>CAUYUJ010003747.1:0-21393 GCA_963575745.1 Prorocentrum cordatum
GGAGGAGGAGGAGGAGGAGGAGGAGGAGGAGGAGGAGGAGGAGGAGGAGGAGGAAACAGAGGACTGGCAACAAGGAGGTCAGGGAGGACGAGGAGACGCGAGAGAAGACGGACCGGCAGCAAGCACAGGAAAAGCGATGCCCCGCATCGGGCGGGGGACAGCACGACACGCATGGGCCCAGCACAGATGGCATCGAGTCGCACCGTCCTCACCGACCAGTGATGCGCGGCCAGGACAGGGGGTAGCAAAACGCTGAAAGAGCCAGCAGGGAATCCGGGCTCAAGGTCGAGGACGCATCGCCGATGCATCGGCGATGCGGCGCGATCCCCCGGCCCCCCTCTGCACCGAACTCCGACGCCTTGCTCTTTTTCCATGCGGGGCCCCAGGGAATGTCCGGACCCTGCGCCCAAGGGCCAGCTCGGCGCCCCGAGGCATCCCTGGGCGGCCCCCACTTTTGGACACCCGAAATGGGTACCGAAAGAATGGGTACAATGCCCAACAACAAATGTTGTCCCAACTCAACAGCGGCCGCTGTTGGGCAGGCGGCCTCCTGTCTCGAATGGACACAGGCCGCGGCGGCGCCGACAGCGAATCCTGCTCAAAATGAACAAGATCCGCTGTTGGGCATAGTACCCATTCTTTCAGTACCCATTTCGTGCGTGCAGACCACTGGGTCCAGCGAGGCCCGCAGGCCGGCAAACAGAAGAGGCGAGAAACCTCCGCCCTTTGACTTCTCGGTAGACGCTGGCTGTCCGGGACGCGGCCTGGGCTTCCGGACCTCCGCTCGGCTCTCGCGCGGCCGTTCGGGGTGATCCGGGCAGCCCTCGGAGCGGAACGCTTCTCGGCGAGGCGCAGCCGCCGAAGGCGCCTCGAGGCTGAAAGCCGCCGAGAGCCTCGGAAATGCCCGGAAACCTCGAACCTCGAACCTGAGCCTATGCCCCGCTAACGCTGGACGTCCAGGATCTACTCGGACCCCATGTGGGGTGCGTACTGACCAGAATCTCGAGGCGAATCCAGCCGTGGTGACGATGGCCTCCCAGGAGACCCGAAAAGGCGGAAATGGGGCAACGGTAGGGGCATCGGCCCCTACTCCTCCTCTCACCGATGCCTCTCACCAAAGGCGCCGCTGCCAGAAGAAAGATCACCAATTTCCGCATTTCGCCAAACATTAGCTTGCGACAAAGAAGAATTCTTCAGAGGAGCACCTCAACCATAACCATAATTTCTCGGAGGTCCGCGCACATATCTTGGACGGGCGCTGGATCCTCCCTCCACTGGCGCGCGGAGCGCGCCAGGAGGGGCGCCAGAGGCGCGGCCGGAGATTTAAGCCTAACCGCCGATCCGAGAAGTCCGCGCGGACCTTCAAAAGCTCATGTGCATTCTTCCCCGGCTAGAGAACTTGACAAGGGGCACCTTGGGGCGGGGCAGACGATTAAAAAAAAGCACGAGATATCGTCTCCAGAGTATGTTTTAAGTATTCTGGAATTTTCCTCCTGTAGAAGGACATGCCCGACGTCAGGCCTGGGCCCTCGTGTCGAGAGGGGCGTCTCCCGCGGCTGCCGCTCGCCCTCGCCCGCGGCCGCAGCGGTATCCACGGGGTGGGCGCCGGGCGAGCAGGACGCCAGGAAGGCGCCGCGGCACCTCTGCGCGCGAGCGCTCTGCGGGGGGAGGACCGAGTTTCGGGGATGGACAGAATCCCCTTTAGTAAAACGTGGCTCAGTGAAAACGACCTTAGGCCCAATCCTGGCGGGCGCAAGCCTGGACAATGACGGCCGCGGCGGCCTCTCGAGAACCGAAAACGGACAATTCACTAGTCGACGTGTCAGGGGTGGGGTTCTGTCCACCCTTCAAGCCTTGGACGCACGGAACGCAACATCGCAGGCGATCTTGTTCCCAATCAGGCCTGCCTAAGGGGATCTTACGTGGATGAAGACTGGTGTCTCGGGGTGCTACTTTGCCCGTTCCCCACAGGTTCCCCAGGTTCCTCTTCCTCGGATTCCTCGGCTGCTTCGGGGTCAAAGCAATGCCAAGCAATGCTGAGCGATGCGCACTTGCCGAGCGGGCTCATTTCCCCAATCCCCGAGTTCCACCCGACAAGTTTGGCCGCTAAGAAAAAGGGGAAACCCTGGGATACACCCCAGGGGGGCTATTCGGACGCACCCCAATCGAGGATGGACGCCCTCCCATCGCAGATTCCAGGCTTGGGCCCAGAATTTCTAGTCCATTCGAAAACCCAGCAAAGCCTGGGATAGGAGTCGACATATCCCCTGTTAGAGTAAATTGGCACGATGCCCCACGACAAATGGTGGCCGAAACCGACAGCGGCCGTTGAGCAGGCGAACGTGCGTCTCAAACAGACAGCGCCCGCTGCGACGCCGACAGCAAATCCAGCTCAGAAGAACAAGAACTACTGTTGGGTGTTGTGCCCATTGTTTCGAGTAAGGGATCCACTACAGAATTGGTTTGCCCTCAAATGAATTCCCCCGTCGGATCTACGAGAATTATGCCGCATGTCCCGTACATCAACGACCATCCTACGTATATCGCTCGTAGATTCGATTAGACAATCAAGTGTGGGGTAACTGAAGTACGTAGTCGATCCCCAAATTATTTGAATCGTTTGCGTACCCACTTCGATCCTAGGGGAACGAACACTCACATACGTAGACATAACAACTCGGAGGCCCGCGCGGATTTCTTGGATCTGCGCTGGAACCCCCTCCCTGGCGCGGAGCGCGCCAGGGGCGGCGCTGGAGGGGCCGCCAGGGGGCTCCAGCGCCGATCCGAGAAATCCGCGCGGACCTCCGAGTATTCATGTTTATGTCACTGTTTGTTCCACTATTCGCGTACCCACTTCGACCCCCCCGAATCCAGGACCGAGGACCGAGGCAGGGATGCCAGCGCACGGGCGCGTGAGCCCAGCGCGACTCGCCGCCCCGGCAGCCCCAGGTACCCCAGGTGTCCCTTTTCCCCTGCCGCCTCGCCACTCGCTCCCCCCTCTGTACTCGTGTCCTCGTCGTCGTGGTCGTCATCCTCCGCCTCCTCCTCCTTCTCCTGCCCTCCTCCTCCTCCTCCTCCTCCATCCTCCTCCTCCTCCTCCTCCTCTCCTTCCTCCTCCTCCTCCTCCTTTCCTCCCTCCTCATCCTCCTCCTCCCGCTTCCTCCTCCTCTTCCTCCTCCTCCTCCCCCCGCTCCCCTCCTCCTCACTCCTCCTACTCCTCCTCCTCCTCCTCCTCTTCCTCCTCCTCTCCTCATTCTCCCCCCCCCTTCCCTCCTCCCCTCCCCCCCCCTACCTCCGCCTTCACCCTCTCCCCCCTCCCCCTCCTGACCTCCCACACCCCCTTTCCCCCCGTCATCCTCCTCCTCCTCCTCTCGACCCCTCCGCCCCCCCCCCCCCCCTCGCTCCTCCCCCTCCCCCTCCCCCGCCCCCTCCCCTCCGTCCCCCCTGCCCCCCTCCTCCCCCTCCCTCCCCCTCCCTCCCCACCTCCTCCTCCTTCCTTCCTCCTCCTCCTCCCCCTCCTCCTCGCTCCTCCTCCTCCTCCTCCTCCTCCTCCTCCTCCTCCTCCTCCTCCTCCTCCTCCTCCTCCTCCTCCTCCTCCTCCTCCTCCTCCTCCTCCTCCTCCCCCAGGGTCCTGCTGCACAGCATGGAGCGGATCTGATGTTCGCCGAAGATCAAAGATCGAGTCTCGAGGGCCTTCTGGCGGGCACTCGTCGCCATGGCTGGGCTCGCCTCGAGCTTCTGGTCAGAGACCACCCAGGGCGAGCTCTGTGGAGCAGGGGGCAGCGGTATGGGGTGCAGACAATAGTTTGCTCTACCAGAGAAGAAGGAGGACAAGGGATCGCCTGCGAAGCGCTGCGAAGAGACTCCAGCGTGCGGAGGAAATCGTATACATGTCTCGATGTGTGCGTGTCATCTTTGCGCCGCAGCGGCAGTGCAATGCAATGCAATGTTTCTCTGTGTCGTTCCAATGTGAACGGATGATCCTCTAACGGAATCCAAGAGCGCTGCGGAGAGAGGAGGAGAGGTGAGAAGGAGGAGGAGGAGTAGGAGGAGGAGGACAGGAGGAGGAGGTCGCCGCCCGCCCGGGCGACTGGCCGGCGCGCGAGCACTCGGCAGCACGAGACCCCGCTCGCCTCGGAAAACATCCCGGCGGGAGGTCTTCAGAGAGGCCTTCTGCCTCCTCCCTCCTCCCTCCTCCCTCCCTCCTCCCTCCTCCTTCCTCCTCCCTCCTTCCTACCTCCTCCCTCCTCGTTCCCTCCTCCCTCCTCGCTCCCTCCGGCTTCCTCCTCCCTCCTTCCTACCTCCTCTCTCCTCCCTCCTGGCTCCCTCCTCCCTCCTCCCTCCCTCCGGTTTCCTCCTCCCTCCTCCTCCTCCCTCCTTGCTCCCTCCTCGCTCCCCTCATTCCCTCCCCCCCCCTCCTCCCTCCTTCCTTCCTCCTCCCCTCCCTCCCTCCTACCTTCTCCCTCCCTCCTCCCTCCTCCCTCCCCCCTCCCTCCTCGCTCCCTGACCTCCCTCCCTCCTCTCTCCTCCCTCCTTGCTCCCTCGTCATTCCTCCTCGCTCCTTCTTCCTCGCTCCCTCCTATTGACCTATTGACCTGCAACTGAAGGTGGGCCCCTGCACGCCAGGGCCCTTCCTGAAAGCTTCACTAGACAATCTTATTTCGTGGGAGGCCGCATCGGGTGGCAACCTGCGTTCTTAGATGAGCAAGTTGTCCCGTCGGCCATTCAATTAACCCTTTGGGTTTCAGTCCCTGCAGCAACCTACGAGACGTTTTGATCCCCGTGCTTGTCGGCTTTTCACAGGGACTGGCTAACTTTGAAACCTTCGAGGCGGCCCACCCCCCGCAGTTGGCACAAAACATCACCCCTTTGACCATGCACATACTGGGGTGGTGGGAGGGGTGGACGTCAAAAACACACTTCCTGGGCAGGCAAACTTGTGAAACCCACCCTGGAGACGGCTTGCCAGAGAAAGCAGCGCAACGCGTACATCTTACTGACTCGTCCACAGGATCCCTTACAATGCGATGCGGGCTCATTTTAGATTCTCGAAGACGACGTGTTCGTGCACTCTTGGGTAGTTTCTGCTGCTTCAGGTTCGGGCCATATTTCCAATTAAGATGTTGGACGCATGCGAGACGGGATCTGATCAGCTGCATCTCATCATCCCTGGCCTTCACCTCCCTGACCTCCTCCTCCGTAAATGCGAAAAACTCTGCCGCCCTGCGCGCAACGGCGTCGGCGGCGGCATTGGCAATGTAGAAGTCTGCCCGCACGGTGCCGTCGCTGATGTCTGTCGGCGCGGCATGGGCCTTGGTTTTCTTAAAGACGGTGTGGCTGGTCCTATCATGGAATGCCTGCCACAAGAGGGACCACACATCAGAGTTGGTTCTGTGTTTCCAGTTCTCTCCTCGCCGGACCCCTTTCATGATGTAGTCGCTATCCGTGGCGACGGCGATGGGCCCGACTAAGGGCCAAAGCATAGATAGCCGCAGCGAGCTCCCCACGATTGACTGTCTGGGCTCCAGGGGTCGGGCCATAGAGAGTCCCCTGAGCCCATTGGTTCCTGCCCATCAAGACGAGGCCCCATCCTACTCTGCGCAGGCGAGGACCGGCGGAGTGCTGTCCTCCCGGGCCGTCCGTGCCGACAAGCCGCGTCTCGGTGAAGGTGCAACGCCCCGTGTAGAGGCATCCCGTACCACATACCAGAGGGTTGACGGGTCTGGATCTGAGGAAGCCTAACGTCTGGTCCTGCTGCTGTAGTCCTCGAAACCACTTAAATGGGAAATGTGTTTCTTTCAGCCCTGGCCCTCGGGAGGAGGTGTCGGGAGTCCCGAGTCTCATCATGTTCGAATGCCATAGAAGTGAGGGTTGGGCAATTCCAATAGGCGTGAAAAGCGTCCTCAACTGGGGCTCCGCATCGCCAGCATTCGGGGGAGCCTTTCATTCCAGCTTTGAATCTCCTAGCCCCATGCCAGATGCACCCCTTGGCAACAGAATATGCAGCTGCAACTAAATGTTTGGATTTCTTCATCTATCCTCCCACATGGTGTCGAAACTGGTGGATATCAACTCCTCCTTCTCCCCCTCCGCCACAATAGAACTCGGCCGCCTATCCTCGCTCCCTCCTCCCTCCTCCTCCTCCTCCTCCTCCTCCTCCTCCTCCTCCTCCTCCTCCTCCTCCTCCTCCGCTTCGTTCCTCCTTCCTCCTCCTCCGCTTCCTTCCTCCTTCCTCCTCCTCCTCCTCCTCCTCATCATCCTCCCCCTTCTCCCAGATGTGGTATAGATGGGGGCGAGGGATCGCGCCGCATCGCCGATGCATCGCCGACACATCGCGGGTGACTCGGCGATGCATCGGGACGTCGGTGCGGGGAAGTCGGGCTCCACACCGAGCCGTATCGCCGATGCTTCGGCGATGCGGCGCGATCCTCCGACCCCATGGACGCCGACCCCATCTGGGAGGCCTAATCTGAGACCCCCTCGCGTCGTAAAGAACAGCACAGCATTAGGAGGCAACCCCTGGGCGGTCTTCGTCAGAACGATTACGGGTTATTAGGCCCAACGATTAAGGAGCCATGGAGCCGGATCAGGCCGGATTAAGCCCAAGATAAAGCCGGACTGAGCGGGATTAAGCAGGACCAGCTTGGGCCAGTCTTCGACCACGAATCTACCAGCGCCGATTCAGAATACAACCTCCCAGGCGTGGCATCCTAGACGGCGGATTGTCTTCGGCAGTCTTCGTCGGCTCCCGGAGGTTTCCCAGCCTCGGGATGCTCTCCTGCGGCTGCGCCTCGCCGCGAGCGTTCCAGGGGGGCCTGGATCTTCCCGAGCGGCCGCTGGAGACCCGAGCTATGACCACGGGGTCCCCAGGCGACCTCGCGTCGTGAACAAAAACACGGCAAGCGGTCTCGGCCGTGGGCGGCACCGCTGGGCTCTCCTGGGGCCATCTCCCAGACCCCCGACGTAATGAATGTTTCATTACGTCGACGCCAGAGTTCTCGACCCCTTCCCCAGGACCGGTTTGTCATCCTGAGTCGTTTCTTGACGCTCCCGAGGCCCGGTGAGGGCCCCAGGAGGCCGAAAATTAGGAAACACCTCCCGTCATGATTTTTTCATTACTCGAGGGGGTCTGGGCTTGGAGCGCTCCTGGGAGGCATCTCGGGCGCCTGCGGCCCCCCTTCGGATTGCCGTGCGCGGTGCGCGGTCCCTCCTGGCCCCGTCTTGGGCTCCTGCGCCGACACGCGCCCTCGGTCCTCTCGGAGCTCTCCCTGGGGCAGCAAGTGGGCCCCCTCGGGGCCCTCAAAATTATCCTCTTCCTCCTCCTCCCTCCTCCTCCTCCCTCCTCCTCCTCCTCCTCCTCCTCCTCCTCCTCCTCCTCCTCCCTCCTCCTCCTCCTCCTCCTCCTCCTCCTCCTCCTCCTCCTCCTCCTCCTCCTCCTCCTCCTCCTCCTCCTCCTCCTCCTCCTCCTCCTCCTCCTCCTCCTCCTCCTCACTCCTCCTCCCCTCCTCCCTCCTCCTCCTCCTCCTCCTCCTCCTCCTCCCCTCCTCCTCCTCCTCCTCCTCCTCCTCCTCCTCCTCCTCCTCCTCCTCCTCCTCCTCCTCCTCCCTCCTCCTCCTCCTCCTCCTCCTCCTCCTCCTCCTCCTCCTCCTCCTCCTCCTCCTCCTCCTCCTCCTCCTCCTCCTCCTCCTCCTCCTCCTCCTCCTCCAGGCAGACACAAAGGGGCCCCCCCGGGGACTCTCCGGGAGCTCCCCAATCGGGGCGCTCTCTCGCTCCCCCGAGGCCCTCTCGGAGCCGGCCCTTCGTCGACGAGCGCGGGCTCCCAGGCCCGCCGGCCGCCGCCTGCCGGGGACGACGAGGCGTGTGCTACACGTGCCTGGTGCTCCTCCTCCTCCTCCTCCTCCTCCTCCTCCTTTTCCTCCTCCTCCTCCTCCTCCTCCTCCTCCTCCTCCTCCTCCTCCTCTTCCACCCCCCAGGGTCCGAAATCGCATTCTTGGGGGAGGGGGGGGGGCAGGAGGGGCCCGTGGGGGGCACGAGCTTGCCAACGCACCCCGGGAGCCTCTAGGGCCTCCAATCTTCACTCCATGGTCTCCAAATTGGCTCCCCAAAGGCCCCCAAATTCCTCCCCAGAGGCCCCCGAGAGGCGTCCGAAGAGACCCCAAGAAGCACTCCTGAGGACTCTGGCCCACGTCAGCGTCGTCGTCGTTGTCGTCGTCTTCCTTCAGGGTCAGCGGCACAGGCCGTGATGTCTTCGCAATCTTCACTCCATGGCCTCCAAAATGACCAAGATCTGGCCAAAGCTGGGCCCCAACACGCCGAGAATGCTTCAAAATCTCAAATCAGGTGACCTCAAGACGGCCCAAGAGATCTCAAAGACACCCCAAGAGGGATCCAAACGGACCCTGGAGAGAGCCCCGAGAAACGAGCATCTCCCAAATCCCTTGATAAGACATGTTCTTAGTCAAATACTTATTTTGAGCGTATTCGCCTTTTCGGTGCCAACATCGACCGAGACTGCCCAAGAGGCCTCCAAGATCGCTCCAAGACTGCCCGAGAAGCCCAAGACGCGCCCAAGACGGCCCAAGAGGGCCTCAAGCGGGCAAGAGGGGCCGAAGAGGGGTATGTCGAACTGGCACGTCGAGCCCTCCGCCCCTAGAGGACCCCCGAGACCGCCAGCGGGCGCCTAAGAAACCCCAAGAGGCCCACAAAGGCTCTCAAGAGGCCGAAGAAACCAAAAAGACGTCCCCAGAGGGCCCAAACGGTGTCCTCCAAAGGCCTCGCCCGTCGGTTCCTTATCTCTTCTGGGGTCGGCGGAATGGCGTAAGCCTCTTGAGTCGGAGGTTGGGGGGTAGATCGCAGTGGAAAGGAGAGCCCCTCCCGGAAAATCTGCTTTGGATTTGTGTTCGTGTCGTGCGAGCGGGCGAGGCGAAGCTGCGTGGCGCGCGGGAGGAATGACCCCGCCGTCACTAGGGCGATTCGGATAAAGTGTACCGCTCCTCTGCCCCTATGTGGGCGCGCGGTGGCCCGGGGTGTCCCGCAGTGGTGTCCTGTGGTGTCTCGTTGGTGTCCCGTCGGTGTCCCGTCGGCGGTGGGCGGGCGGTGGCCCGGGGTGTCCCGCCTTGGTATCGATAGTGAAGTCGATAGCGAAATCTATAATGAGATCGCTAGATCGGGATGGATAGTGAGATCAAGCAGTGAGATCGAACAGTGATTGTGGCACTGGTTGCGAGATCGATAGTACGATCGATAGTGAGATCGATAGGGGAATCGATAGTGAAATCGATAGTGAGATCGAAAGCGAGATCTACAGTGAGATCGATAATGATGTCTATAATGAGATCGATCGAGCGTGATCGATACTGTGAGGTCGACAGTGGGATCGATCGAGTAGGATCGAAAGCGGGGACGATAGTGACATTACACTGCAGCGCAACATGATCATCACGCGTCGTCGCTAAATCGAGGGCGCGTCACCAGCACCGTCATCATCACACCCGTCGCAGTGTCCAGCAGATGGTTCTTCCCCCCACCCCCCAACCTCCTTACAACCGAAGGGTGGTCGTATAGGTATCGTCAAAAACCTGTTCGAACAGACGGTTTCCAGGCGGCGTCCAAGGCGACCTCGCACTTCAGACAGCTCCCAATACGATTTCGGGGCGCATGTGGGTTCCAATTTGGCCCACTGGGGACCCACCTTCGCCCTCACAATCGACTCCGGGGGCCCTCAAGAACGCTTCTTAGGCACAAATCCGCCGACAGCCTCGGCAACGCAAACATGTTGCAAAAGAACACAGATCCCCCAAACAGAGCTTGCACTGAGGGGTTCGTACTCCTGCTCTGAGGAATCGGGCCTGTCTGCCGCTCTGGCGGCTATGACACCGCCGTCGCCGCCCCGTCGCCGCCCGTCGCCTGGGCCTGTCTGTCGGTCTGGCGGCTGTGTGGCCGCCGTCGCCGCCCCGTCGCCGCCCCGTCGCCGCCCGTCGCCTGGGCCCCTCTGCCGCTCTGGCGGCGGTGTAGTCGCCGTCGCCGCCCCGTCGACGCCCCGTCGCCGTCCGTCGTCTGGGCCCGTCTGGCGCTCTGGCCTCCATGTCGCCGCGGCGCCGCACGTCATCTGGGCCTGCCTGACGTTCTGGCCGCCACATCGCCGCCGTCGCCACCGCACCGTCCGCCATTGCACGAGGGGGGTAAGATCACCCCCCCCCCACGAAGCCCGGATGATCGATCCCCCTGCGGCTGTGCAACTTATATATAGTTATGTCCCGTCTTTGATTTACAATATGACTTCACTCATTCCCAACCGGGCCAAGATCGCCCCCCCACCCCGCTTCGCTCCGTCAAAAAAAAGACTATGCGCACACTCGTTTATCAAACATCTCCCTTGCATAACATGGGACGACATGCGCGCACGTGCGCCGTTGCGCGCGGATGCAGTAGTCCATCAAAAAGCGTGGGCGTCGCAAAGATTTGAACATTGGCGCGCGCTTCTGCAAATTCTCAGGAAACAAAAAACGGTCGGCTGTTGAACAGCTTCACCCGATGCGACCAAACAAACGGGCCTCTCGCGCGCGCATGTCGAAACCATTCGCACGCCTTTGCGCGCGTGCTGGGGGGGGCACGACCCTCGTCACACCATGCGAGCCACGTCTCGCCCGTCAGCCGCGCGCGCATGTCGAAATCCTTCCAAAACCTTCAACACCGACCCGAGGACACCATGATCGTGTTCGGCATGATCAGCATCGGCGCCGTCTTCGGCCTTGCCCTCGTCATCGTCACCGTCGCCACTAGCATCGCTACTATCGGCATCGTGTCTGCCGCTGTCGGCGTCGCTTTGATACCGCGCCCGCCCCAGTCATTTCCTCGTAGTGAAGTGTCCGCGAGTCAGCGCGGCCTGCGAGACGCGCTGGGGAATCCACAGTGGTCTGCGCCACCGCGGCCGCGTCGGTCCCGCCAGATTAGCTGGCCGCTCTGCGCGCGAGCCTGCGCGCGCTAGCGCGGCCGCTTCGATGCGCCACCCAGCGCCAAGCAGTCATCGCAATCGCGCCGCATGGGTTTTGCAAAAGAAGATGCGGGAGGAGTGGGATCTTTGCGCAAGCAGTTGAGTTGACAACTTCAAAGTCAGCCAGGCGAACTGCACCTCATAGATTGCAACACATCGATCGCACCGTACAGATTGCACCACATCAAATATACCCCCTGGGGTTATCGGGCCAGCCTCGCGCATTGCTGTTTACATACGACTCTGCCCGATCGTTCACCTTACATATGGACTAAACCATCCCAGCTAGGCCAGGGTCCCCCCATCATCCCTTGCAGATCCGCAACGGTGCCTGCGCGGAGTGGGCGTGTTAGAATGCTCCTGAGGCCCCTCTTGGAGTGTGTATGATTTTGTTCTAGAGCCGACCGCCCTCCCTGCCCCGCTCGCGGGGTTTAAACATCGCCGCCCCTCAAGTTGCTCCCCGGCGCTCCTTTCGGCCACCAGACGGCCAAGATGGCCTACAAGACGGCTACCAAGACAGCCAAGACGATGCAAGAACGGCCCACGATGGCCCCAGATAGCGAAAGAGTGTGTCAAAGCAGCCTCACCACGGCCCAAGATGGTCCCAAAGAGGGCCTCAAGACGGCCCAAGAGGCCCCCAAGACGGCCCAAGAGAGCTCAAAAGGGCATTCCTGGAGAGAGCGAGGGAACCAAAACCACTAACGTTCCTAAGGTCTTTAAGGATTTTGAAGTTCTCGCCTGCTCGGGTTTCCCTCCGGTACACTTAGTTTCGAAACAGGCCCCTTCAGAGGACCCCTACCCAAGCCAAAAAGAACCAAAGATTGCCCAATGGGCTCCCAAAAGGGCTCCACGAAGGCCTTGAAGCCCTCCAAGAGAGCAACAAGACAGCCCCGAGAGGCCTCTTGGGCTGCCTTGGGCGGTCGGCAACCCAAACATGCCAGAACATCACAACCCGTCACAAACCTAAAGAAGATCAGTGGTGTGGCCTCCTCGGGCTCTCCTGAAAGGCATCTTGGAAACCTCTTGGGCCGCCTGGGGGCACCGATTGATCTGTCTTGAAGCCTTTTTTTCTGAGAGCCTTCTTGGCAGCCAAGATGACACCAAGATTGCCCACGACGGCTCAAGAGGCTCCACAGACAACCTCAAGACATATCAAAAAGCCTCCAAGAGGGCCCAAGAGGGCTCCAAAAGGCCCTTCTGGAAAGCCCAAGGAGGCCAAAACCATTGATTGCGCCTGGGTTGTTGAAGCAGCTTGGAAGTCTCGCTTGTTCGGCTTTCCGACCTCCCAAGAAGGCCCAAGAAGCCTCCAAGAAGCCCCCAAGATAGCTCCAAGACAGCCCAGGAAACCCCCACGAAGGCTTCAAATCGGCCCCAAATCCGCCGACCCTGTCGGCGTGTGGAAGACGTATACTGGTTTCGTCACCTTGCGTGGGTCGTCGTCGCCCACGAGATCGTCACGTCGGCTCCCAGAGGGGTGCTCGGCTCCCCTCGGGGGGGGGGGAGCTGCCCACGACACCGCTACGTCGGCTCCAAGAGGGGGAATGGTCGACTCTCCCCGGGCGAGGGGAGCGGCCGCGACCCAGGGGGGAAGCCAATCTGCTCCCCCCCGGACACGGGGAGGAAGCCAATCTGAGCAACGTCGCAGCTTACTCGAAGGGAAGCCCCTTCCCTTTAATCTCTATGCCCCCGAAGGGTGGGGCGGGTGGGGGGTCACACCCGGATACGCGGGGGGGGGGGGGACGGGCACCTGGCGGCTCCCTTCGGGGGAGGGCAGGGGAGGAGCGGCCGTGACGCAGAGGGGAAGCCACTCTTAGCAACGTCGGTGTTTACTCGAAGGGGGGGGGGTCCCGGAAGGGGGTCCCAAAGGGGCGGCCCGGGTCAAAATACCACCCTCCCGGGGCCCATGGCCCGCCCTCTCCCTCCCATTTCCGTCGAGGGCCGAGGCCTCCAGGGTCGGCGGCACCGGCCGCACGGCCGTAGCAATAAACCAAAGATCGCCCCGAGGGCCCCCAAGAGGGCCCCCGAACGACCGTGGACCGCTCCAAGAGGGCAGCCACACGGCCGAAAGAGAGGCCCCCAAAGGCGGCTCCCAGAAGCGTCGGACGGCCCCAAGTGCCCCAAGAGGCCCCGTGGGGCCACGAACAAACCCCCAAGGAGCCTGAAGGGAAACTCCCCAGGGGCCTCCATCCGAGAGGCCCCCAAAAGGCCTCAAGAAGCCTTCGCCGCCTCATACCCAAGTGTTCCCCGTCAACCTCCTCCTCGCTCCTCCTCCTCCTCCTCCTCCTCCTCTTCCTCCTCCTCCTCCTCCTCCTCCTCCTCCTCTTCCTCTTCCTCCTCGTCCTCCTCCTCCTCCTCCTCCTACTAGTCCTCCTCCTCCTCCTCCTCCTCCTCCTCCTCCTCCTCCTCCTCCTCCTCTACCGCGCCGACGAAGGCGAGGTCGGGATCACAATCCGCCCCAAATGCAGACCACTCGTCGGAAGTGCGCCGTTCCTGTACTTAGCCTCATTCCTGCTACGCGCTTGCCGCAAGCATCTGGATGATACTATGCGCGCGCACTCGTTTATGGAAAACCATCAATGTTCAAAACCCCCTTGCAAAATCATGTGACGAAATCCACATGCTCCCGTCGTCGCGCGCGCATGCCATAATCCCTCAAACACATTCGGTTGCGTCGGGATTTCAAGACCGAGGGTTCCGAAAGATACGGAACAACAACAGCGTTGCAACACACGGGTTTTCTGCTCGGAGAAATCTGCGCGCTTTTGCGCATGTATGCGAAAACCATTGGCTTTCCAAAACTTTCATCACATGCGACCGAGCCTGCCTCTCGCGCGCGCGTTTCGGAATTCTTCGAACGCCTTTTGCGCGTTTGCTGGGGGGGGGGGGGCACGGTCCCAGTCAAAGAATACCATGCGACCTACTCGCACCCGTCGGCCGCCCGCGCATCCTCGTAATCAACATCATGAACATCGGGCCGTCACTGGTTGGCCTTGCCGTCGTCATCGTCGTCGTCGCCACGAGCACCGCTACTATCATCATCGCATCTGCCGTTGTCGACGTCAACGCGGCATGCGAGACACGCTGGAAGTCCCCAGCGGTCCGCACCAGACTAGCTGGCCGCTCTTCGCGCGAACCTGCGCGCTAGCGAGGCCGCAACGATGCGCCAGCCAGCGCCAAGCAAACATCGCTATCGCCACCGCGTGGATTTTGCAAACCAAGTCGCCGGATGGTGAATGCGATGATTGCACGAGCAATGGAGTTGACAACTTCGGGCTCGGCAGGGCGAATTGCACCACATAGACTGCGCCACATAGATTGCACCACATACATTGCACAACATACGTTACACAGAACATATTGCACAACAACTGCTGCACCACACAGAGTGTAGAAAATCAGCCGATTCGGCGTGTGAGTTGAAAGAGCCTGAGCTTCAGTTGAGCTCTGCTGGGGGGGCAGGGGGGCTCTGCTAGGGAAAGGGGGGGAGGGGGTGGGGTGGGGGGGGGCGTGTACTGAATTCCTCCTCCTGGGGACACATTTTGTAATTGATTTGCCCATCCCGAACACGCGGAAGGTCCCAGGACCCCCAGGAACGCAGGGGAGGGGGCCCCCACTCCCCCCCCCTGGCGCCCCTGGGGGCAGAGCCCAGGATCGGCGGCACTGGCCGGAGGCCATTCGAATAGATCCCCCTTCCTAAAGAGAGAATAAATAGACTCTACCCCCCTCCGGGATTATCGGTACCCCTTTCCGAATTGCAATTTAGACACGGTTCTGCCCCATCGCACATCCTAAACATGAGCTCGTACCATCCCAGCCCAACTGATGTCGCGCCCCCCCCGTCACGCTCTGCGAACGATAGTATGCGCGCGCACTCGTGTAACAAAAAGTGCACACGCGCGCGTCGTCGCGCGCGCATGTCATTGCTTTATGTGTATGTATGTATGTATGTATGTATGTATGTATGTATGTATGTATGTATGTATGTATGTATGTATGTATGTATGTATTTATGTATGTATGTATGTATGTATGTATGTATGTATGTATGATGTATGTATGTATGTATGTGTGTACGTAATGTATGTAGTATGTATGTGTATATATATATGTTGTAGTATATAATATATATATATATAGGTGTGTGTGCACATATATAATCCCACCAGCCCTTTGGGCGTGAGTGGTTTAGGGAGCTCTCTCTGTTCTCAAACCCCCTCCTTCCCCTTCGGGGAGGGGTTTACCCCTCCCCCTACCCCCTCCCCCTGGGCCTGGAGAGGGCGCCTCGCGGGTGGTCAGGGGAGTCCTTTTCGACTCCTGGGAGGGCTAAAAAACGACACCCCTCACGAGGATTCTGGCCCCGACGGGGGGAGGCAGAAAAAACCCTCTCCTCTTCTTTGGAGCCAAAATCATTGATTTTACTACGGTTTTGGCCCCATTTTGACCTTCTGAGGGGGCAGCGCTCATTAAAGCTTCCCTCTTCCTTCAAGGCGAAACCATTGATTTTACAAAGGTTTTGGGCTCATTTTCCCCTTCTGAAGGGGGCAGCGCTCATTCAAGCCCCCCAAGATGGCCCCAAGAGGTCCACAAGATGGCCCCAAGAGGTCCCCAGATGGCCCCCAAGAGGTCCCCAGGAGGCACCAAGAGGCCCCAAGATGGCCCCAAGAGGCCCCCAGGAGGCCCCCAAGAGGCCTCCAAGAGGCCCCCAAAATGCCCCCAAGAGGCCCCCAAGAGGCCCCAAGAGCTCTCCCCCGAGGCAACCAATACCCCCCGAGCCCCTGGGGCCGCCAGAGGCCCCCAAGACGCCCCAAACGCCTTCCAAGAGGCTCCCAAGAGGGCCGAGGAAGTCTCCCCCAAGGCACCCAAGAACGCTCCTAAGAAGCCTCTGGGGCTCGCAAGAGAGGCCCCAAGACGCCCAAGGAACGAGGTGCCCGAACGCCTCACGACACGCACGAGGACCGAACAACTCACGCCAGTGACGAGGAGCCCGAACGACTCGCACCAGGACGAGGGACCCGAACGACTCGCACCACGAAGAGCCCGAACGACTCACACCAGAAAGAGGGGCCCGAACGACTCACACCAGGACGAGGCGCCCGAACGACTCACACCACGAGGAGCCCGAACGACTCACACCACGACGAGGTCCCCGAACGACTCACACCACGAGGAGCCCGAACGAGTCACACCAGGAGGAGGGGCCCGAACGACTCACACCAGGACGAGGGGCCCGACCAACTCACACCACGAGAAGCCCGAACGACTCACACCAGGACGAAGAGCCCGAACGACTCACACCACGAAGAGCCCGAACGACTCACACCAGGAAGAAGGGCCCGAACGACTCACACCAGGACGAGAAACCCCAAACGACTCAAATCACGAGGAGCGCTTTCTCTCCCTCCTCCTCCGCCTCGTCCTTCTCCCGCTCCCCCCCACAAGGAGGATGTACAAGGAGGCGGGAGGAAGGAGGAACAGGGGAGATATGCAGGGGCAAGCGGACACACGCCTGAAAAACACGACTGTCGGCATGCTTCGCAAGAGTTGCTGTTGTGAGATGGGCTGGTGGGGATACGCGAAGCGTAAAGAATTGAAGATTCGTAAAGATTTCAACATCGAGCGTGAAAAACACTGAGTATCAAACAAGAAAATAAACTATTCCATACACAATACATTTGCTTAAAGCAAACAAAAAAAAACAACGAGTTTGCGTTTCTGGAGGGGGGGAATATATCAACAATAACAAACAACGTGCGCGCGTGCTTGCAATTTTGTGTCTAAATCAACAAATGGTTGCTCCATATTTTCAAACATGCGACCAAGCGGGATTCGCGCGTGCATGTCGAAATCATTCGAACGCCCTTGCGCACGTGCCGTCGCGAGAATCCTCTGCACAAAATGGGACGAAGTGCGCGCGCGTCGTCGCGCGCGCATGCCGAAATCCGTTACAAGCCATATGTTTCGTAAGGATGCCGAAATCCGTTACACACCGGCGGTTTCGTAAAGATTGCAAAACCGAATGCCCCAAAAACATGATTTTTAGAAAAGGAAACATGGTTTCACAACGTCAGTTTTCAAAAAGCGAGCGCTCGGCGCTTGCGCATTCTTAAGAAAGCCATAAATTGTGTTGTCATCATGTTCGTGGAATTCTGCCACACGGGCATCTTGCGCCGCATGCCGACATCATTCGCACTCAATTGCGCGCGTCCTGGGCGACACGATCCGTACCAAATGAACCATGCGGGCCTCTCTCGCGCGTCGACCGCGCGCGCACGTTGAAGTCCTTCCAAAACTTTCATCGCCGACGCGAAGACGCCGTCCTCGTCGTCGGCGTGATCAGCATCGGCACCCGCACCGGCCACGCCTCCGTCGGTGTCAATATCGCCACCAGCATCGCTACTACCATCATCGTGTCTACCGTCGTCGACGTTGCCATGATACCGCGCCCGCCCAAGTCGCCGACTCGTAGTGAAGTGCCCGCCGGGATGTGCCCAGGGGTCAGCGCCGCCGCGGCCGCGTCGATGGCGCCAAACTGGCTAGCCGCTGCGCGCGCGTGCCAGGGTTGGCGCGGCCGCAACGATGCACCAACCAACGCCGAGCACGCACCAAAGTCGCCACCGCATGGGTTTTGCAAGCCAAGTTGCGGGTGGGCGGGTGGGACGTTTGCAAGAGCATGGGATGTGTCAACTCGCGGGATAAAAAAAACAAGTGCGCAACATAGATTGCACGACAGATTTAGCAGAACAGATGTTGTGTACCATAGATGCCACAAATGAAAACTCACAACTTAGATTCTTCTGTTCTAAAATAAGAACAAACTCCCCCCCCCCGGATTCACGGGACGCCTCTTCGCATTGCGAACTACTTGTGATTCTGCCCCATCGTCCATCTGAAATTTGAACTCATCCTATCCCAGCCAATCCGGCATCACTCCCGCCCGCCATCCTCTGCAAAAAAATATGCGCGCACTCACGTTCATCAAGAATCACAAGTGTCCAAGAATCCCTTCCCCCCTCCCCAGAAAAAAACGGGACGAAACGCACGCGCACGCGCCATCGCGCGCGCACGCCGAAATCATTCAAAAACCTTCCGTGCCGTAAGGATTGAAAAATCGAGGTTCGAAAAATTCAAAACCCACAGGGTTTCGCAACACTGATTTTCAAAAAAAACTCAAGGAATCTTTTTTCCCATATTTTAACTGATAAGAAACAGTTTCCCAGATTTCAACAAAAAATTAAACGGGCTTCGAGCGCGCGCGAGCCGAAATCTTTCGGACGCCCTTGCGCGCGTGCCGTCGCGAGAATCCCCTGCACAAGCAAACTGGCGAAGTGCAGGCGCGCGCGTCGTCGCGCGCGCATGCCGAAATCCTTCAACAACCTTTGGTGCCGAAAAGACTTCCAACAAAATCGCGTGTCCGAAAACCATACAAAAACACAAGGTTGTGCAACGCGGATGATCAACAAAAGCGTGGGCGCGCGCTCTTGCGTCGTCGTCGTCGTCGCCGTCTCCCCTCCTCCCTCGTCGTCGTCATCGTCGCCATCCTCTGTCTTTCCTCGTCGTCGTCGTCTTGGCGTTGTCGTCGTTTCCATCGTCGTCGTCGCCGTGGTCGTCCTTCCTCTTCCCTCGACGTCGTCGTCCGTCGTCGGCGTCTCGTCGTCGTCCCTCCTATTTCGTCGCCGTCGTCGTCGTCGTCGTCGTCGTCGTCGTCTTCCCTCCTTCTTTGTCGTTGTCGTCGTCGGCGTCGCCGTCCTCCCTCCTTCTTCGTCGTTTCGTCGCACTCGTCGTCGTCGTCATCGTCTTCCCTCCTCCCTCGTCGTCGTCGTCTTCGTTGGCGGTGTCGTCGTCGTCGTCGACGTCGTCGTCGTCGTCGGCGGCGTCGTCGTCGTCGTCGGCGTCTTCGTCGTCGTTGTCGGCGTTGTCATCGTCGTCGACGTCGGCGTCGTCGTCGTCGTCGTCGAAATCGTTGGAAACGTCGTCGGTGTCGTCGTAGCCGGTGTGAGCGGCATCGTCGTCGTTGTCGCTGTCGTCCTCGGCGTCGGCGTCGCTGCCAAGTGCTATTTAGTACCTACCGTCACGGTCTCAAGACGTCTTGCGACCAAGTTGCGGGTGGGAGCGCGGGATGTTTGCACGAGCAGTGGAGAGGAGAGCTACAAGACAGTCGAAGTGAAGTGCACCACAGAGGTCCCACAACATAGATTGCACAACATTGAGTGAACGAGCTAGACTAGCTAGAAACACTGTGCGTGGTCGACGCTGGCTAACATGTGTTTGATAAGGTTCGCCTGGCCGGGGCTCGCCCAGGACGTTTCTGATAGCTGACTTTCGGGTTCTTCTACGGGCCCCTTCAACGTGCGAATTTCGACGCCAGTTTCGGGCGCGCCCCGGGGTCAACGTTGGGCGATTCCGGGCCATAGTGGTCCGCAAAACGAAGCCCAAAACGACCAGATCCCTGCCCGCATGTGATGGCATTCGGCCCAACGCGGAGGCGCTGCGGCCTAGGCCGTCCAAAAGCCTGCCAGGGCCGCCTCGGTCCCTTCTTGGCCCACTTTTGGTCCCTTCTCGGGGCCCTATTCGGCCCTCCTGAGCGCATTGAGTGCCGTTCCTGGCCGTCTTCGGCGTGTCCTGGGCTGTGTTCTGGCTATACGTGGCCTCCTGCTGCGGAGATTTCGGAAAGGAAGGAAGGAGGTCCCGTCTAAGGCGCGGGACGGGCGGGGCGCCTCAGCAGAGAATGTCGACCTCACCAGTGAACGTCAGCAGCCGAGACAACGCAATAGTCAGCTCTACGGTGCCATCATTGTGTTTCTTTTCGCAGTTGTTTGCCAGCTGCCCAGGCCCCGCGCTTTGCAGAATCCGCGCAGACAATCTTCGTCACGCATCAATCCACGGCCGCGACGACGGGCGCGCGAGGCGCAACGATCCCAATTCGGATTCAGCGGCCTGCCATTCCGAATCCCAATTCGGATACAGTGCGGCTGCAACGCGCAAGGAAAAAAAAAAGCTTTACAGGTAAAATAAATGTTTTTTGCCTGTGGCGTTTTTTTTTTTGCCTTGCGCGTCGGGTCCCCGGGGCACTGGCCGGGGCGCGCGCGCCGGGCGGGGGGGTGCTCCTCCGATTCCCTCGGCCTGGCTCACAAAAGGAATCGCGACCAGGGTTTTTGCCTGTGGCGCTCCTGGGGCCCAAAGAAGGAATCGCGACCTGGGTTTTTGCCTGTGGCGTTTTTTTTTTTTGCCTTGCGCGTCGGGCCTCCGGGTCTTGCCGAGAGCGCGCGCGTGTAGAGGAAGTGCTCCCCTGCTCTCCTCCGCGTCAGTGGCGCTCCTGAAGCCAAAAAAAGGAATCGTGACCTGGGTTTTTGCCTATGGCGTTCTGGGGCCCAAAGAAGGAATCGTGACCTGGGTTTTTGGCCTGTGGCGTTTTACTTTCGCCTGCGCGCTCGGGCTGGGCGGACGGAGGTGCCATGCGGACGCAGCCACTGGAGCCTTCGGTGGAGCTGCATATGGGGCCACGACCCGTGTGAGGGGTGTGAGGAGATATGGTCGGGCATGCGGTGAAAGTGCTGACGATGACGGGAGGGGGGAGGAGGAGGAGGAGGAGGAGGAGAGGAGGAGGAACGCGGGGGACTGAACGCTGGAGGCCGATGCGAAGTACTAAAGATGAGGAGGTATATTAGGAGAGGGACGACGACAAAGAGGACGAGAAGGAAGAGAAGGAGGAGGAGCAAGACAGATGAGAACCCTAACGGGCGGGACGGGACGGGCGGACCCTATCGGGCGGGTCGGGCGGGCGGACCCTAACGGGCGGGTCGGGTCGGGCGGGCGGGACACTAAAGTCTGATGCGTATACAGCGTGACACATGAGAACCCTAACGGCCGGAACGGGACGGGCGGACCCTATCGGGCGGGTCGGGCGGGCGGACCCTAACGGGCGGGTCGGGTCGGGCGGGCGGGACACTAAAGGCTGATGCGCATACAGCAAGACACATGAGAACCCTAACGGGCAGGGCGGGACGGGCGGGACGGGCGGACCCTATCGGGCGGGTCGGGCGGGCGGACCCTAACGGGCGGGTCGGGTCGGGCGGGCGGGACACTAAAGTCGGATGCGCATACAGCAAGACACATGAGAACCCTAACGGGCGGGGCGGGACGGGCGGGACGGGCGGACCCTATCGGGCGGGTCGGGCGGGCGGGCCCTAACGGGCGGGTCGGGTCGGGCGGGTGGGACACTAAAGTCGGATGCGTATACTGCATGACATATAAGAACTCTCACGGGCGGAGCGGGACGGGGCAGACCCTAGCAGGCGGGTCGGGCGGGCGGACCCTAACGGGCGGCTGGAGACAGGCGGGCGGGACACTAAAGTCTGATACATATACGGCATGACGCATGAGAACCCTAACGGCCCGGGCGG
>CAUYUJ010003747.1:21493-43993 GCA_963575745.1 Prorocentrum cordatum
CCTCCTCCTCTTCCTCCTTCTCCTCCTCCTCCTCCTCCTCCTCAGCCCGGAGAGCGCGCGCGGAGCGGGGGGGTGTTCCCCTGCTCCCCTGCTCCCCTCCGCGTCGGTGGCGCTCCTGGGGCCCAAAGGAGGAATCGTGACCTGGGTTTTTGCCTGTGGCGCTCCTGGGGCCCAAAGAAAGGAATCGTGACCTGGGCTTTTGCCTGTGGCGTTTTTTGTTTTGCCTTGCGCGTCGGGCCCCCGGGCCCTGCCGGAGAGCGCGCGCGGGGCTGGGGGTGCTCCCCTGCTCCCCTGCCCCCCTCCGCGTCGGTGGCGCTCCTGGGGCCCAAAGAAGGAATCGTGACCTGGGTTTTTGCCTGTGGCGCTCCTGGGGCCCAAAGAAGGAATCGTGACCTGTTTTTTTGCCTGTGGCGTTTTTTTTTGCCTTGCGCGTCGGGCCCCCGGACCCTGCCGGAGAGCGCGCGCGAGGCGGGGGAGGTGCTCCCCTGCTCCCCTGCTCGCCTCCGCGTCGGTGGCGCTCCTGGAGCCCAAAGAAGGAATCGTGACCTGGGTTTTTGCCTGTGGCGCTCCTGGGGCCCAAAGAAGGAATCGTGACCTGGTTTTTGCCTGTGGCGTTTTTTGTTTTGCCTTGCGCGTCGGGCCCCCGGACCCTGCCGGAGAGCGCGCGCGGGGCGGGGGGGTGCTCCCCTGCTCCCCTGCTCCCCTCCGCGTCGGTGGCGCTCCTGGGGCCCAAAGAAGGAATCGTGACCTGGGTTTTTGCCTGTGGCGCTCCTGGGGCCCAAAGAAGGAATCGTGACCTGTTTTTTTGCCTGTGGCGTTTTTTTTTTGCCTTGCGCGTCGGGCCCCCGGACCCTGCCGGAGAGCGCGCGCGGGCGGGGAGGTGCTCCCCTGCTCCCCTGCTCCCCTCCGCGTCGGTGGCGCTCCTGGAGCCCAAAGAAGGAATCGTGACCTGGGTTTTTGCCTGTGGCGCTCCTGGGGCCCAAAGAAGGAATCGTGACCTGTTTTTTTGCCTGTGGCGTTTTTTTTTTGCCTTGCGCGTCGGGCCCCCGGACCCTGCCGGAGAGCGCGCGCGAGGCGGGGAGGTGCTCCCCTGCTCCCCTGCTCCCCTCCGCGTCGGTGGCGCTCCTGGAGCCCAAAGAAGGAATCGTGACCTGGGTTTTTGCCTGTGGCGCTCCTGGGGCCCAAAGAAGGAATCGTGACCTGTTTTTTTGCCTGTGGCGCTTTTTTTTTGCCTTGCGCGTCGGGCCCCCGGACCCTGCCGGAGAGCGCGCGCGAGGCGGGGGGGGTGCTCCCCTGCTCCCCTGCTCCCCTCCGCGTCGGCGACGCTCCACAGGCAAAAACGATTGTGTTTGCCTGTGGTGTTTTGTTTTTGCCTTGCGTGTTTTTTTTTTGCCTTGCGCGTAATCTCTGGATTCAGTGGTCACCTTCCTCACCCAGGACGAACAGCTGGATGTTGCGACTCTTGCGGCCCACCTCCACTTCAGTCGAAAGTGCTCTGGTGCCCGGCTTTGCTCGCGTGCTCCCGCGCCTTATGCGTGGCACGTTGGACCACGTCCACCCATTGCTCGCCGTCCTGTCTCCCGCAGCCAACGATGCGCAAGAGCACGGCGCTCTGCGTGGCTTTGAGTCTCCGCAATTCTTCAGCTCGTGGCGTCCACGATTCAGCAGCCCACAGCACGCTCTCTGTGACCGTAGTGTCAAGCAACTTCAGACGCTTTTTTTCAAAGAATGCGCTTATTCAACAACAAGCGCTTCCAATCCAAAACATTCCTCCACCCACCCACGATCCGGTTCTCGATCTCGGCCCTGGTGGCGTCCTCCAGGGAAACGACAATTCCGAGTAATTCCAGTAATGCAGAAGCTGTCAGCCAAAGGGACCTGGGCCCTGTGCTTGAAGGTCGCCCTGTTGGTCTGCACCTTGCACTTGGTCGGGTGCAAGGACAATCCCCCCCTCGCCAGAGCATCCCTCAACGTCAGAGTCATCCGCTTGATAGGAAGCCAGCTTCGCACGATCAGGGTTTGACCATCTGCGAATGCCACGTGGGCAAGGCGATGGCCCCAGGTCCTGCCCAATATTGGTGCCATAACCCAGTCTTCTCCAGACCACGCTCGCCTCGCGCACCACTCCATCAAAAATCCGCCGGCCCCCTTGTGGGGCCACCAGGCTGCAAGGCACGGGTTCGCAGTTTCCAGTACCAGTTGTAGCTTGTAGTTTCCAGTGTTACAGTTCTGCTTCTTGCTGACTACTGTAACTAGTTGATTGACCGCGCGAGGGGGGGGGGGAGGCCCAAACGGGATTTTTAGCACCCCCTGGGCGCGTTGTCTGAATTGCTGGGGGGGCTCGAAATCGACACCCCTCACGCAGATCCGCGGGGTCAGGGTCCAAAAACACAAAAAGAATGTGCCACATTTCTGAAATTCGGTGCCACTCCTCACGCAGATCCGCGGGGTCAGGGTCCAAAAACATAGGGGATTTGCCACATTTTTGGAATTCGGTCCCACCCCTCATGCACATCCGCGGGGTCAGGGTCCAAAAACACAAAGGATTTGCCACATTTCTGAAATTCGGTGCCACCCCTCACGCACATCCGCGGGGTCAGGGTCCAAAAACATATGGGATTTGCCACATTTCTGAAATTCGGTGCCACCCCTCACGCACATCCGCGGGGTCAGGGTCCAAAAACACAAGGGATTTGCCACATTTCTGAAATTCGGTGCCACCCCTCACGCACATCCGCGGGGTCAGGGTCCAACAACACAGGGGATTTGCTACATTTCTGAAATTCGGTGCCACCCCTCACGCACATCCGCGGGGTCTGGGTCCAAAAACACAAGAGATTTGCTACATTTCTGAAATTCGGTGCCACCCCCCTCACGCACATCCATCGCAAGGCGTGGTAACCCAAACTGCGAGTACTCCCTCGGCCCTTTAATCCCAAGGTGTGGTAACCAAGCTCGTAAACCATACACGTCTTACCAATCGCCCTGTGTGGTAACCCCTCTTGTGATCAGTTGGTTTTGCCGATTGCGAATCGGCCTCGCATGAAGTTCCGATACTGCTGCACGACAGCGCCAAAGCCTCATGACTTAGCTCTTCCATGGGCCATTCTCCGAGAGAGGGGGCCGGCGGCAGGGGGCGAAGCCCTTACGGATGAAATTGGACAACTCCGGCGATACAGGGTCGCCTCGCTTCACGCCCCTCTGCACCAAGAAACGCTGGCCCTCCGCGCCGTCCCATATCGAGACATATCCTTTGACGCCGTATTAACCGATGACGGAACGATCTCGTTCCTCATCAAAGCGTCTAACACAGCAGCGTGGTGGTCTCTGACAAATGGTTGTTCCACGTCCAACGTGGCAATCCACAGTTCCACGACCCATTGCTGTGGGAAAAGAAAAAGAAACAAGAGAACCAACGTCCATATCATTGATCCGTGTGAAATGATGTCGGGCCGACGACCAATCGGCAGATTTAATGACATCGACTCGCCACTCGGCATGCCTGAGCCCAATCGGTGCTGGGATGGAGGAGAAATGGAGCGCAGGCAAAACTACAAAACACACGTGAGGAGCATGTCCAAGATTTTCTGAATGGTGCCTTCTCGTCTTGGCCCCATCATCGTCTCTCCCGGCGAGAGCTGGAATGGGCTGGCGGTGAACGCGAAGCGTCTTGAACATCGCCAAGGCCCGAAAGCATGCACTAGTTGCTGAATGAGTGGAGCGGTCTGGGAGTTCTCTTGAGGCCATTTTGGAGCCCGCTTTTCCCCTGTTGGAGCCCTCGTAAGGGAACTCTCGAAGTCTGTTAGGCTCTCTGGGGCTCTCGTGGGCCCGCCTGGGAGACTCGACGGAAAGTCATCATCCTCATCGTCCCTTCGGTTCCTCCCTCTCCCCTCCTCCTCCTCCTCCTCCTCCTCCTCCTCCTCCTCCTCCTCCTCCTCTCCTCCTCCTCCTCCTCCTCCTCCTCCTCCTCTCCTCCTCCTCCTCCTCCTCCTCCTCCTCTGTGTCCCTCCTCCTCGTTGTCCTCCTCCTCCTCCTCCTCCTCCTCCTCCTCCTCCTCCTCCTCCTCCTCCTCCTCCTCCTCCTCCTCCTGGGGGTGCGCTGAGGTCGTCTCGGGGGCTCCTGCCCCCCCCCAAGGCCTGGAAGCAGGCTCCGCGATGGGCGGGGGCCCTCGGGAACCCCCCCAGGTGGGGCGGGGGGTTCTGCTGTGCTGCAGCCTTCGGGCCTCCCGGACAGAGCTGCAGCGGCGCCCCTCCTGGCGCCCCACCCTGAGGCCGCGGCGCCCCTCCAAATGGGCCCGGGCCTGCTCGAGATCGGCCCCCGGACCCCCTCCCAGGGTCCGTGCTGGAGCCCGCTTCTCGGCGCGGAGCACCAGACCTCCGAGGGCATGTCCCTCTCGACCCCAGGCACTGTTCCTCGACTCTCCCCCGGGGCTCGCCATCGGGGCAAAGGGGCCATCCCAAGTGATCCTGGGCGGAGAGCCACGGCCGGGGAGGGGGATCGGGAGATCTGCGGCGCACACATGGGGGTCGGGGGGGGGAAGGCTTCTTGAAAGGAGGCTGCTTCTTCTTCTTCTTCTTCTTCTTCCAGGACGCGCGGGCCGTGCATCTACAGAGAAGGCCCGCGCCTTCTAAGAAGCAGGGCGCTTCTAAGAAACCTGACCCCCTGCCCCTACCCCCCTTCTGTGCGTGGCCGACGCATGTCGCCGCGCCGTTTGTCCTGGATGCGCCCAAGTGGACGACGCAGACACCACGGCAAACCCACGGTAAACCCTGCGCCCCGCGCCAAGCACACGATACCGATCACCGCGGCAAACCCCACGACGAGCCCCGCCTCCGAGGCGGGATCTGCCCTGGTGGCCGAGGCGCCCTCCGCAAAAGGGAAGGCCGTGCGTCGGAACAAATGGCGCGGCAACACATGCGGGCGTCGTGAGCAGATCGCCGCGGCCATGATGGCCACGTCGGGCCTTGGGCCCCTCTCAGATCGGCCGGATTCGGAAGCTCGTGGGTGGGGACTGCGTCGGGCGCTCCGGCCGTGGTTTGCTTCCACGACTTCGCGTACGATGTCGCGTTTTTTCTTGGCGGCGCGAAATGTCGTAGTAAGAACTCGTCCTCCTCCTCATCATCCGCGTGCTCTTCTAGCCAACTTTATTTGCAACGCTCGCAAGACAACCAGCCCATCCTTACAACACTCCGTATTGATACCGCAAAGACAGCGCATTGCCTAGTCTCACAAAGCGCTTCAAAAAATGCTTCCGCGCTCTTTGCAATCGACCTGTGATTGCAAGGAGCAGCCAAGCATTTTCCTACAAAGACACCCGCTGAGACTACGAGGCCCGCAAAGGAGGCGGCCCGATGGCAGAGACAAGCCCCAGCAAAGGGGGACAACACTTCCTTGGTACGGAAGGCTCGTGTCGTGTCGACCCCGGCGTTGGTCCCTGATGCCGCGGGGATCGTTCAACCTCGAACGATCGGCCGTTTCCAAAACGTTCGATCGTTCAACATCGACTGATTCTGGGTCGCCAGCGGCGTTCAGCGTTGAACGCCGGCGGCGGGGTCGCCGACGGTCGGCACGACACTCGGGTCGGGCGAAAGGGGGGGATAGCAGAGGGGGGGGAGAATCAGCTCACGTAGCTGATTTTCCCGGCGCCTCCCGGCGCCGGAGGCGGCCATGTATCGAGGAATGGGCCCCTCGGTGAGGCCGAAACCAGCTGCGTGCAGCAGATTTCGGACCCCCCCCTTTCCCAATCCCCCCCTTTCGCCCGGCCCGAGACACAGACCTACCCTACTGCCTGTCCACTGCAGACCCCGGCGGCCGCGGGCGAGGTGCCCCCGTGCCTCGGCCCGGCGGCCGAGGGTTCGAGGGCCCGGGCGAGGCGCCCGCGGCAGGCGGGGGCGCCAGAAGCCGCGCGGTGCCCGCGGAGCTCGCGCCTCGGGAGGTCGTCGCCGGAGGTCGCCCCCTCGCCCGTCGCCCTCCCAGTAGATACTCCAGACTTCGTAATAAAGGGAGGGGGCCTCACTTCGGGGGGGTCTCTTCCAGGCCATCTTGGAGGGCCTTGGGGGGGTCTGGGGGCGATGTTTTGGAGGGTTCTCCCACGGGGGAGGTCTGAAATGGCTTGTCTTGGAGGGTCCAGACCCCCTCCCTTTTATTACGAAATCTGGAGTATCCTCCCCCTCCTCCACCTGGCCGCTGCCGCTGGGGAAAGCTCGGCAGGGCGCGGCAGCAAGACAGCCGACGTGCAAGAGCCGAAGGCAGACGTGCCTGCGGGGAGCGTGCGCCTTCGACGCATGTGGGAAGGCGTGGCCTGTACGAATGCGGGAGCCCGCATGAGCTTGGAGCACATGCGGGAACATGCACGCGGTAAACATGCCGGAGCCGAATGCACGAATGCTTCCCGCAGGAGCAGGTGTGCCCGCGGAAAGCATAAGTCACGAAAGATCGGCCATGCTGGCGGCGAGGGCGAAGGCAAACTGTATTCGGGAAGCATGCAAGCAGGACCTCACGTCGACGCGACAGGCACAGCAGGAGGGTCGCACGCCAACTTTGGGTTGCTTATCTTCTTGACGTGTTTCTTCCCAGTCCTGTGGTCCTCCCACTGCTTCAGGGAGTTCAGATGCATGCCGCACAAGTGGCAGTCAACCCCTCCTGTAGTAGGATTGTAGAACGAAAATCTCGCATCTGCTCCATGTACCCGCAGACACCTTCATGCCAAAGTGCGACGAGGCGTAAAACGTGTTTCGCTGGCACCATCCCATCCCGTACTTCCACACACTCCATGTTTAAAATTACCCTGGCACGAACCTAGTTCGACATGGATATGCTGGAGGCATACATGCACGACGCACTACAACGCATTGCATCGCAGAGCAACGCATGGTAGTTAAGCACACCACCACTTAAAGCAACATAGCATGAGAACTTGAACAAACGGGATGGCACAACATCGCATGGTAACGCATAGCCTGGCACATCATGAACTGAACATAGTGACATAACACAACGTTGGCAGCATGACACCGCTCGGAATTATAGACTATAGCTTTTCGCATACAATGGCAAAGTAGCGAAGCGCACGTCATAGCATAGTATGGCGGTGTACACACCGATTAAAAACAGAAATGCGTAGTATGGCATGGCGTGGCAAAACATATCATGGCAGTGGCGTAGTCCGCCACTGTGCCCCGTGGCAAGTTTGGGCGTAAGTACTAGAATGCCAAGTGCTGTCTGGTAGCGGTTCTGCAATTTTCTAAGGGCCACCCCCCTCTTCCGTCGGCACACGTTCGCATGCACCGCCCCCTCTTGCCGCTGCCACAGTCCCCTACAATATGTGGCACGTTCGTGCTCCCGAGGCCAAGATGCCTTCACAATATGGCCTAAGACGGCCTAAGATGACTTCGAGACGGCCCACGAGACCTTCGAGGCGTCCCAAGAGAGCACCAAGAACCTTCCCACGAGGGCCCCGAGAGGCAACACACATTGAGGATCCTGGGCTGCCTCCGATGTTTTGGGCTTAATCGGCTTTTCGAACTTGTGACGCTCCAAGGCGGCCCAGGAGGCCTCCAAGAATGCCCAGAGCAGGCCCAAGAGGCCCCGGAGGGAGCCCCAAGACGGCCCAAGAGAGCTCCAAAACAGCCCAAACGACGCCGAAGACGTCCCATGAGGGCATCAAGACGGCCCCAAGAAAGGCCCAAGAGGGGGAACACGAAGCGACAAGTCGAACCTTCCGCGAGGACCCCAGGAGGCCCGAAGAGAATCAAAAAAGGCTCCCAAGAGGCCCCACAACGGCCACCGAGAAGCCCAAGAGACCCCAAGACTGCACAACTGAGGTCCACAAGGGCTCCTCAAGAAGTGGAGACGAAAAGTGTGACATGTGACGGCGTTTCTCGTCCTCCTCCTCCTCCTCCTCCTCCGCCTCCGCCTCCTCCTCCTCCTCCTCCTCTTGGTCCTCATCTTAGTCATCCTCTTCTTCCTCCTCCTCCTCCTCCTCCTCGTCCTCCTCGTCCTCCTCCTCCTCCTCCTCCTCCTCCAGTTCACCATCGTCATCACCATCACCATCACCATCACCATCACCATCACCATCACCATCACCATCACCATCACCATCACCATCACCATCATCATCATCATCATCATCATCATCATCATCATCATCATCATCATCATCATCATCATCAACATCAGCATCAGCATCAGCATCAGCATCAGCATCAGCATCAGCAGCATCATCATCATCATCAGCAGCATCAGCATCGGCATCAGCATCAGCATCAGCATCATCATCATCATCAGCATCGTAATCATCATCAGCATCAGCAACATTATCATATTTAGCATTGTCATCGTATTCGTCATAATCATCATTATAATCAGCATCATAATCAGCAACATCATCGTCAACATCATCATCAGCATAGTCATTGTCATCGTCATCGGCATCGTCATCATCATGATCAGCATCATCATCACCATCATCAGCATCACCATCACCATCACCATCATCATCATCATCATCATCATCATCATCATCATCATCATCATCATCATCATCATCGTTATCAAACTCATCATCACCATCATCGTCATCATCATCATCATCATCATCGTCATCAAACTCACCACCAGCATCATCATCACTACCACAGACATCAGCATCCCATCCTCACCACCACCGTCATCAACAGCATCGTCACCATCATCATGACAGTCCCCTGCCTCATCGTCGTACACCACCGAAAGAGACTGGGCTGATACGGTGACGGGACTTACCGCATGCACATGGATAACGCATGGCCTGCATTGCATAGCGCAGCATGGCACTGCATTCCGCAACATAAGATGGCATATCAGACCACGCCGCTGCATTGCATTACAACATATCATTCATTGCAGCGTGCTTCACGGCATTGCGCAACACGGCAAATCACAACAACAGTGCACAGTAGAAGCTGGCACAGCATCGTTTTGTATTGAATATGACAATGGCATGGCGTAGCCTGGCATACTTTGCATGGCATTGACAGTTGCAAACAAAGGCACGGCTGCACGTCTCAGTACTGTTGTTCAGCATAGCAAGGCAAAGCAAATCGACCAACACCAGGGACAAACATCGAGGTACAAACGCCGGGGTCACAAGGTACAGGCTTAACACGGGAAGCCTAGGCAGCACTCCTGCACACAATCCCTCCCCCTCCCCTCGTCTTTTTCGATCGGAGTGATGGTGTTGATGCTTCCGAAGACGGTCCCATAGATCCGATGCATTTTTTATGCGGGGTCCCCGGAACTCTGGACCCTGTCCTCCGGGCGGGTTTCATCCCGAATAGAATCGGTGCTGGGCAGCCCCAGCATCCCGAGTCGGCGTTTGGCGGGCCCCGGGCCAGGCGATGCTCCAACGGCGAGCAGCCCCCGCCCTGACTTCCTCAGTGCGTTGGATGTTCGGGACGCAGTCGTGTCCTCCAAAATGCTCCCAAAAGGGCCCCCGAGCAGCCCATGGGGCGCCACCAGAACACGACGCCGGCAGACCACGGCGGACGCCTTTTGTTCGGGGTCTCCTCCTCCTCCTCCTCCTCCTCCTCCTCCTCCTCCTCCTCCTCCTCCTCCTCCCCCACCTCCTCCTCCTCCTCCGCTCACGACCCAAGGAAATGCAGATACTCATAGGTTCCTGCAGTGATGAGCGGGTGATGTGGCCTCTGTGGGCTACATTGCGCAAGCGGGGAAGTCACCCGCACACTCCTCCTCCTCCCCTTGTTCCTTATTCTCCTCCTCCTCCTCGTCATTATCTTCCTCCTCCTCCTCCGCCTCACCCTCCTCCTCCGACCCCTCCCCATTCTCCTCCTGATCCTCATCCTCCTCTTCATCCTCCTCCTATTGGCTCCTATTGGTTCTGTGGCTGTCCGTTACCGCTGAGCGATAAGACAACCCAACCCAAAACAGTACCGAGGGCAAGGGCAAAGAATGGGGTCAGGCGGCGGCGGACGTCCAACCCGCGTGAGCCGACAAGTTCAACGGGTATGACCTCCCAAAGCTCGCTCTTGAGCTGGGGGGTCGCTCCCGTTCCTGAGAAGTCTAAGACTATGCGCGGCAGCACGGTTGCGAGGACCTTTTCTCGCAAGGGGGCCCCAGGAGCCGAGACCGAGCGGACCTGAAAGCGCCACAACACGAGCACCAGGCCACCCTTCCCCCGCCCAGCCAGAGCCTGTGGCTCCTGTGAGCCGTCCTCGCAACTCTCGGCGGACCGCCGCAAGGCGTGAAAGCAATATGCGTCCTGGAGCGGCCTCTCTCGCCACATGTCGCACATGTGTACTGCTTACCTGCCTTCTCAATAAAGTACCCGTTGGGCTTGGGAATAAATTGTAAAATCTGGGGTTTGGGCCTGCGCGGCCTCTTAAATCTGGTAACATCTGGAAAATCCATGGCAGACAAATTAATCATGACTTCAGCTATCATCCAGGCCGATTGCATATCAAGACTACTACTGCGCGCGAGCTAAGCTTGAATTCGTGGGTCGGTGGGTTGTGCCTGGGCCCCAAGCTTGGCTAGCTCGTCGGCTCGCTCATTGCCTTCCCACGCCCGCTCGCTAGCCCCTTGCCTACGGGCCTGGCCAAGGGAGAGGTGAGACCTAGCCCTACTCACTGAAATCAATTCACGTCCGATGACTTCTGGCATGTCGAAAATATCTGCCTAATCTCTGAGTGCGCGATATCCTCAAGGTTCTGCCCTGGCCCGAACCCCCAAACATCTTCCACCATCCTGCAGTCAGTGACGATTTCAAGCCCCTGTGGGTTGGACCTCTCCTGCTCCTGCGAGTTGGACCACGCGCGGCAGCGGGCCGCACGCAGCCCCGACCACAAGTCCACTCACCGCGACAGAGACCACTGCCCACCCGGCTCTGGCAAGAGAAGGCGAATCGTGATCAGATCCCGACCCGCCTATGCACACTCGCTTGTCGAGCACGCCGTTGGGCGGGACCGCGTCCCATCGAAGTCCTGCGCGCTGGTACGATGTGGGCCGCGTCCACGCCGCGCTCGGGAATGGCGCCCTCGCGTGGAGCACCTCCGTGCCAGGCAAAACAGGTGCGCCCAGAAGCTCCTGAACGTCTAGATCTCGAATTCGTGGCCAATGGGCGGGGCATCTGAACCTACGCAGACATGCCCCAACGTCGCTCACGCACAGAATGCACCTGCTGTCCACCACCCTCCTGTCCTGGAAGAGCCTGTCCTGGGTCGGGCACCTGCCTGCGACCGCGCCCGCGAGACCCGCTGCCGCCTACCACCTGCCCTGCGCCCGCAGATCCCTGAGCACCTCGACCACAGGTTCGAACAGCGGCCCATCGCTGAGGCCCTCGACGCGACCGCCCCCCAGGCTCAGTATCGAACAGCCCTCTCCAGAATCAGTTGTAAGGGTCGGCCTCCCAGATAGGCGGTGCCAATCTCCAACCCCGTCCTGGCCACGCACAAGTTCCAAGCCCTCGGTCCCAAGCCTATCCTTCCAAGGATCAAGACGACAGCGCCTGCAGGACCTCGCACCTGACTCCAGTCGAAGTCCTGCTTATCTCTGAAAACTTGAAACTCTGCTGCATCACCTGGGGCCCCGCCCACTTGCTCCTCGCCGCCAGGCCCCACATTCGGAGCGGAAGCGCGTTCGAGTCGCATGATGGGGTCCGCCTTGGGCCCCACGCTAAGGAGAAACTCCAGGGCCCTGCACCTGCCCCTGGGGGTCCCGAGCACGGCAGCTCCCGCAGCGCTCCTGATCTGCTTGAGTTTCGTAATACCGATGCCGTGGGCCCGAGCCTCAAAGGTGGCTGACGCAAGCCCCCCTGGGCGATCGACCCTCATCATCCCATTGCTGGAACTTCTCAATCCACGGATTCTACTCCTGCGCCCTTGCAGGCGCCTCAGTCTAGCCTGCAGCACGTTGGGCCCCCGGGTTCCTCTGGCCTTCATGGTTTGATCGCATCCCGAGCTCCTTCCAGAGAGGGCCCCCTCGAATATCCACTTCCCAAGCTTACTGACGACCACCTGCCTCGCGCCGGCATGCGTGCTCAACGTCAGGCCCTTGGACTGCGAACTCACAGGAAAAACCTTCCCAGCATCGCACACAAGTAAAAAAGCACGCGCCAGTCAGACCTCAACCTGCGACGAGTGACCTGCCAACTGGAGGGCAATGTCATCGATGACGTCGTAGATGGCAACGCTGGCGAAGTACCCGCGCGCGAGATCCAGGGGGTCTAACAACAGGCAGCGGAGCCAGCTAGTCGCCTCCCCGCATCCCGCTAAGATTCCCTGGTTCAGCTCCGCCACCTCCGCGCGCGCACCTAGAATGCTGATGGCCCGCTTGCCGCGGTACAGGGACAGCTTCAAACGCAACCGAATCAAGTTATATCGATGCTTGACGGCAGCGCGGGCGAGAAGGCAGCGGTTCACCTTCTCGTAGGCCTTCGTGAAATCTACGAGGCACGCTGACGAGCACCCTCCCGCGCTTTAAATGCTGTTCAACCACTAAAGACTGCTTCAAGACCGCTCTCTCGCAACTCTTACCCGAGACTCCCTACCTGTAGGGCCTGTTCACGGAGGCCTCCCAAGCACGGATCTCATGCCGATCAAATTTCGAGAAAAACTCTGACAGGGTCTGGGAGCACGCCTATCGGTCGAAAACCTCCTTCTGGCTTGCTTAGCATCGCGAGGACCGCGGTCTGCATCAAGACAGGATAAATCCCCAGACGCTCCATCCAGCACCAGACTCCCCGGAGATCTCGAGGATGCCGTCGGTGGCTTCGTCGAGGTCCCTGGGCCTGAGCATGTCTATGCCGCGCGCGGTATATCGTTTGAACTTCCTGGCTGCCAATCTGATTTGCTCGGGGGACTTCGGGGGGGCCCACGAGGTCGTCGAGCCTGCCATCCTGCTCCTGCGCCTGCTGCTATACCTCGCCAGAGAGGTTGGGTACTCAACCGGGTCGGGAATGCCCCGGGCCGCCTCAGGAGGGGTCCAATAGCCAGTCCAATAGCTGTACGAGTCGTCAACCTGCTCCTGCGGGCCCACTGGAACTCTGGGGGCATCGGACTTCTTACTGCCAGCGGGCGCCTCAGGCACCCAGCCCAGCGGAACCGGATCGCACTTGTGGACCTGGCCCCCTTCCGTTGGCCACTGCCTGCTTGACCCACTCACCCCCACTGCTTGGAGCGCCCGGAACCGAACGTTCTCTCGAGCGCGGCAGAAACACTGCTGGCTTCGCCGCTCCAGCGTCGAAGCTGCTGAACATCTGCCTGCGTCACCTGCTTGAAGGAAGGCCTCCAGTCTTCCCACTCATGCTTCCCTCGAAGCTGACGGGGCCCACGTCGAATATGCCCCAGGATCCCCATGGCATTAGACTTCTCCCACTCCGAAGTACTAGTCCTGAGGCAACCGAGCTCCAGGAACCAGATCGCGACCCTTCTCCACCCCTTGCTTTTCGGGCATCCCAAAGGGTACTTGCCTCCCGAGGTCCTCAAAGCAGGCACCTGCACAAACTTGGGCCCCTTGGACCTTCCGAAATATTTCTTCTGGAAGTCGCCTAACTCCACCTCGAGGGCCCCGATGAACTGCTGCTAGTACCTGTCAAGTGCTTCCTTACCACCTCGCTGTCGCGCCTGGTTGGCCAGCAGCTGGCTGTCCCTGGGCCCATGCCTAGGTCCGATGACAACCTCATTGAGAAAGGCGACAGGCTTCTTCAGCACCCTGACGAGGTGCTCCATCGGCCCGCCTTTAAACTGCACTATGACTGGCCAATGCGGCTTGGTCGAAGCCCTCCTGTTGGCGCGGCAAGAGCGCACATTCGCTGCCAAACCTGCCGACATCACAAAGAAATTGATGGTTTTCCAGACTTTGGCCGTGGAGTTTCAAGTGTAGGCGGACGGATAGACGACCTGGCCCCCAAGTTTTCCAGCCCACCCCATCTCCTTGAACTTGTCTGGGTCCACATTCCAATTTCCTCCCAAGACGACGGGGGGGCCCCAACTGCGAAGGCGTTCCCCTAGACGACTGAGTATGTGACTTTCCTCTGGCCCTAGCGGGTCGGCGTCAGGAAGGTAGACCGAGCCTAGGATGAACCCGCCTGGGGCGAAGGTGTTGATCCACCGCGGCGCCTGACGATGAGGAGCCGGCAGGTCGCGCGCAGCCGTCGGCGGCATGCCCATGCCGATGAACTTCCGGCACGCAGCTGCTACCCCCGACGACAGGCCGCCTGCGTCAGTGACTATGGATGGGGACAGGCTGGTGTTCCAGCCCAGCCCCCGAATTGTCTGCTCGCGCTCTTGCTGCCCGCTAGGCCCCACAGTGATCTCATGCAATACAGCTGCGCTAGACTGGCATTCCCCTTCGAGATACTGTTTCGCCGACTTCCAGCACGTCGCGCTGCATATTTCGACCGGAGAGCCCCCCTGGCCAGCCCTGAAGACGCATGCACTCTGCTGGCGCGCGAGCTTCTTGGGCTGCGTCTTGCTCAAACATAAATGCTGCGTCAGCTGCGGCTCCCCAGCGGGGCATTCAGGCGCCTGCTTGGGAAAGAAAAAGGGGGGCGGCCAAGCGGTGGCAGCGGCGCCTCCAGCGGCGGGGAAGGAAAATAACACGCCAGGTGGCGCGCCAAAAAGAGAACCCTCCCACGCCTGACGTGCGACCCAGGTCTCACCGCCACCAATTGCCATCAAACCTCCTGCTGGTGCTCCCTTGGCGCCTTTCGCCAGGGTCGCTCTTGCCGCCTGCCGCGCGTCGCTGTGCTGCGTTGACTGGGGGGCCCCTGAGCGGTCGCGGTCGGCTGCGCCGCCGCCATCGCTGTCAGCGGCTGGGCCGCCCGCGGCCGGGGCAGCGCCAGCGGCGGCGCCAGGGCTAGGGCCACCAGCTGTCGCCGCTGGGCCGTGGCGGCCCCTGCCTGGCTGGCCCCCGCCTCGGCGGTCTGCTCCTCGGTGGAGATCCGCTCGACGTGCTCCCCGTGCTCCTTCTCGAGGCCCCGCGCGAACTCCTGCGCCGAGTCGAACAAGGTCTTCGCCGAGTCTGCGATCCCCTTCTGTATATTCTCCTAGCGCGCTGTGGCCTCCTGCCGATCCTGCTCCGACATCTCGTCCATCGTAGGGCCCACGAGGCCGAAGAGCGCCTCGCACCCCCCGGGGTCAAAGCATGCGAGGTCGCTCTCCAACAGCTTGGACAGTGGGATGCGCGGCGCCAAGCTACCCTGCGCCCCGACCACGTCGGTGTGCAGGTTGTCCAGCAGCTGCTTGCAGTGGTTGTCCGCTTCTTCCAGCTCCTCAGTGAGGGACTGCACCAGGCTGGCCTGTTCCCGCAACGTGCTCTGGGTGTGATCATACTTGGACACCTCGAGCTTGAGCTTGGCCCCCAGAAGCTGCGCCTGCTGGTGCGCCTGCTGGGCCTGCACCTGCAGAGGCACAGCTCTCGGCTCCATGGCGAGCCGCTTCTTATACTCGCGAATTGACATGGACTTGGCTCGCGACCGTGGCCAGGTTGTCAACCTCCTCGCCCGACAACTCAAGCCCCTTGCACGCGACCCCAGGCGGGGGCTGCAGGCCCGCCGCCCGCGGTGCCAGCCCAGGCGGGCTGTCGCGCGCTTCCCAGGCGAGAAACTCATCTTCGCCTCGGACTTGCTCTTCCAATGACTTCTTACAATGCTTGCAGCACCATTGCGCCCATGGGGTCTTTTCACGCCCGCAGCGTTGACAACGCCACGCGTGGACGCCCTTGCCTGCGCTCTAGGGCTCGCCTCTGTCATTCCCTGTCTCCTCCCCCCCACGGCCCTCACCGCTCGCGCGGTTCCGGGGCTGTCTCCGCGCCGTCGCTGCGGCCGCAAGGGCTGGCTCTGGAACTCTGGCCCCGCCGCTGCGGGGGAAGGGCTGACGCTGGAAGAGGAAATCGCGAAATTGATCCCCGCCCTGGGCAGCGCCACTGATCGAGGACCTGGCGGGCCCCTCGACCACCTCCATCCCCGACCCCAGGGGGGGCGAAGGCCCCGGGCAATGGCCTTGAGCCAAATGGCTACGGACCTCTCCCTCCTCCTCCTCTCCCCCCTCCTCTTCCTCTGCTTCGCCCCCCTCCTCCTCGCCCTCGTCTTGCCCACCGGAATCGTCGCCCTCGCCCCCCTCGTCCCCCCCCCCCCCTCCTGCCTTAATTATCGACGCGGAAACTAAAGAATATGCGCTCTTGATCCACGCAGCCCTGCTTTATCGATCGTCACCTGGCCGCGCGCGCCTGGGCAACGTTGTCCTAGGCGCGTCGCCAAACGCGTGGAAGACACCAAGATCCAACACCGTGTCTGCACAATCTTCTTCCGGCCCGGCCCACTTAAGCCGCGCGCGTGGATGCGTCATGCACACCTTCCTTGACTTTCTGCATCTCGTTCACTTTCACGCAATAGATCGGACTGCATGTCAGGGTACCGCACCGCCATCTCGATCGGGCTGCACACGTATACGTTGTATCATGTGTCTGGTGTGCCCACGTGCTTCCCGCGTACTACGCGCGTGTTCGGCAACGTTAAAACGGCGCGCGTTCGCGGCCGAGGATCCCCGGCACCGCGTACATGGGAGGCAGATCATCAAAACCCGAGCCCGAAGACGCCTCAATCCGGTGGACACATGGCAATGACTGCGACGGTCGGCGAGGTCGCGCCTGGCAAAATAAGCACAAGTCTTTCCCTGGCACCGCGGTTGCTTTCAAGGGCCCTCTTGACTACGCGTGGCGGGGAGTAGAGTTCAGCCAATCGCTGCTTGATTGTCTCCTGGGGCGCTCCCAAAACCTCCTGGATTTGTTTCCTCATGACCCTCTTGCGCCGTCTCTTCAACACTGAGTCCATGGTTCTTGGTCATGGTCGGTCTGTTATGGCGAAGAAGTTTCCACCGCCTGGCGATCATGCTCCTGCCCCTCATCCCCGCGCGGCCTTCCAGGCGACTCCTGCCGCGTTTCCGCGGCGCCCGACGTCGTCTTGAACCGCTCCTGCTCGGTCTCCTCTCTCTCTTGCCCGTCTGTCAGGCTGGCCGCCGCGTCGGCGCCGCACACATCCAGGATGTAGTTTTCCGACTCGGTCTCCTCGATCGGCACGGCGACGTCGAGGGCGTCGAAGGTGATGTTGTGAAATGCACCTGCCCCTGGAATGCGCCCAACATTATTGCACTCAGCTGAAGGAGGGCATCCCCGTTTACGATGGCGGCGGTTATGCAATATGGAGCGCCTCCGATGCAGATAGGAGAAACGAACTGCCTGCGTGCTGATCCCTCACTCTCTCTCTCTCTCTCTCTCTTTCTCTCTCTCGCTCTCGCTGTTCCCGAAACTGAACGTGTGCTCCTCGTCGTTTTACGTGAGCTGCTGTCCGCTGTTGTCTAGGAATTTTTCTCCACCTGCTTGAGCGTCATCATGCCGACCAGTGTCCTGCCGCAGCGGGGGTCGATCACCCCCTTGCCCACGGGGCATGCAATCACGATTTGCGCCTCGTTACTCGATGCAACGCGATCGCCTGGATACTGCGTTTTGGGATCTGTAAACGCGAAGCTCTTGTAGACAAGACGCAACGGTAGCTTCGCGTGTACAGTCCCACTCGAACGGGGCGAAGGCGGCACCAACACTGAACGGTTTTCCTTTGCCTTTGCCTTCTCCCTTGCTCCCTTGACACCCACGAGACCAACGTCAAATTTTCTTGCATCGATGGCAGCGGGTCTTCCTGACCTCGCCGAGGTCCTTCCAGAAATGTGTCTGGAGCTGGTCTGTCCTTGCGATGCTCCGAGCTTTGCGTGTATACCTGGTTGGTTGCGCTTGTCCTTCCCGTTGTGAAAAGCAGCTCGGTCACTTCTTCTCCTCGAACTTCCCGGCAGAACCTGCAACGTCCTGCTCGTCATCGCCGTGCCCCGCAAAGAGAGCCTCGATGTCAAACAAATTGTCGCTCTGGTGACTCCGTGGCATGCCCCCTAACTCATCCTGCCAGCCCTCCTTCTCATCAGGCTGCTGTCGGTCAGCAGCGCGCTGGCCTCAGCACGGCGTCGCGACGTCGGGGTCCGGGGCGCGGGGAACACTGCCCGCATCGGCGTCTCCATATCGTCGGCGGCGTACTTGGAAGCCTTGGCCTTCATGATGGCTGACTGGTCTGGCGTGCAGCCGCAGCGATGCAGAAGAATTCGCGCCTGCGCTTCTGTCGGGAACTATGCCTTGGCCTTGGCGTCGCACTTCTGGGGCGCCTCGCGGGCTCCGCCGCTCCATGCTGTCACTGCCTCGCCCTCTTCCCCCTGGGGCGCGAAGGCCGACCCCAGGTTTACTCCCGACGCGTCCCCCTGCTCCTCGGCGAAGCACCGCGTTTTGCCGCAGCGCCGCTCATGCGTAGGACGCCGTGGGCAACCTGCTCCTCCACTGGCTGGAAAGCCACCCTGGTGTCCCACTGGCCTGCGTCAGGCAGCCTGTCTGATGAGGGTGGATTTGCTTCCTGGGCTACCCTGAGCTCGCAGAGTCCATTGCGTCTGAAACGGCAGCGGAACGCGGCAGCGGGGACAGGATTGGAAGGAAGGGGTATGAGGGATACTGGTGGTAAAATCGCCCTCCCCATACTCCTCCCTCTCCTTCCTCCCCCTCCTCCCCGATCCTTCCTCGATCCATCCTCGATCCCTCCTCCTCCTCCTCCTCCTCATCCTCCTCCTCCTCCTCCTCCCCGACGCCTGCTAGACTCTAACATACGCCTATGATACCACAAACTCCCCCAAAACCCTCGAACGGCCTCACGCGGACACTAAGACAAAACCCTCCCAAACCCTCCGAAACGTCCTCCCCTTATGGCCCTGCTGATGTAAAAACGCCCTCGAGGGGCCGAGGGGCGGGGCGAATCTTGTGCGGTGGCAGGGCGAAGGCGAGCAGGGGGGCGAGGCTGGCCATTGGGAAGGAGGCACGGGTGAATGGGGCAAGGACTATGACGAGGAGGAGGAGGAGGAGGAGGAGGAGGAGGAAGAGGAGGCGGATGGGATGGCGACGCCGACGAGGGAGGGCAAGGGCAGATGTGGGGGGGCGACGACGATAGCGGGGCCCAGCCGTCCACCCCTCTTCCCGCATGCGATGCCCTGCATTCTCGTCCTGTGCCCCGATATCCGCGGCCCCCACCATCTCCCTCCGACATTGTTCGCTTCTCGCACTCGCTGCTTCATCGCTGCACCCTGGACGTTGCCACCCTCGCCCCACCCATCCACTGTGGCACGTCTCGTCGCCCTCGTCGCCGCCGCCATTCACCGCCGCACTCTCGCTATCGCCTCCGCCCTGCATCGCCCCCTCCTGAGCCGTCGGAGTCTGGGGTACTCGGAGGCCTCGGGGCTAGTCGGGGTGCGCTGCGAGCGTTTGCCGAGGCTTTCCCGAGATCGGCTGGGTACGGGGAAAGCTCCCTCAGGGTTTTTGTTCCAGATTTTTGAACAGCGGCGTGGAATCCAAAAAGGCAGGGCGGCCTTGGAAAGGCTCAGAGGCTTTGAGAGGCTCTTGGGAGGCTATGCGGCCTTCCCCTCGAAGCGGGCGGGCCCCAAAAAGCTCGGCCGACGAGTTTCTGTACCCGGTGCGATGCCGACAGGCCTCTCGAGAGGGGCTTCGGCCTCGCCCGGCGGCCGCGAGACTCGGAAGCTGGGGGGGGGGGCGGGGAGGAGTCCGCTTGGGGGGGGCCGAGGAGAGGCCCCCCGAACTGCTGGATGCAGGATCTCGAGCAGGGCTGAACCCAAACGGTGTTTTTCGTTTTCGTGTTGCGTTCGTGCTTCCTCGCTTTTCTGTATCGGATCCGCCTTTGCCGCAAAACGAAGCCGAAACGAGAACGAGAACAGCTTTTGCTGATAGGCTTCTAGTGGGATCAAACGAGAACATCTTGACGCCCCAGGGGGTCTGGGCGGGATCCGGACAGATCCGGACAAATCCGGACAGATCTGGACAGCCCCAGGAATCCTTAGGAATCCTTCGGAATTCTTAGAGATGCCTACGAATCCATTCCCAGAACACAATTCCCAGGCCACATTTTGAATGCCCGGAGCCAACTGTAAGCCACTTCGTGTTCTTCGTGTTCCCAGAACACCATCCCCAGGCCACATTTTGAATGCCCGGAACCAACTGGAGGCCACTTCGTGTTCTTCGTGTTCCCAGAATACCATTATCAGGCCACGTTTTGAATGCCCAAAGCTTACTGTAGGCCACTTCGTGTTCTTCGTGTTCCCAGAACACCATTCCCAGGCCACATGTTGAATGCCCGGAGCCAACCGTAGGCCACTTCGTGTCCTTCGTGTTCCCAGAACACAATTCCCAGCCCACATTTTGAATGCCCGGAGTCAACTGTAGGCCACCTCGTGTTCTTCGTGTTCCCGGAACACCATTCCTGTACCATAGTTTGATTGCCCGGGGCCAGCTGTGGGCCACTTTTTGATTTTCGTGTTCCCAGAACACCAGTCCTGTGTCATATTATGAATGCCCGAGCTGAGGCAGGCTGAGGCCGAGGCAGGCTGAGGCCGAGGCAGGCTGAGGCTGAGGCTGAGGCACGCCGAGGCAGGCTGAGGCTGAGGCTGAGGCTGAGGCTGAGGCAGGCTGAGACTGAGGCTGAGGCAGGCTGAGGCTGAGGCAGCCTGAAGTTGAGGCTGAGGCAGGCTGAGGCTGAAGCAGGCTGAGACTGAGGCTGAGGCAGGCTGAGGCTGAGGCTGAGGCTGAGGCTGATGCAGGCTGAGGCTGAGAGGCTGACGCTGAGGCTGAGGCAGGCTGAGGCTGAGGCTGAGGTCGAGGCAGGCTGAGGCTGAGGCTGAGGCAAAGGCAGGCTGAGGCAGAGCTGAAGCTGAGGCAGGCTGAGGCTGAAGCTGAGGCAGGCTGAGGCTGAGGCTGAGGCTGTGGCTGAGGCTGAGGCAAGCTGCAGGCTGAGGCAGGCTGATGCAGCTGAGGCTGAGGCTGAGGCTGAGGCTGAGGCAGGCTGAGGCTGAGGCTGAGGCCGAGGCAGGCTGAGGCTGAGGCCGAGGCAAGCCGAGGCAGGCTGAGGCTGAGGCTGAGGCTGATGCTGAGGCAGACTGAAGCTGAGACAGGCTGAGGCTGAGGCTGAGGCAGGCTGAGGCTGAGGCTGAGGCCGAGTCAGGCTGAGGCTGAGGCTGAGGCAAGCCGAGGTAGGCTGAGGCTGAGGCTGAAGCTGAGGCAGGCTGAGGCTGGGGCTGAGGCAGTGGCCGAGGCTGAGGCACGCTGCGGCTGAGGCAGGCTGAGGCTGAGGCCGAGGCAGGCTGAGGCTGAGGAAGGCTGGGGCTGAGGCGGAGGCAGGCTGAGGCTGAGGCTGAGGCTGATGCTGATGCAGGCTGAGGCTGAGAGGCTGACGCTGAGGCTGAGGCAGGCTGAGGCTGAGGCTGAGGCCGAGGTAGGCTTAGGCTGAGGCTGAGGCAAGCCGAGGCAGGCTGAGGCTGAGGCTGAAGCTGAGGCAGGCTGAGGCTGAGGCTGACGCTGTGGCTGAGGCTGAGGCAAGCTGCGGCTGAGGCAGGCTGAGGCTGAGGCTGATGCAGGCTGAGGCTGAGGCAGGCTGAGGCTGAGGCTCAGGCAGGCTGAGGCTGAGGCTGAGGCCGAGGCAGGCTGAGGCTGAGGCCGAGGCAAGCCGAGGCAGGCTGAGGCTGAGGCTGAGGCTGATGCTGATGCAGGCTGAGGCTGAGACAGGCTGAGGCTGAGGCTGAGGCTGAGGCTGAGGCTGAGGCAGGCTGAGGCTGAGGCCGAGGCAGGCGAATCCTTCGGAATCCTTAGGATTCCCTCGGAATGCTTAGGAATCCCTAGGAATCCCCAGGAATCAGGATTCCTAAGGATTCCTAAGGTGCCCTAAGGATTCCTATGGATTCCCAAGGATGCCTAAGGATGCCTTAGGACTCCCTAGGAATCCTTAGGATTCCATTGGATCCTGAGGCCGTTGCCACTGCGACTGTCATTGCGAATGCGACTGCGACTGCGAGAGCAGCAGAATTCTACAACTGAATTCTCACCTGAATATTAAGGGGAATGCTTCCAGATATGCTTATACACATCGCTCTTCGGTTGCTTTGCCGGGGCAATCGTTTTCGTTTTGCTTTCGTGCTTCCTCGCTTTTTTGCATCGAATCCGCCTTTGCCGCAGAACGAAACTGAAACGAGAACGGCCCAAGGAATCCGCCGATCCAGCGCGTGAGTTGAAGAAGTCTAAGCTGAAGCTCTGCTTCAGCGAGAGCTTTAGCTCTGCTTGGGAGGGGGGGAGGGGGGTCAACGTAATTACCTGACGAATTAAGTGCTCGGCACCTCCCCCCCCTGCCAGCCCCCAGGAGAGAGGGGGGGGGGGGCACGAGAGAGTGGGGAGGGGAGAGGGGGGGGGGACAGGAGAGGGGGGGGGGGGGGGACAGGAGAGAGGGGGGGAAGGGGGGGAAAGAAGAGAGGGGGGGGACAGTAGAGGGGGGGGGGGAACAGGAGAGAGGGGGGGGACAGGAGAGAGGGGGGGGGGAGAGGGGGGGACAGGAGAGAGGGGGGGGGGGACAAGAGAGAGGGGGGGGAA
>CAUYUJ010003747.1:46493-63993 GCA_963575745.1 Prorocentrum cordatum
CCCAGATCTCCCACGACATCGGTGATCTCGGCCCCTGCGCTGCCCGCGGGGTCGGGGGCCCTGAGATCCTGGCGTTGCACATGTTCCACAGCGTACGTTTTTTGCCAAATTTCGGGCCCTGGGACCTCACTTTTTCGATCTGGCTGAAGATGGGGACCGGGACTCCGGCGGCAATTCTGCGCGATGTCGCATTTGTTGGTAACGTCAGATTTGGGAGGGGCGCTGTTCCTCGTGGGCCGTTTGCGGGCCCTGCGGCCATCCATGATGGGTCTTGGATCGAAAATCTGGCCCAGAGAAAGGGTCCGGGGCTTCCGGGGACTTCCATATAGGGAAAAACAAAGCATCGGACGTCGGGGCTACTTACGGCAGATTCGTGTCGTGTGGAAGCCCGGCGCTGGTCCCCTGACACCGAGGGAATCGCTCAAGCTTGAACGAACAGCCGTTCCTGGAAAATCGGATCGTTCCACATCGACCGATTCTGGGTCGCTGGCGGCGTTCAATGCTGAACGCCGGCGGCGGAGTGGCCGGCGGTCGACACGACGCGAACCTACCGTGCGCTTTCGGAGGTACGCGGGACCCCTCTGGTACAGTCGGACTTGATTGGCGAGGACACGCGAGAGGACACGCGACCTTTCCATGGTCCATGTTGCCACGGGAATATAGAAGGCATGGGTCGGAAAACACAGGACACAAGGGTAGCCTTGAGTTGGCAGGGTCGACCTACTGTTGCGGGTGTCATGACAATGGGCACTCTAACAATCCGATCATTGAATAAAAACATGTGCTTAAAGTGTACAGAACATGTTATAAGCATGTGTCGAACATGTTTGCACATGTCTAAAACCTGTTTTAGACATCTGGAAACTATTCGGCAGCCTATTTCCTCTCCGTCAATCGACTGCCACAAGCCTACACCTCAAGCTCGACTGCACAGCATTGCACCCCCCTTAAACCCTAAACCCTAAACCCTAAACCCTAAACCCTAAACGGCGCCTCCTGCGCCGCCCCCTCGCGCATCTCCCGCTCCAGAGAAGGCGAGACCCTTCGCCGACCGGAGAGATGCGCGCGGACCTTCGAACGTGTGGTTGTGCTCGTCCCGCTCGTCCGGAGGCCCGCCAGATGAGGTCAGAGCAGGTGCTGTCGGAGGATCGCGCCGCATCGCCGATGCATCGGCGATGCATCGGCGACGTCGGCATGGAGAAAATCGGGTTCCCACATCGTGCCGCATCGCCGGCGCGATCCTCTGGCGACATCCACTCAAAAATCCGCACTCGATGTGTGCAATACGGAGTCCCTGGAAGTCCTGGCCCTTTCTGAAGGGGAATTGGGACACACAAATAAATACACACAAATGAAAATATCCCCCATATTTTCCCATATTTTCTGGGTTTGTGTCTTCCCCCCCACTTCCCATATTTTCCCATATTTTCTGAGGAATCGAGGATTAATTGTGTCTGTGTGTTTTTTCCTCTCCAGAAATACGGAGTCCCTGGAAGTCCTGGCCCTTTCCCCACGTCAAGGTTGTTGCCCCGAGCCGGTCTGGGGTCGTCCTGGGGGCCCGGCGAGGGCCCCCGGACGCCGAAAAGAAGGGAGAGAAGCGCCTGCGCCTCGAGTCTTCGAAGCGTGGGCTGCCCGGGAGAAGGCCGTGTCCGGGAGACCTGGACTCTTGTTAGAGCACGTCCCCTGTGGCAGGTCTGACTCTAGAGAGGCCGCGCTCGGGACGGCCTCCGTGTCAGAGTCTGGCAGGTCTTCCCCGTCGGTCAGGAACTGCCGCAGCGCCGCTTTGTGCAGAGCGCGCAGCTCGTCCGCGTCTGGGATGCGCCCGGCCTTCGGCTCGCGGTGGGAGCCGTCCGGCTGCGGCTGGGCACCCTCGGCAGCGGACTCCTCCTGCCGGGCCAGACGAACAAGAGAATTACGTACTCCAGATTTCGTAATAAAAGGGAGGGGGTCTCAACCCTCCCAGACGAAAAGTTTTAGACCCCCCCCCGTGGGAGAACCCTCCAAAACATCGTCCCCAGACCCCCGCAGGCCCTCCAAGATAGCCTGGAAGAGACCCCCCCCGAAATGAGACCCCCCTCCCTTTATTACGAAATCTGGAGTGCCCTGAGATCTGCTGGGCGCTGCTATATCCTCACAGCCCAAGTCAGGGCCCTGGGACCCCGACCCACGACCATCACGGATCGATCCGGCTCGAGCAACGCCGCAGGGAGATGAGGTCGCTCCAGTCGAGACGTTCCGAGATGGCGCCTTTTTTTCGCGACGCCGGATCTCAGGGAAGGGGGATTGCGAAAGCGGGGGTCAGCGAACCAACTCGAGTGGCTGATCTCTCTGGCGCCTCCCGGCGCTTCCCGGCGCCGGTGCATCGAGAAAAGCGCTTGGCGGCGCGGCCGAAACGAGCGGCGTGCCACGAATGTCGTACCCCCCCCCGTCCCATATCCCCCCCGTGTCGTCTGGCCAGGTCCTGGCGGCGCGCACACACAGACACCCCTCGCGCGCCGTGAACGGAAGCCGCGCCAGAGAGCTGCTGGCCCCTGGGGGTTGCCCTTGCTGGGGCCTACAAACGCTGACGAGGACGATGACGAGCGTCAAGGCCGTCGTCGGCAGGAGGGAAGGCAAGGTACACAAACGCAGGGTTTGGGAGGTCCGCGCGGCGATCTTGGTTCGGCGCTGGAGCCCCTGGCGGCGCCCGACTCCGCGCGCCAGGGAGAGAGGTCCAGCTGGTCCGAGGAACCCGCCCAGACTCCCAAAAGCTCATGTTTTTTTGTGCTGCTCCCCAAACAGTGATTGAATGTACGGATCCTTACTTGCACTTCTCGAGTACCCCTCGGTGGGAAGAAGTAGGTAGAAGCATGAAGTAAGAAGGCGTTGAAACAAGAGTGGGTGTCCGCCCGCCCCCCTCGGGAGGACGGAAAAAGGTGAAGCCACTCGCTCACTGAAGTAGGAAGACGCTTAAGGTAGATTGGGAGATGGGCATCCAATCATACCTGCTTTCAACGACCGCTGGGTACTTGGATGGGGGTACTGGATTCTCCCCACGTGGGCGCCCGTGCCCGCTCGCGAGCGCCCCCTCGCCGCCCCGTGCGCTGCGAGGGCTCCCCGCGGACTCGCCGCGCTGGCGCGCTCGTGCCCGCTGGGGGGCGCCTCGTGGGCGCCCCCTGCGCCGGGTGCGTTGCCCGAGGAGTCGCCGCGCGGGCGCTTGTGCCAGCTCGTGGGCGCCCTGTGTGCGCTTGCACAGCATGGCCTGCACGACATAGCCGACACCACCGCCGAGTTTGCGCCACCTGAATTGCAGCGCGTGGCTCACACACAGCATAGCGCACACCACATCGCTTACACGACCTAGTGAGCATCACATAACGTACACGACTCAGCTATGGTTGACAGCACGACTCGCCCAACACGACACACGATGCAGCAGAGCTCACACCAAACAGCCTGTACAACACAGCGTGCGCCACATAGCTGGCACCATGTAGATGATATCAGATAGCTCGCATCACACGTACTACACCGCACACTCTGCCTCGCACAGCTTACACAGCATCGCTTTGCACCGCGCAGCCCAAACCGCAGAGCTTACACCACATGGCCTGCACATCGCACGCCTCACCTCCACAGTGCCATAACTCATTATATGTTCGGGGCCCACGCTGGATGATCTGTTGATTCGATTCCAACAGGCATCGTCATCGACACCGTCATCTTCAGAATCGGCTCGGGGTGAACAACACAGAACGGCACGGTCACAGGTTGGCGGCGCGCACAGGGGAGCCGGGGAAAAGGGGGACGGCTTCTTGAAGGGAGGCTGCTGCCTCAGATCTGCAGACGAGGCCCGCGCCTTCTGAGAAGCAGAGCTGTTTCTAAGAGGCCTTCCTCCCCTTCCCCACACCAGAGCGTAGAGGTAAGGACATTTCACGCTAAGAAAATGGACTTCGCTCCAAGCGTTTGCGTAACCAGCTGTCCAGGTCCAGATATACGGATGTCCCTACGAACACAGAAAGCTCCGAGGAAGCGCCCAGGGTACAGTCCAGATCCTTGATCTTCTCATACGAGAAGTCTAGAGCCCATGAAAGTCGGCGCTCGTTCTGAAGATGTCGTGTGAGTGTACAGTCGGACTCAGGCCAGAAAAAAACATCCTTCAAGAACATGAGACCCTCCGTCGGCCATCACAAACAGAACAACCCAGGCCAACCCCCTGGAGGCACAAGAACACCCGAGAAACACGAAGAACACGAGGGTGCCCTCCTCGAACCGACCTCGATCTTATTGAGGAGCCGAACGTTATATACCGACGCTTTTTTTTCCGGCCCCGAACTTTATTCAACTCGCACAAGAAGCGGATCCTGGTGTATACGGGACCCTGGTGTACATACTTTCGCTGCTTCCCCCGGAAGACGGGGAAACGAGTGTACACCACGCCACCCCGACGTCATCCCCGACCCTCGGAAAATCCTGGGATTGAGGAGCAGCCCGCCACTGGTAACGTGCATGCCCCAGGTTCCGACCCCTACCTCGGCCCGACTGCATCCCTTGGGCGTGGCTTCATGAGGGGGTCATAAATGGGGGAGTCAGAAACGCTCCCCTTTTGTGCCTCTTTCGGGCCCCTCCGGAGCCGCGGGGGGCTCGTTCAGGTACCGTTTGGGTACCTTTTCGGACCACCCTCGCCACCCCCCCATCTACGACCCCCCCATTGCGCAACGCCCAACCCCCCCCTGCGCGCGGCCGACCGGGTGGGGCGAGCCACGATCCCTCGCGGGCGCCCCATGGGCGACGACGACGGCGCCGTCCCGAGGGAGGGCCCCTGCCGCCGCGGAGAAGGGCGCGGCGGCAGGCCTTCTGACCGGAGGCCGGTGGCCCCTGCGAGGGAGGAGGGAGAGAGAGAGAGAGCAAGAGGGGCAGGGGGAGGGGGGAGGGAGGAGGAGGAGGAGGAGGCTGAGAAGGAGCACCGAGAACGTTGAGATCCCCATGGCGAATGCAGGAAAGGTGCGCCTGGAGGAGGAGGAGGGGGGGAAGGGGGAAAAGAGGGAGGAGGAGGGGGGGAGGAGGAGGAGGAGGAGGAGGTGGAGGAGGAGGAGGAGGAGGAGGAGGAGAGGAGGAGGAGGAGGAGGAGGAGGAGGAGGAGGAGGTGGAGGAGGAGGAGGAGGAGGAGAGGAGGAGGAGAGGAGAAGAGGAGGAGGAGGAGGAGGAGGAGGAGGAGGAGAGGGAGGAGGAGGAGGAGGAAAAAAAGGGGAAAAGGAGGGGGGAAGAGCGGAGTGGGAGCCATGGGAGCTGTGGTATAGCCACCGGCAGGGGGCCGGGCCCCCCTGCGAGGGAGAAAAGGAAGGAGGAGGAGCGGGAGCTACGGGAGCTATATGGGAGCGAAGCGACGTCGAGCGTCGTGAACGAGAGAAGTGGCGCTTGCTGACTACCTACCAGACCACCCCAACCCAACCCGAAAACCCGAATTTCGGGTTGGGGGGGGGGTAAGGGTTCCACACATGTTTTTTCGATGTTTCCCGACACCCCCCCTACTGGAAATCGAGGGTAAATCTGAGCCTTCGGGTTGGGTTGGGGTGGTTTGGTGGGTGGTGACTTGCAGATCGACGAGGGCTGCAGCTCGGACCGATTTCGGCGGCCCGCTCGGGGGACCATTCGCCCTCACGCGTGCTAAAAAAATGCCTCCCCTCGGCAACCAAGAGACCGGGTGCCGTGCATCGGTCGTGGCTGTACGGCCGCACCTGGCGCAAGAAGTGAGAACACGTTGCCCCCATTGTTGTAGACAGTTTGAATTATCCAAGACCTGCCCCCCCATCATTGGAGCGGTTGAGGGTGAGGAGAAGGACGGGACGGGGAAAAGAGGGAGGAGGAGAGGGGAAGGGAGCAAGCTAGGTGCGCTCGAGTCTTATATGACGTGTGACCCCTCCCTCCCATCCCTTACCATGACGTAGATATCCTCTCTATTCGCACAGTCGGATGTCGAGCAGGGCAACGATCGCGAGAGCGTACGAGATGCATGGCAGAGCACGGCGTGGCATGGCGTAGCAAAGCAAGGCAGAGCGCAGCATGCCATAGCATGACGTGGTATTGTGCAGTGAAGCATTGCATCACAAAGCATTGCAACGCAAAGCATGGCATCACACAGCGGCGCAAAACACAACATCGCACAGCATGTCATGGCATGGCGCCCAGTTCCTTGGAGGGTAAGTGCATCGTCTTCGAGAGCTCTGGACCGGTCTGGAGTCGTGGCTCCATGTCGAACTCCTTGGGCTCACCGAAAAGCTCCACACAAGGCGGGGCAAATGGAGAGCACCCGCTGGCTCTGCTTTCAACATCGCCTTCTCAAAGCAGAAACGGGGCTCCCGCTTGAGACTTCCTGAGAACGACGACGCCCCAAAGTGGGGGGGCCTTCTGCGGCCCAAACAATCAACGAATCGATACCGAGGGTGCATTCATGTCCGATGGTATTTTCGGGGGATAATTTTCTAAATTTTGGGGCCGATTTGGAAGGACCGAAAACGCCCGCGCTGCAGCGGGAGCACGACTTGGAATAATCAGAGGTGCAGAAATGGGGCCAACGCTTCAGCGGGAGCAGCATGTTGAACAACAACAAGCGAAAACCCAATTTCCGGGAATCCTCTGTAAACAAAAACCATATGCGGAGGGGGGCCCGATATCTTCCGGACGTCATCAGGGGAGAGGGGAGAGCAGTGTTCATATTGTGCGATTGTGGAAGGGCAGGGGAGGGAGAGATGGAGGCAGACGGGGCGGAGGAGGATCAGAGGAAGAGGGGCAGGAGGAGGATCACAGGAGGAGGGGCAGGGGGAGAGAGCGAGGGGGGGGAGATCCAGGCGCCGAGTCCGGCTGGGTCCGTGCGCGACGGCCCTCCGAGACTGCACACGGCGGGGAGTGGAGGGAGGCCTCCGAGGGTGTCTTCTCTTGTGAAGGGGAACTGAGACACACAAATAAATACACACAAATAAAAATATCCCCCATATTTTCCCATATTTTCTGGGTTTTTGCCTTCCCCCCCACTTCCCATATTTTCCCATATTTTCTGGGAATCGCTGATTAATTGTGTCTGTGTGTTTTTTCCCCTCCTGATCTTGGAGGGCGAGGCGGCTCCCGAGCACCCGGATCCCGGCGGCGCAGGGACAAAAAAAAGAAACTCGCGGCGGCGCCGGTGACTCGTCCCTGGGCCGCCGAGCAGCGACGCGGGGTGGAAAGCTGGTCCCCGGGAAGGGGCCGAGATCCTGGGGAAGCCCCGTCGCCAGAAGAAGGCGCCGCAGGGGGAGGGGGGTCCGATGGCCAGCCACTGCGACATGCCACGCCCGTGGGCGTGCAGGCTGAGGCCGCAGCCGGAACCCCAGTGGCCCTGGCCGAGGGTTCCGATGGGCCGAGAGGCGAGGGTGCAAGTGCACCCTTGGAACGCTACTCCTCGTCCTTGTGATGCGGCTTCACTGTAGAAGACCAGCGCCCCCCCGCCCCACCCCTTTGTGCGCGACGCCGATCCTCCTTGGTTATGCAGTGCTCCCACGGGCGAAGGGCTTCCTCATCCTCCGACTTGCCGGCCTGCTCATCCTCCGAGACGCCGCCGCCGTCGGGGACTTCTGGTGTGTCCTCTGGCCTGTCGGCCTTCCAGGAGCCGGCGTCCCACCAGCAGCCCGTCTGCTTCCCCTGCCAGCTCGTCCACTGCGCCCACGGGTCCTTTTCCCACACCTCCGACACCACGGTGTTTCGCGACCTTCGACGTTCCATCCTGGGCCGTCTTGAAGGCGGCCCGGAAGCCCGAAGCGGCCCCACAGATGCCAAAAAGCCTGGACAAAAGCTGGTCGCTTGGTGATCGTCGTGGCGGGGGAGGTCTGGGCCGGCCTGGGTCCGCCCACGTTCCACGGCGCCCGCGGGTCCTCCTCCCATGCTCCGTCGCGCCGCACATCCCACGACCTTCCCTGCCAGCCGCTCTCTGACCACGCGGCAGCACCGGCGGTGCTTGGTGGCATAAAGTTGGCCCGTCACGGTCTGCGGTGCGCCCTCGACCTTCAGAGCCCGCCAACGGCTCCCAGAGGTTAGGTCGGGCATGTCGTTCTACAGGCGGATCGTGGAGTAGCAAAACACACACACACACACACAAAAAAAAAAAAGTAAAACAAAAAGCACACAACCTCCTGTAGAGGGACATGCCCGACTTACCCTGAGGCCCTCCTTCCCTGGCCACTCGTCCTTTCGTCCTCGCTCCCAGAGCCCAGATCGAGAGGGGCAGGGAATATGGTCGGTTGTTGCCCCCATTGTTGTTATGTACCCCTGTCTTGCTCGCTACAGGTTACCGATGCTGCCACTCCCCCGACCTCTCTCGGGGATGCGTGCTGAAACAGCTCCGGAGCGAACCCGGCCGTGGCAACGAGGGCCTTCCAGGATGCCCGAGAGGACGATATAAAGAGGCAAAGGGGGGTGGTGACATCAGCACCTGTGCTTTATCTGACCGATGCCGTTTCTTCGATAGTACTCCAGATTTCGTAATAAATGGAGGGGGGTCTCATTTCGGGGGGGGTCTCTTCCAGGCTATCTTGGAGGGCCTGGGGGGGGTCTGGGGACGATGTTCTGGAGGGCTCTCCCACGGGGGGGGGGTCTGAAATGGCTTGTCTTTCAGGGTCCAGACCCCCTCCCTTTTATTACGAAATCTGGAGTACCTAATTCTGGGCCGCCCTGAAATGCAGCCAACAGATACGAGGGCGATGCCCACCGACAACCGACAGCGACCGCTGCTGGGCAAACGCGTCTCCCCCACAAGCGGGTACCACCAGCAGCAGCGCTGATGTCTGCCATCGTCCCCACCCCTTCCGACCCCATGTTTGCCCCCTCTGGCCGTCGCCCTGCTCCTCCTCCTTCCCAAGGTCCCAGGAAACATTTTAATACCTCCAAAGGCCGCGAGAGGCCAGCAACCTTCAAATCCTTTCCTAAAAAACCTTTTTCCCCGTCGCTCCTCCGTGCCATTGCCTGATTAAAACGACTCTTCCCTTTCGCATTCACAAACGTGACGGTAGGTCGGCCGTGGTGTTTCACCTCATACATCCTCGCCATGTATGATATTGCAAGCTTGAAGTTGCACCAACCGCTCTGGGCGTAGGTGGTTTTGGGGGGATATTTATTCCGCCCCCTTCTCCCTCATCAGGGAGGGTGTACCCCTTCCCTCTCCCCGTGTTCCCCTGTGCCTGAAGGGGGCGGTCGCGGATCGCTAAGGCATCCAAGATGGCCAACGATTGCTCCAAGAGGGGCAGCCCAGCCTACAACATTGCTCTAGATATCGAGGGATGGTTCAAGATAGCGTCCAACATGCCTCCGGAAAAAAGAGCAACAAAAAAAGGCCCCAATATCGTCCCAAAACGGCTCCAACTGGCCACTGAGGCCCCCAAGGAAACACCCGAGAGACCCAACTCCTTTTTAAAACCAAAAGGGGATATCTTTATCGTGCCTCGTTGTCCGATGGCCTTGCGAAGCCTCAAGGTGGCTCCTGGATCGCCCATGGAAGCCCCGAGAGGGGCCGAGCAGGACACCAAAACTGTCCCCAAGACACCCACGAGCGCCGCAGAAGTGCCCCACGAGGGCCCAGGGAAGCAACGAGTCGGCCTCCGACTCGGGGGGGGGCCCTTGATGAGGCCCCCCCATGTTTGACCGATGGCCTCTAAGGGCCCCGCAGGCCTCCAGAAGAGGGCGTAACTCGCGCATCCACCCCGCCTCCTCCTGCCTCGAGGCAGGAGGAGGAGGCAGGAGTAGAGGAGGGAATCGGATGATGAGGCGGAGAAGACGAGGATGAGGAGGAGAAGGAAGAGAACATGAAGCTTAACATACCGAAGCTCCACCTACCCACCAACAGGCGAGACCGTGTTCCGCCAAGCTCGAGCTCGTTCTTCTCGCACTCGACCTCAACCACCTCTTCCTCCCCCCTGCTTAGCAGTTCGCCTCTCCACTCCCCGTCCTGTTCCACCTTCACCTCCCTTTCAAAGAGGTGTGCACGGCTCATTCATGGGTCTGTACTGTTCACGCGGAGCTCGCCTGAGCATCGTTTCTGTCTGGACTGGCGGGGATACTTTTTGGTTCGCGGCTCCAAGGCGAGGGACATGGAGCGGGCACAACGTCCGGGGCGCGGTACGTAGATAATTGGCGCGAGATTGCCGCAGACTCCAACGGACAACACACGCAGTGGCGCATGCACATGCCAGGGACAAAATGCCCCTCATCGAGACGCATTTCAGCGTCTGCTGGTGCCCGGCCCAGACAGCCCTGCTGGTGGGGAAACAAAAGCCGCGGCAACCAGCAACGGAACGGGGGGGAGAAGTCGCCCTTGCGGCGCCAAGCTCCAGCCGAACCGCAATTGGAAGCGAGGCCAAGACGGACAGCAAGGCACTGTAAACGCCACGGGCAGAACGCGAGTCCGAGTGGCCAAAGACCAGGCGGGACCCACGTCTGTACACACAGAGCCAGGCCGTCCAAAACCTCGGAAAAAAGGAGGTGAGCGCGAGCGAGAGCAACTAACTCAGACTCACTGCGGCTCCACGAGCATACGATGGTGCGGCGAGGGAGACCCGACTTACCACGGCTCACTGAAGATGAGGTGTGGCTGATGCGCGTCAGAACGCCATCCAATAGAGGCAGACCACTGGTGTGCGCTCACGAGGCTGAGCAACCTCCAGCCGGTAGCATGCGCGCTCACATCGTATCCGAATCCGAATCACGCTGTTCGGGGGCACAACGATGCAATGTACTGACAAAGACTGGTGGCTGTGGCTGCGCCAGAACGAGTGAAACGAACACGAACCGCAGAAGGCTGAACCACTCAATGCGGGGCCGCTCACTTCGACGAGGCCCAATCACCAGGTGTATGGCGGACAGCCGCACCCACTCAACACCTGCCACGCTGCCCGTGCAGAAGCCGAATGCCTCCGACGCCGGGGCGAACCGATGGCTGGCAGCTGCAGAGCTGCTGGGCCGTACCGTTCGCTGGCGGCGTGCTCACGGTGGGCCAAGACGTCCTTGTAGTAGAACCATGGCCGGGTCGGCGACGAAGGAGAGTGTTCCAGGGCAGGTCTCAGGGCAGGGGGGGGCGCAGCCAAAAGCTGCTGAACACAAGTGTCAATGAGGGGTGTCCGAGCACCATCCAATAAGAGACAGACCACTGGTGCGCGCTCACGGGGCTGAGCAACCACCAGCCGGTAGCCAGTGCGCTTACATCGTATCCGACTCACGCAGTTCGGGGGCACAACGATGCAATTGCACTGACGAGGGCTGGGGCTGTGGCTGCGCCGAGGAGAGCGAAACGAACCCGAACCGCAGAAGGCTGAACCACTCGATGCGGGGCCGTTCACTTTGACGAAGCCAATCACTGATCACCAGGTGTATGGCGGACAGCCGCACCCACTCAACACCTGCCACGCTGCCCGTGCAGAAGCCAAATACCTTCGACGCTAGGGCGAACCGATGGCTGGCAGCTGTAGAACTGCTAGGCCGTGCCGTTCGCTGGCGGCGTGCTGACGGCACCGCTGTTCCCAGGGCAAGTCTCAGGGCAGACGCGCTCCTGCGGCCGGCGCAATGTGATGGCGCTGGCGGGCAGGGGGGGGCGCAGCCAAAAGCCGCTGAACACGAGTGCCACTGAGGGGAGGAGGAGAAGGAGGAGGAGGAGGAGGAGGAGGAAAAGGAAGAGGGGGCGCAGCCAAAAGCCGCTGGACACATATTAAGATGGGAGAGGCCGGCGGCAGCACTGCCGCCGGTGACAACTTATTCCAAGGACGGGAGCGTCTTGGCGGGGGGGTGCCGCGCCACTGCTAGACGAACGCGCCTGTCCCCGTGAAGGGTGGACAGGACACGGCTAGCGTGGCCTCCGTGCCTCACACAGGGCACCTATGCACTGTACCTCTTGTCCATCGGTCCCTTGTTGTTCCTCCTCGGCATCCTGTAAGGGGGGCGCGCAGCCAAAAGCCGCTGAACACAGGTACGCGGCGGGGGTGGAAAGCTGCAGGCAGGGACATCCCGGCAGTGCGCCGGCACATGTGGACCACGATGGAGTGGGCGGTGCCACCGCCACCGCTGACCGACAGAAGCGGGATGCAAGAGTACCAGAGCCACAGAGGGCGGACCCGGGACCAGCGGCAGCCCCCCAGGGAACCCGGCGCCAGGATGCAAGCCGCAGGAGAGCCCGCGGGACACGCAATCCGCCCACTCTGCAGTCACAGACCAGTGTCCGGTGGCTGTCAAGACGCGGCGAGCAGGGGGGGGGCGATGAAAGGCCATTCAATCCCCCGCGCGAGCGGTGCCACGACCATACAGCAGTCCCGAACCAGAGCCCGGTGGCGGCCAAGACGCGGCGAGCGCGGGGGGAGGCGACGCCAGGCCCTCAGCAGCGGAACGGTGATGCGAGGGTGCCTTGATCCCTCGAGGGAGGCCCCGGGCCAGGGAGAAGCACCCCTTACGGAGGCCACGACTTGCAGGGCAGCAGTGGGCCAGCCGTCAGTGGCCAGCCTCCGCGCACCTGTCCCCCGCGCGTGCGGTGCCAAGAGGGGGGGCAGCAAGGCTACTGTGGGGAGACGGTCCACCACTGTTTTTTGCGTTTCTTGGGGGCCTGGTTGTTCGGGAGGCCCTTCGCCGCGTGGTGATCACTGCTCACTCCGTCGCTTCGACCCACGTGCTGCTGCCGCGGCCGAGTCCAGTCGACGTCGAGGCCCAGCGCGTCAGTGACGGCCCACATGTCGCACTCGTGGCTGCGGAAAGTTTCCAAGAAGAGGTGGCAGGTTTGCGGGTTGTGCCGAAGCGGGTCGAGCGCGCCCTTGCTGCCGGGCACAGACTGCCGCTTGGCGAAGGCGTGCCAGGTGCCAGTGAACATTGTTCCCAGCGCGATCGCCTTCTCCTCCTCCTCCTCCTCCTCCTCCTCCTCCTCTTCCTCCTCCTCCTCTTCCTCCTCCTCCTATCAACCTCTGGTAAGCCGTCCGCTGCGACCCTCATCCTGCTCCTTCACCCCCCATCCTCCTCCTACCGCCCGCAGCCTCGACCCTCGATCCTCCCCCACTCCTCATCCTCCTCCTCCTCCTCCTCCTCCTCCTCCTCCTCCTCCTCCTCCTCCTCCTCCTCCTCCTCCTCCTCCTCCTCCTCCCCCTCCCCCTCCCCCTCCTCCTCGGCGGTCCTCGTCCCATGGTCCTCGATCCCGCATCCCGCATTCCGCGGCCCCACAGGGGAGCCCATTTCGGCACACCCCTCACACGTTTGGTGGCCTCACAGGGAGCTCCACCTGAAGCCCCAGTGACAGGGTCCACATGCGGCTCCCCGCCCAATTCGGCACGGCCTCATCTTTCGTGGTCCCGCAGTGAGCTTCCCGTTCACTGTCCCGCCTGCCTTGCGACACGCACACCTGCACATGGCTGGGCCCTTCGCCAGGGTACTTTTTGGGGTTCGCAGCGAGACGCGGCCTGGGTGCCCCGATCGGCGCTCCAGGCGCCCAAGAGGGGTACGGACACGAAAACGAGCACACTGCCCACCCGAGAGCGCCCGCCCAAACCCGACACCGGCCGCCACGGAGCAGGCGACGGCCCGTCTCGAGGGGACCACGCCCCCGCGGCGGCTCCGAGAGCGAGGCTTGCCGAGAGCGCGCAGGAACTGCTGCCCGTCTTCCCCCCCGCTTTCGGCAGCAGCATTGGGAGCCTCCCGCCTCGACGCGACTCGACGCCGGTCGACGCCAAACCGACGCCGATCGACGCGAACCGACGCCAATCGGCGCCGAAGCGGCGCCGATCTCATCGATGACCAGACGCTGGTCATCGACGCTGGTGCACTCTAGAGGCGGAATGACGAGGGCATAGAAGGCTCCCAGGATTTGCTTCCGAACCCACTCTGCCCGCACCTGCTTCGGCAGTGCCGACTCGGGTTCGGCCTCATCGTCGAAGAGCCGTGCAGGACTCCACTTCGCGGCTCCGTGTCCCGTGGTCAGTCCCGTGGCCTCCGCGCGGCCCTGGGGGAGCAAAGAAGTGGCTGACTGGGCGGGATCCGAACAAGGCAACGCGCGTGCGCGACGAGAAGCTCGAGGGTCCTGCGCACGAGTAGGGAAACCAAGAGGTACCGATCCCGCCGCTCCCCTGAGTTCTCCTGTGGTGCGTTCTGACCAGCACCTCGGGGCGAATCCGGCGGCGGCGACGAGGGCATCCCAGGGGAAGCTCAAAAAGGGGAAAGCCTTGTGGATGCCATGACAGTGGACGCTCTAACAGTCCTATCACCGAATTAACCGTATCTTTCAAATGTAAAAGACATGTTCTGACAATGTCTCAAACATGTTTAAGTCATAGTTTAAAGCATGCTTGATTGATTGATTGATTTAAATATCTGGAAATTCTTTGGCAGCATGCTTCCTCTCCATTAATCGACGTCCACAAGGAAAGCGATGCGAGGGTCCCTCTGTCGCGGGCGACGAAACGCAGCCGGTCCTGCCCAGGAAGACCCAGCGACCGACGCCGCGGCTTGCGCGGCGTCGCCAGCGCGGCACGCCGCGCGGAGCTGGACGTCGCTCGGATGCCCCTTCTCTGTGCAATTTTTCGGCGTCGCGCGGGTATGCTTCGCGGAGCATGGATACACTCGGTACATGGATACATCGGTGTGGTAGTCTTCTCGGAACATGGATACACCTTGATGTCGTTCTGGCGCCGCGGCTCGCTGCCGCCGTCGGGATCCTCGTTGGACTTACCACCTCGTCGTCTGTGCTACCCGACAGGCTGGGGCTGACGTCCTCGGGTTGTTCCCTTGTCCGCACCTGGACGTTGGAACGTTATCGCGCCATTTTGGCTGCGCTAGGTGGTCTCGGTGCCTACCTCAGGCCTGTTGGACGCACCTGCATGCCCGTTCAGGGGCTGTCATGGCACCTGGATTGCATCGGCTTCGGCCCCCTGGACGCTGCCGTGAGCCGCCTGATCCGCGGCCCTGCGCGCGTTAGGTAATTTAGTCGCGTCCGCGGCCCGTTCGCAACCTTCCGCCGCTGGCGCTTCCGCCTGCGGCAGTTAAAAAAAAGGGTATGCTTCGCGAGGTGGTCCAGGATGCTCCTCGATGGCCCTCACCGAGGAAAAGCAACAACAGCAACAGCAACAACAACAAAAAAACGCACGCGCCCGAGCGATGCCGCGGGAGGAGGAAGGCGCTCCCGCGCTCCACGGCTCGCGGGCACCCGACGCGCGCGGATGGCCGCGCCGCGTCCACGCCGCTCTCTCCTGCGCCGCTCCTCCCCGTGTGTGTGCACCCTCGGGGGGGCCACGGCGTCCGCCCCGTCGCGGCCCTGCCCGCGTCGAGTCCGTGTCGAATCCACATGTCGGACTCGTCGGATCAGTGCCGCATCCGCGTCGAAGCTGCGCCGAACCCGCGTCGAGTCCGCACCGAGCCGGCGCCGAGCCTCAGAGAAGACGCCAGTGAGGGGGGCGAGGTCCCCCGAAGACGCGGCACGACGTGCGCAGCATGGCACGCCGAGGGAGGGCACACCCAGAGGTGCCGATGCGGTCAGGGTCCTACCAGACGGAACGCCAAGGAAGGAGCGACGGGACTTGCCTCGCCGCGGGGAGCCTCTGACTCGAGCAGGTGCCCCGACCTGGAACGGCCGGCCCGAGCACCTCGGCCCCTTTGTAAGAACGGTTTTTTGAAGGCAAATCTGCCTTCAAAAGAACGGTTTTTTGAAGGCAGATCTGCCTTCAACAAATGGTTTTTTGAAGGCAGATCTGCCTTCAAAAAACCGTTCTTACAGAGCTCCCCGAGGTGGTCCTCCCTTCGGTGCCTCGAAGGTGCCGCTGCTCCCCGGACCTCGCCCGAGGGCGCGCTCCGACCAGAGTTCGGAAGCGGATGCAGCCTGGGCGACGCGGGCCTCCCAGGAGGCCCAAGAAGGCGAGCACGAGGCGAGGGGTGGTAGCGGTATCGGTACACCTGCCTCATCTGAGCGACGCCCTTCTTCCGATCGTTAGACCGTTAGGCAACAACTCACGGAAGCTTTCGGTCGTCCCCATGGCGCCCAAGAACGTTCCCCATCGCGCGCACAGCGGGCAGAATGCATCTCCCTCACATGTCGCTACCTGGCACAATTGGTCGCCCTTGGGCGCTGTCAGAGCGCTGTTCGGTGCCACTGGGCGCCATTTGAGCGTTCGGCGCTAGTGAGCGCTTTTGGGCTCTACTCGGCGATATACATTCAATCCTGGACGAGCTGATGCTTCCGGGGTTCGAGGCCTCACAGATGGGGTCCGAGCGGATGGGGTCGGAGGAACGAGCCGCGTCGTCGACGCATGGCTGATGAATCGGCGATGCACATGCGACATCGGCGCAGAGAACATCGGGCTACAGACCGAGGCGCATCGCCGATGCATCGGCGATGCGGCGGAATCGTCCCCACCAACAGTCGGACCTAGGCCAGAAGAGCATCCTTCAAGAACACGAGACCCTCCACCGGCCCCAATGGGAGAACATTCGAGAGTGCCCTGCCCCAGGATGCACAAGAACACTGATCAAACACGAAGAACATTAACCCCGAAGGGTCTTTAATAAACCCCTGGGCACTGGCGGCCACCGCACAGGCCTACGCCGAGGAGAGGACGAGGGGAAGCAGGAAAGTGGGAGGGGAAGGAGGAGGAATGGGGGAGGGGAAGGAGGAGGGACGCGCTCCTCTTCCCCGCCAAGAGCTGAGGGGGGGGGGCGGTCCTCAACACTGAAGACCCTTCGCGATGACCTCGGCCCGACTGCACTCGGACCCCATCCAGGAGGCCCCGAAGGAATTCTTTTGAGCAGGGGCCGACCGTCCCGGCATTCCCATGGGCCCACCACGAAATGCTCTCGGAACCCAGAAGCGTTCTAAGAACAAAAACAATGTCCTTAGAACAGAAGCCCGAGCCCGATGATGTGCTAAAGCGAGACAGTCCCAGCCAGGAAGGTCCCAAGAACGTTTCGTGGAGACCACCAGAGGTTCTCAGAACATTGCTTGGTAGGCCTACAGGGCAGTTTTTGATACATTGGATGTTTAACAGTATTGGACTTGTTTTTTTAATACATGATTTATGTATGAATAAATGTATGCATGAACTCCTCCTTGTTTTTCATACTAAACCCTTGCATTTGTAATACATGATCCGCACGCGGAGCATGCATTTCAAAACGGCACTGTATAGGCACGCCGGGACGCTTCGCCACTGCCTGATTCGGGGGATGGACAGACCCCCCTTTAGCAAAACGTGGTTTAGTGAAAACGACCTGAGGCCCAAACCTGGTGGGCGCAAGCCTGGAAAATAACGGCCACGGCGCCCTCTCGAGAAGCGAAAACGGACAATTCACTAATCGACGTGTCACTGTTGGGGGTTCTGTCCAGCCCCGACTGACTCTTGGCGGCCCCGCCCACCTCGGGAGGCCCCGGCCCGCGGAGCGCTGGCGGCGGAGGCGCCGCGCGGGCCGCGCGGGGCTGCGCGGGCGCTCCCTCCTCCTTGCCGCGCGGGGCTGCGCGGGCACGGCGGCTCCCGCGGCCCTCGCGGCGGCC
>CAUYUJ010003747.1:65172-81497 GCA_963575745.1 Prorocentrum cordatum
CCTCCTCCTCCGCCTTCCCTCCTCCCCCTCCTCCCCCTCCTCCTCCTCCTCCTCCTCCTCCTCCTCCTCCTCCTCCTCCTGCCACCGCTCGGGCGTGCCTTCCCCGTGATCCGTTCGGCTTCGTGCGTGCTTGTGCGGCTCGATGATGCAAGGATGCTCCTCGATGGCCCTCGCCGAAAAAATACACAGGGCGGACCGCAACGACCCCGACGAAGGCAGGGCGGACGGGCGGGCGGACCCGGACCCGTCGGGACGGGCGGGCCGCAGCGCGCGAGTCGGGCGGACGAGCGAACTTCGCACAGTGGAGGCAGTCTCTGGCGAGAGCGCGACTCTGGAGCAGACTGTGAGGAAGTCTCGTGCGGAGAGAGCGACCTCTGGGCGTCGGGAGCGCAGCGCCTTCGAAAGTTGCATGGCTGTCAAGCACGAGGGCGAGATCCCATAGCAGATTGTAGAAAGACTCGACCGAGAGCGCGGATCCTGCACAAACATCTGAGAAATTCTCAGGCGGGGGCCGATGTTCTTGTAGCAAGGGGCCCAGGGGCATAGTTTGAGGCTCGAGACCTCCCCTGGCCCCCAATCGCAGAAAGTGCAAGCCCTGGGGGCGGCACTTCACTTAAGAAAACAGGAAGCTGGCCGACGAGGGGGGGGAAACAGAGCATACGATTCCTCAGAAGTGCAACTTCAGAAACAGAACGCGGCGGGAGTCTTCGCCGTGGCTTCGGGCCCCGAGCCCTCGCGGATGAACTGGGCCCGAGGGTTGCCACAGAGAGATGGGTGTCGAGAGCCATGGTCGTGACCCTCTGGAGGACGTGGAGGAGGCGCCAGCCAGGAGGGAGGAGGCGCCAGCCAGAGGAGCCCCTGCCACCCCCACACCGCCTTCCGTAGAGCTACCCGAACCCCCCAAGAACCCTATAATCCTCCCCCTCCTCCTGGCCCGCCCCCATGCGTATGGGCCAGACCACCACATCGCGCACGGCATCTCAAAGCCCAAAGCTCCTAAGATGTTTGAAGCGATTCAATACAGAAAACTTCGCGCGCCGCATCTTGAAACCCAGAGTTGCGTGGATGTCCCAGGCAATGAGAGCCAGAACACCTCGCGAACCGAGCCCAGAGCGCGTCCGCCAGACAACCCTTTGGACAACCCTGCGGGGATCCGGACTCCCTCCCCCCTCCCCCCTGCCCAGCAAGTTTCCTCTAAGACCCGCCACCGTGCCGCTGGGCACGGAGTGGGCGCATCCGCAGGTCCTTTGCCCAATCCGGGCGGCGGTGATTCGCCGTAGGCGTCTTAGATCCGCCGCCCCCTGTCGATTCATCGCAGGGGTGCCTGGCGTGCTAGATCCTCTCGGTGTTGGTTTTGGTTCTTTTTCCAAAAGAACTCCCCCTGGGGCTTCGGGCCGTCCAGCCGGCCACCCGGAAACTGCATCAGTCAATGCTTGAAACGGCCGTTTCGCTCGGGACATCCTCAAACAATCGCGAAGATGGCCCAAGATGGCCTCCAAGTCCGCCCAAGATGATCCAAGACGGCCTCCAAGACGGCCCAAGAGAGGCCAACACGGCCCAAGACGGCCCAAGAGGCCCCCCAGAGGCCTCCCAGACGGCCCAAGAGGCCTCCAAGAGGTCCTCCAGAAGGGCCCGAAGAGGCCGAAATCGTTGATTTCCCCTCGGTGTTTGAAGGATTTTGGAATTTGCTTCTTCTCGGCATTCCGACGGCTCAAGACGGCCCAAGAGGCCCCCAAGATCGCCGAAGAGGCCCCCAAGAGGGCCCCATGACGGCCCAAGTGGCCTCCAAGACGGACACAAGGGGGCCCCAAGGTGGCCTCCAAGACGCCCAAGATGGCCTCCAAGACGGCCCCGAAGCGCCCCATGAGGGCACCCAATCGGCCCAGAAAGGCACCCAAGACGGCTCCCGACGGCGTCAGACGTGCCAGGAACCCACCAAGATGGCCGAAGTGGCTCCAAGCTGACCCAAACAAGACGGCCCAAGAGGCCCCCAAGAGGGCCTCCAGGAAGGCCAGAAGAGGCCAACAACCTTGATGTTCCTAAGGTTTTTGACGGAATTAGGTATTTCCTTTGTTTCGGCCTTCCGACGGCCCGAGGCGGCCCAATAGCCCCCGAAGATCGCCGAAAGATCGCCCAAGAGGCCTCCAAGATGGCCCCAGAACGGCCCAAGAAGCGCCCCAAGACGGCCCCAGGAGGCCCCCAAGACGGCACAGGAGGCCTTTAAGACGCCCAAGATGGTCTCCAAGACAGCCCTGGAGCATTCCAAGAGGGCCCCAAGTCGACCCAGAGAGGCTCCCCAAACGGCTTCCGACGGCGTCGGACGGGCCAAGACCCTACCAAGACGGCCGAACATGACCCTAAGATGGCCCAAGACGGCTCAAGAGGCCTCCAAGAGGATCTCCAGGAAGGCCCGAAAAGGCCAAAAGTATTGATTTCCCATGGGTGTTTGAAGGATTTGGCATTTGTTTTTTTCTGCCTTCCGACGGCCCGAGACGGCCCAAGTGCCCCCAAAGATCGCCCAAGAGGCCCAAGACACAGCCCCAAGAGGCCCCCAAGACGGCCCAAGAGGTCTCCAAGACACTCAAGATGGCCTCCAAGACGGTCCAAGAGCCCTCCAAGACGTCCTCCAAGAAGGCCAGAAAGAGTCAAATGGCCTCCAGACGGCCAAGATGACCTTCAAGATGCCCACGTGTTCCCCGAAGGCTTTCCAAACCGATTCGGGGAACACATGGTCCGATAGCTTGGCAGGTCTGGCCTCAACGTTCGGCCACATAGGCGCTTCCACAAAGGCAGGGGGCGGCGGTGATTCGCCGTAGGCGTCTTCGATCCGCCGCCCCCTGTCGATTCATCGCAGGGGGACCTGGCGTGCCGAACGATATGGTTTTGGTTCGTTTTCCAAAAGAACTCCCCCTGGGGCTTCGGTCCGTCCCGCCGGCCACCTGGAAGGATGCCGAAAAAGATTGCCCGGACCCCGTTGCAAAGTTTTTGTTCGCCCCAGACGGTCCCCAAGATCGCCCAAGATGGCCTCCAAGACGCCTCAAAGACGGCCAGCATGGCTTCCAAGACGGCTAAGATGGCCCCAAGATGCCTCCAAGACGGCCCAAGGTGCACCCAAGACGCCCTCAGATGGCCTCAAGATGGCCCAAAACGGCCCAAGAGGCTCCCAAGAGGCCTCCAAGACGGTCCAAGAGGCCTCCAAGAGGTCTTCCAGGAAGGCCCCAAGAGGCCAAAATCCGTGAGTTTCTTTTAGGTTTTTGAAGGATTTTGGCATTTGCGCTTTTTCTGCTTTCCGACGGCCCGGGACGGCCAAAGAGGCCCCCGACGTCGTCCCAAGATCGCCCAAGAGGCCTCCAAGAGGGCCCTATGACGGCCCAAGAGGCCTCCAAGACGGCCCCAAGATGGCCCCAAGACGGCCCACGAGACCTCCAAGACGCCCAAGATGGCCTCCAAGACGGCCCCGAAGCGCCCCAAGAGGACCCCAAGTCGGTTCAGAGAGGCCCCCAAGACGGCTCCCGACAGCATCAGACGGGCCAGGAACCCACCAAGATGGCCGAAGTTGGCTCGAAGCTGGCCAAAGACGGGCCAAGAGGCCTCCAAGAGGGCCTCCAGGAAGGCCCGAGAAGGCCAAAAACTTGGATTGTCCTACGTTTTAAATGATTTTGACATTTGCTTCTGTTCGACCTTCCGACGGCCCGAGACGGCCCACGAACCCCCAAAAATCGCCGAAAGATCGCCCAAGAGGCTTCCAAGATGGGCCCAGAACGGCCCAAGAGGGCCCCAAGACGGCCCCAAGAGGCCCCCAAGACCGCCCAGGAGGCCTTTAAGACACCCAAGATGGCCTCCAAGACAGCCCTGGAGCATTCCAAGAGGGCCCCAAGTCGGCCCAGAGAGGCTCCCCAAACGGCTTCCGACGGCGTCGGACGGGTCAAGAGCCCACCAAGACGGCCGAAGATGGCCCTAAGATGGCCCTAGACGGCCCAAGAGGCCTCCAAGAGGGCCTCCAGGAAGGCCCGAGAAGGCCAAAATCATAGATTTCCCATGAGTGTTTAAAACAGATTATGGCATTTGTTTTTTTTTTCTGCCTTCCGACGGCCCGAGACGGCCCAAGTGCCCCCAAAGATCGCCCAAAGATCGCCCAAGAGGCTTCCAAGATGGGCCCAGAACGGCCCAAGAGGCCCCCAAGACGGCCCCCAGAGGCCCCCAAGACGGCCCAAGAGGGCTTTAAGACGCTCAAGATGGCCTCCAAGACGGCCCAAGAGCCCTCCAAGGCGTCCTCCAAGAAGGCCCGACAGTGTCCAAGTGGCCTCCCGACGGCCAAGATGACCTTCAAGATGCCCACGCCTTCCCCGAAGGCGTTCCAAACCGACCCGGGGAACACATGGTCCGATAGCTTGGCAGGTCTGGCCTCAACGTTCGGCCACACAGGCGCTTCCACAAAGGCAGGGGGCGGCGGTGATTCGCCGTAGGCGTCTTCGACAAAGTGCGTCAGCCCCGGCGCAGGGCGGGAAGGTGCGAGCACGGCTGGCACGCAGCACGTCACGGGGTGTGCGCCCGGGCGACCAGCGGCCCAGCGGAGGGCGGGCCCGCGAGTGGGCGAGATGGCAGCCGAGCCACGCCGCCAAGAAGACCTCCAGCAAGCTGTGCTGCACACGTGTTCGCCATCAGCACCTTCTGGGCGCGCTGGAGCAGTCGGGAAGACGCCTGCAAATACTCAAATATTGGGGGTTATCCGTCGGAACGTCTCGCTGCATGCCGATGCTGCTGGAGTGTCCAGGGCGACGGCACCTTTGGCGGTGCCCAGGCAACTTCAGAAGCCCCTGAGGTTAGGATCCAGAGTCCTGCCCCATCGCGGTTCCCCGCGTGCCTGGTGTGACAGCGCACGAGGGGTTGGATTTCAAGCAAAGAGGTCCAGCTCAAGGGATGGCGGAGACGGAGGCCTGAACCTGGTCAAGCCCATGGCTAAGCGTGGGCCGAAGAGGCAAGCAAGGATGCAAGGATACCCTTAGAGCGCTGCTCACCATAACGGTCCGGCTTGATTGTGCACCGAAGCTGCCATGTAATCTCACAACGTAAATGACGTCAGGTAACCGACATAACGACGACCCCTCCCCAAGACGTGTCTGAGTATATGCCTTATCGCCCTAATACATCTCCTCACCATCACAACTACCATGGAAATCACGAGCTTCGCAATATCAAGATTCCTCATCATCATAATCAGCACAATCACCACCATGATCATCATCATAATGAACATCAGCATTAACAGCATCACCATCATCACCACACTCACAGTCCTCATCGCCAACAGCATCCTCAACATCATCCTGGCCACCGTCGTCGTCGACGTCATCATCACCATCGCCATCGCAATCGACATCATCATCATCATCATCATCATCATCATCATCATCATCAGCATCATCATCATCATCATCATCATCATCAGCATCAGCATCACCACCATCAGCATCAGCATAGTCATCGTCAGCATCATCAGCAGCATCTTCGTCATTATCATCCATATCATGATCCCAAAGAAAAGCATCCTATCAAGGTCATGTTAGGGCTACAGGGCTGTGGGGCTATTGGGTTATGAGGGCAATGAGGCTAGGGGGCTGTAGGGCCATGGGGCTATCGGGCAGTAGGGCTATAGGGCGTTCGGGCCATAGGGCAACAGGGCTGTAATAGGGCTATGGGGCTCTGGGGCTACATAACTTTAGGGCCATAGGGCGATGGGTCTGTAGGGCGAGGTATAGGGCTCTAGGGCGACAGGGCTATAGGGCTAAAAGGCTATAAAGCTATAGGGCTATGGGGCTATAGGGCTATTGGGCTATAGTGCTATGGGGCTATTTGACTATGGGGCTATAGAGCTACAGAGCAAAAGAGGTTGTATGGCTATAGGGCTACAGGGCTATAGTGCCATAAGGCCATAGGGATGCAGATCGACATGGCTGTAAGGCTATAGGGTTATAAAGCACCCGGGCACCCGGGCGGGCCGCGGAAATCGGTGGCACACCTCACCTAACCGTATGAATCCGCTAAGACCCCGACAGAGGCAAGCCCTGATTGGGGAATCATCACCATCGTCGTCAGCCAAATAACTATCACCACCATCCTCACAATCATCATCACCAGCATCGTCGCCATCGTTATGAATGTCGGTACATCGTAACCATCACTCAAGACGCTGCTCCGCTGGGCCTCACAGGAAGCCCCCCGAAATTGGCGACGGTTGCGCAGCTGGCACCTCCCCAGGGGGCCGCGAAGAAGGAAGTCGCGTAAGCAGTGCTCATTCCAAAGGAAAGTCTAACCAGATGAGGGACGGGAACCAGCAGAACAAATGAGCCCAGCACGATCCAAAATTGAGATGTGCTGTCGAATGATGGCGCGCATACGTAAAGTAACGGTGAGTGATGCAATCAAGACCATATAACGGTAACATGTCATGGTACAACACTGCGTGTCATCGCACGGCACCGCATAACATCGCAAGTCATGGCATAGCAGTGGCATCATGGCAGTACAACACAGATGAAACGACAAGGCACATCACGCTATTTTAACTCACATACAAAACGGCTAGTGTATAGCGCAGCGTGGTATGGCATAGCATCGTTCACCATTGCGTACCATTACAAAGTGTTACATTGCATACGTAGCATGCCATAACGGATGATAGTTTGACATTTCAGACTATATGTGAAGCATCGCATAGCACAGCAGCCCGTCCCACTGAATCGCATGACATTCAATAGCAGAGCAACGCAACGCATTGCACAACCCATGACGTTAATGTGCAAAGCAAGACATCGTATACCATTGCCTTGCATGAAAGGGCATAAACATCGCGCAGCATTGCGTCAAACCGGATATCATAGCATGACCTAGCGAGGCTTGGCTTGGCACTAAACACTTCCACTATACAATACGGTACAGTGTTGCCAGGCGTTGAACATGTCGTCGCGCTGCAAAGAAAAACCAGCACACAAGCAAGGTAACGAAACGCAGAGCAAGCACAGCATAGCAACGCCAACAGAGGCAGCACGAAACAAACACAGGCAACGCAAGGGCACAAGGCAAACAGCGAACCCAGGGCACACCAGGGAAACCACAGGCCATCCCGTGGAACCCCTGGGGACATAAAAATTTTAAAAAAAACAAAACAAAAAGGCATAACACACACACAAAAACAAAAGGAAACCCAGAAACAAAAACTTCAAAAAACTTTTTTTTGTTTTTTTAAAAAAACTTTATATTATATATATATATATATATATATATATATATATATATATTATATATAAAAAAAAAAAAAAAAAAAAAAAAAAAAAAAAAAAAAAAAAAAAAAAAAAAAAAAAAAAAATCGACGAAACCAGCGGCAGAGAGCGGAGCGGCGGTCACGGAGGGAGGGGGGGGAGGGGACGGGGAGGGGGGAGGGAGGGATGGGGGAGGGGACGGGGAGGGGGGAGGGACGGAGAGGGGGGAGGACGGGGAGGGGAGGGGAGTGGAGGGGAGGGAGGGGGAGGGGAAGGAGGGGGGAGGGGAGGGGGAGGGGGCAAGCTAGGTGCGCTCGCGTCATATCTGACGTCCTACCCCTCCCTCCCATCCCTTACCATGGCGCTGATTTTCTCTATCCGCGGACGCGTGTCGTAGCGGACCTGTGGCTCCGCGCGCGCGTGCGTAGTGGGTGGTGGTGCACGTGCGTGCGTGCGTGCGTGTGTGCGTGGTTGTCGTGGTGGGGGTGGTGGTGGTGGTGGTGGTGGTGGTGGTGGTGGTGGTGGTGGTGGTGGTGGTGGTGGTGGTGGTGGTGGTGGTGGTGGTGGTGGTGGTGGTGGTGGTGGTGGTGGTGGTGGTGGTGGTGTGGTGGTGCTGGTGGTGGTGGTGGTGGTGGTGGTGGTGGTGGTGGTGGTGGTGGTGGCGGTGCGGCGCGGTGGTGGCGGGCGGATGGGCGCGCGAGAAAAAGGCCCGCGCTGGGGCGAGAACGCCATCCTGAACGACGGAGGCCAAACACCGATCCGAAAATGAGGCCCACGCTGCAGCGGGAGCACGATTCGGAACGATTCGGGAGCAGAAATGAGGCCGGCGCCTCAACGAGAGCAGCATTTTGGGAAAAAATGATGCCGGCGCCTCAGCGAGAGTCGTTTCCCGGGATTTCCCGGGCATCCTGTGTGTAAAAAACAGTACGCGGAGGGTGCGCGGCCATCACCCGGACGCCATCAGGGGAAGAGGGAGAGTATTTTCATATTGAGTAATTGTGGAGGGACGGGGAGGGGAGGGGGCGGGGAGGGGGGAGGGAAGGAGGGGGGAGGGAGCAGGAGGAGCGGGACGGGGGGCCGACACAATCAGCACTGACCCTCTTGCACAGAAGCTGCGCGACCATGCGATGCGAAGCCAAATCTAGGAACACTCCACCACCATGCCCTGGGGCATGTTGAGTCGCGATGGAAGGCAGAGTGCTGGCTAGAAGAGTTTGTACAGTCTTACGACGGGGCCCTCAAATGTCGCAGTGAGCCCTCATATGGCCCCCCTCCCCAGCTACTGGGGACGCCTCGACGGTTCCCCGGTGCTCTCCAAAGCATTCACAATGCCCAAGACGACTTCCAAGACGGCCAAGGAAGGCTAACAAGACCGCCAAGACGGCCCAAGATCGCCCAACTGGTACCGAGAGGACTCCAATTGGCCGCGAGACACCCACGGGACGCTCTTCAGAACCTTCGAGAGGCCAACAACATATTGATTCTGCTTTGGTGTCTCAACGTTCTTCGCTTTCCACGCTCTCGGGTCCAAGATCTGCCCACATGCGGTCTTCGAAAACCCTGTATGGCCCATTCAGAGCCCCAAAAAGGCAAGAGCGCCGCTAGACGGCCCCGTGCAAGCCCAAGTTCCGGAGGGGCCCAAGACGGCTTAAGCTGACCCCGAGACGGCCCCAAGACGGCTCCATGACGGCCCTAAGAGATCCCCCAGATGACCAAGAGGGCACCACAAATTGCCCAAGAGAGCCCCAAGACTACAGGGCCCAAAAGTATACACCACCACCACCTCACTCATCCCCTCCCTCTCCCAGGAAGGGGGAGGGGATGATGAGGGTGGAGAAGGGAGGACGAATCGACGTGGTGGTGGTGTCTATTCTTGGGGCTCGCAAAGACGGCCTAAGACCTGTGTCCACGAAAAACAAGCGACGCCAGTGCTGAGCCATGCGCAGATCAAGTCCGTCCCGCCCCGCCTGGAGCTATGCCGCGCCCGCCGCCGTCCCTGAGGGGCACTGGTGGGAGGGGCTAGGCACAATGGGGGGAAACGTCGACCTGAAATCGGCGATACATCGCAGATAAATCGGCGATTGGCCCGATCAGCATGACTCCGCACGCTCCCCATGGCGATGGGGAGGGATAGGACGCCAACGAATACGACATCTTCATTCCGCCGCGCTCGCATTGACAGATCACGTGGGTAATCAACGTAACTCCTAACAAGTACAGCGCGCAGGCGAATCTGCACAGGTGTTTGCAAAGGCGCCCCCCTGAACAATGGCAACCGATGAGCTATTGCAAGCCAGGCGCCACCTACGATCAAGGCGTGGCAAAACAAATGAAAAAAAAAAACGGGCCATCTCAGCAACATACGCCCGAGGAACTACAGCTGCATTTGAGGCAGCTTGAGAACGCAAAGGGAGGCGTCGGAAGGGGGTTTAAAACATGTTGGCTGCGTGCGCAAACAGGAGAAGACATGTTTCTGTACAGCTGGCACAACTGCCAGGTGATCAGCCGCCTCGCGTAAACAGGTCAGCTGCACACCACCCTCGAAGGCACCTCGACTCTACTCTAGGACCACCCGAGGTCGACACCGATATTGGGGGGGGGCCAGGAGAAGGCGGTGGATGGCGAGGACGAGAACAACATAAGTATGAGGGGGGCGAGGAGGAGGATAGGGAGGAGGAGGAGGAGGAAGACGAGGACGACGACAGCGAGGAAAAACACGAACACGAGGAAAAGGAACAGGAACACGAGGACGACGACAGCGACGAACGAAAGCACTGGGGAAAGAAGGGCAGGTCGCCGTCGACGTCGCACGGTGGCATAAGCACGAACCTGCGCTCCTACGCGATAGCTCGCAACGGAAAATGACGTGACCTGCAAGACCCAAGTGCCCATGTTAGGTCCTGCGCGGTCATTCCATACTGCACTATGTTTTGTTCTAGTTCGCGGCAGGGGTATCCCAGAATAGCGTCTTATCTATACGCGAAACGTAGGCAATTGCAAACCGGCGTTACATGAACCTCCTCCCCCTCCACCTTGTACTTTTCTACAAAGACGGATACGAAGTTTATTGCCACGCCCACTACAACTACTACTGCGCCTAGGATTGCACTGTGTGCATACTACTACTACTACTACTACTGCTGCTGCTGCTGCTGCTGCTACTGCTACTACTACTACTACTACTATTACTACTACTACTACTACGACTACGACTACGACTACGACTACGACTACTACTACTACGACTACGACTACGACTACGACTACTACTACTACTACTACTACTACTACTACTACTACTACTACCTACTACTACTACTACTACTACTACTACTACTACTACTACTACTACTACTACTACTACCACTTACTACTACTACTTATACTACTTATACTATTACTACTACTACTAGTAGTTTACTATTACTCGTACTAGTACTACTACTACTACTACTACTACTACTACTACTACTACTACTACTATTATTACTACTACTACTACTAATACTATCACTACTACTACTATTACTATCACTACTACTACTACTACTACTACTACTACTACTACTACTACTACTACTACTACTACTACTACTACTACTTCTACTACTACTAGTACTACTACTACTGCCACTACTACTACTATCTTTATTACTACTTATACATACTACTACTACTACTACTACTACTACTACTACTACTACTACTACTACTACTACTACTACTACTACTACTACTTACTACAACTACGCGACGCGCGACGACGATATTACTTACTACTACTACTACTACTACCAATACTACTACTAGTCTAATACTAATACTCCTGTACTAGTCCAGTACTATACTACTACTTACTAACTATACATCTACTTTACTTACTATATACTACTACTATTCTACTTATACAAGCTCGTTCAAAAAATAAACAGAAACGCAGTATGGTAAGCACAACGCTCGATCTTCTCGGGCACTCGCTAGAAATTGCGTTCTTCAATGCTGCGGAGGGGTCGTCGGATTTTTGAAGCCCTTGCGTCCACGTCAGATATCTAGCGTCAGCATTGGAGTAGCGCTGGCCATACAATCACCGAAACAGAATCCCCCAGCTTATTGTTGACGAGGGTTGTTCGCTTATAGGCTTCTATGCCGCTTTCTTTCGCTAATGCGCAGCACGTGTCCGTCCGCTCGGCTGGATAAGTAGTTTGCGTTTAGCGACTAGCTTGCCGCCGCCCAGACAGCCGCCCACCCCTTGTTGCGCGGCGCTGAACTGAACAGATTCGGGGGGACGAGACAGATAAATCATCGGCATCGTCGTCTGCGCCATCGACACCTCAGCCATCGACGCCACAATCACCTGGTGCAAGATAGCGGGTAGACGTTCCAATGTTATGGAAGTTCGTGCGTCTGGGAGCTTTCGCGCGATTCTCGGCGTCCGCTGTAGCGTAACAATTAGCAAATCGCTAGGTCGACAACGCGGAAGACTGCATAGGTCGTTGAATCGGATACGGCACAGCTAGGGAGAAGGAGTTCGTGCAAAATCACGGGTAGACGTTCCAATCTTATGGGAATTCTTGCGTCTGGGAGCTTTCGCACGATTCTCGGCGTCCGCGGCAGCGTAACAGTAGCAAATCGCTAGGTCAACAACGCGGAAGACGCGTTTAGGCCGTTGCGTCGGAACCGGCGCAGCTAAGGAGGAAGGGGCGGTGCAAAATCACAGGTAGACGTTCCAATGTTATGGAAATTCGCGCGGCTGGGAGTTTTCGCGCCGCCGCCGCCCAAAGGAGGGCTGTTACAAAAGATGATGCGCGGCGGACACTGCAGTCACTTCGACGTATTATTTTACAACAACTACCCACCCTTGCCCACCAGAGTGTATTTTTTGCAAAAGATTATGGCCGGGTAGTTGTTGGTACTAACCAACAAATACCCGACCGCCGCCCACTCGGGTTGCATTTTTATATAGTACGGCGGTCACCGACGTCACTTCGACCTATTATTTGTACAACAACTACCCACCCATGTCCACCGGAGTGTATTTTTTGTCACGTACGATTGCCGGGTACTTGGGTAGTTGCAAATTTTTAAAAGAAACGAAAAGGGGGGCATTTGATCCTTTTAGAAAAATGCAACTACCCAAGTACCCGGCAATAATCAGTAACAAAAAATACACTCCGGTGGACATGGGTGGGTAGTTGTTGTACAAATAGTATGTCGAAGTGACGTCGGTGACCGCCGCGCTATATAAAAATGCAATCCGAGTGGGCGGCGGCCGGGTAGTTGTTGGTTAGTACCAACAACTACCCGGCCATAATCTTTTGCCAAAAATGCACTCTGGTGGGCAAGGGTGGGTAGTTGTTGTACAAATAGTATGCCGAAGTTACTACGGTGTTCGCCGCGCTGCATCAAAGCGCATGCCGAGTGGGCGGCCCCCAGGTTGCCGCGGGGGGGTCCAGGGGCGGCTGCCAGGTTGCCGCGGGGGGGTCCAGAAGCATATCTCCTTGATAGGACCAAGTAGATGGGTGCCTCCCCCCCGCCGTCGGCCGCGCCGCCGCCGCCGGCCCCGCGCGTCTTCCGAGGCCGCCGCGCTCGAGTTTCTTGGGTGCCGCGCGTGGCAGTTTAGCGCGATGTACATTGCACCGCGCATATGGTGCCAAGATACTATAAGAACCTATTGTTTGGGGTGAACACTGATTATTACAGCGGCCAAGCCTCGTCAAAAATAAACAGAAACGCAGATGGAAAGCACAGCGATCGATCTTCTCGGGCACTCGCTAGAACGTGCGTTCTTCAAGGCTGCGGAGGGGGTCGTCGGGCGGATTTTTGAAGCCCATGCGTCCACGTCCAGATATTCTAGCGCCAGCATTGGAGTTAGCGCTGACCAACATCACCGAAAACAGAATCCCTCCGTTTATTTTTGACGAGGGTTGTTCGCTTATAGGCTTCTAAGCCGCTTTCTCTCGCTAATGCGCAGCACGTGTCCGTCCGCTCGGCTGGATAATTAGTTTGCGTTTAGCGACTAGCTTGCCGCCGCCCAGACAGCGCCCACCCTTGATGCGCGGCGCTGAATGAACAGATTGGGGGGACGGACAGATGGCGCTCGGCATGTCGTCTGCGCCATCGGACACTTCAAGCATCGACGCCACCAATCCACCTGGTGTAAGATAGCGGGTTTAGACGTTCCCAGGTTATTGGAAGTTTGTGCGTCTGGGAGCTTTCGCGCGATTCTCGGCGTCCGCGGTGGCGCAACAGCTAGCAAATCGCTAGGTCGACAACGCGGAAGACCGTTTAGGTCGTTGAATCGGATACGGCACAGCTTGGGAGAAGGAGATCGTGCAAAATCACGGGTAGACGTTCCAATGTTATGGGAATTCTTGCGTCTGAGAGCTTTCGCACGATTTTCGGCGTCCGTGTGGCAGCTTAACGAGTACAATGCTAGTGTCAACAACCGGGAAGGACGCGATTTAGGCCGTTGCGTCGAAACCGGCGCAGTAAGGAGAAGGGCGGTTGGAAAATCACAGGTAGGACGTTCAATGTTATGGAAATTCGCGCGGCTGGGCGTTTTCGCGCCGCGCCGCCTAGGAGGGCTGTTGCAAAAGATGATTGCCGCGGCGACACTGCAGTCACTTCGACGTATTAATTGTACAACAACTACCCACCTTGCCCACCAGAGTAGTATTTTTTTGCAAAGGATTTATGGCCGGGTAGTAGTGGATCTAACCAACAACTTACCCGGCCGCCGCCCACTCGGATTGCATTTTTATATAGTACGGCGGTCACCGACGTCACTTCGACGTATTATTTGTACAACAACTACCCACCCATGTCCACCGGAGTGTATTTTTTGCCACGTATGATTGCCGGGTACTTGGGTAGTTGCAGATTTTTAAAAGAAAGGAAAAGGGGGGCCTTCTTATTCTTTTAGAGAAATGCAACTACCCAAGTACCCGGCAATAGTCCGTGCCAAAAAATACATTCCGGTGGACATGGGTGGGTAGTTGTTGTACAAATAATATGTCGAAGTGACGTCGGTGACCGCCGTACTATATCAAAATACAATCCGAGTGGGCGGCGGCCGGGTAGTTGTTGGTTAATACCAACAACTACCCGGCCATAATCCCTTGCAAAAAATACACTCTGGTGGGCAAGGGTGTGTAGTTGTTGTACAAATAATACGTCGAAGTGACTGCGGTGTTCGCCGCGCTGCATCAAAGCGCATGACGAGTGGGCGGCCCCCAGGTTGCCGCGGGGGGGTCCAGGGGCGGCTGCCAGGTTGCCGCGGGGGGGTCCAGAAGTATATCTCCCTGATAGGACCAAGAAGATCGGTGCCTGCCCCCCGCCGTCGGCCGCGCCGCCGCCGCCGGCCCCGCGCGTCTTCCGCGGCAGCCATGCTCGAGTTTCTTGGGTGCCGCGCGCGGCAGTTTAGCGCGATGTGCATTGCGCCGCGCAGATGGTGCTAAGATGATACAAGAACCTACTGTTTGGGGTCAACACTGATTTGTAAAGCGGCGATGTTCGCTTATATGGTTTCTACGCTTTCTTTCGCTAATGCGCAGCACGTGTCCTCTCGCTCGGCTGGAGAATTAGTTTGCGTTGAGCGACTAGCTCGCCGCCGCCCAGACAGCCGCCCCCCCCTTGCCGCGCGGCGCTGACGCGAACAGGTTCGGGGGGACGAGACAGATGCATCATCGGCATCGTCGTCTGCGCCATCGACACCTCAGCCATCGACGCCACAGTCACCTGGTGTAAGATCACGGGTAAACGTTCCAATGTTATGGGAGTTTGTGCGTCTGGGGGCTTTCGCGCGATTCTCGGCGTCCGCGGTGGCGTAACAGTTAGCAAATCGCTAGGTCGACACCGCGGAAGACCGTTTAGGTCGTTGAATCGGATACGGCACAGCTAGGGAGAAAGAGTTCGTGCAAAATCACGGGTAGACGTTCCGCTGTTATGGGAATTCTTACGTCTGGGAGTTATCGCGCGATTCTCGGCGTCCGCGGTAGCGCGACAGTAGCAAATCGCCAGGTCAACAACGCGGAAGACGCGTTTAGGTCGTTTTGTCGGAACCGGCGCAGCTAGGCAGAAGGGGCGGTGCAAAATCACAGGTAGACGTTCCAATGTTATGGAAATTTGTGCGGCTGGGAGCTTTCGCGCCGCCGCCGCCCAAGGGAGGGCTGTTGCAAAAGATGATGGCGGGTATTTGTCCAACTACCCCGCCGCCGCCCACTCGGCATGCGCTTTGATTTAGCGCGGCGAACGCCGCAGTCACTTCGATTTATAATTTGTACAACAACTACCCACCCTTGCCCACCAGAGTGTTTTTTTTGGAAGGGATTATGGCCGGGTAGTTGTTGGCACTAACCAACAACTACCTGGCCGCCGCCCACTCGGATTGCATTTTTATATAGCACGGCGGTCACCGACGTCACTTCGACATATTATTTGTACAACAACTACCCACCCATGTCCACCGGAGTGTATTTCATGTCGCGTAAGATTGCCGGGTACTTGGGTAGTTGCAGATGTTAAAAGAAACGGAAAGGGTGGCCTTCTTATTCTTTTAGAAAAATGCAACTTGCCAAGTACCCGGCAATAATCCGTGACCAAAAATACACTCCGGTGGACATGGGTGGGTAGTTGTTGTACAAATAATATGTCGAAGTGACGCCGGTGACCGCCGTGCTATATAAAAATATAGTCCGAGTGGGCGGCGGCCGGTAGTTTGTTGGTTAGTAACTCACAACTACCCGGCCATAATCCTTTGCAAAAAATACACTCTGGTGGGCAAGGGTGGGTAGTTGTTGTACAAATAATATGCCGAAGTTACTGCGGTGTTCGCCGCGCTGCATCAAAGCGCACGCCGAGTGGGCGGCCCCCAGGTTGCCGCGGGGGGTCCAGGGGCGGCTGCCAGGTTGCCGCGGGGGGGTCCAGAAGTATATGTCCTTGATAGGACCAAGTAGATGGGCGCCTCCCCCCGCCGTCGGCCGCGCCGCCGCCGCCGGCCCCGCGCGTCTTCCGCGGCTGCCGCGCTCGAGTTTTTTTGGTGCCGCGCGTGGCAGTTTAGCGCGATGT
>CAUYUJ010003747.1:89097-116597 GCA_963575745.1 Prorocentrum cordatum
GCAGACTGGCGCGCATGACTGGCGCGCCTGCGTGACAAACCAGCTACTGCCTTCGCTAGAAGACCCCGGCGCGCCTGCGTGAAAATCCTGGCGCTCCGAACCGACTTGAGCCTGGATGTTTGCGGATCAAGACGCTACGCAAGACCCCAAGATTGCAAGTGAAAGAACCGACGCGTGAGATCGAGAGCTCACGACGAAACCTGGCCCATGCGCACCCTCTGTGATGCGGGGAAAATGCCGCGCCTACCACGCCCCACGACCATGAGACGGATACAGACCGCGGTGATGGACCACCATTGCGCACCCCTTGTGGTTCAAGACAGTGCCACACCTGCCACGCCCCGCGACACTGAGACGGATAGAGGCCGCGGTGAGGGACCACCCCCTGCGCACCCCATGTGGCGTGAAGAGTGCGCCACGCCTACCAAGCCCCGCAACCCTGAAACGGATAAAACAGCGGTGACGCGCCACCGTCTGAACACCCCCTGTGGCGTGGAGAAAGTGCCACGCCTGCCACGGCCCGCAACCCTGAGACTGATAGAGACCGTTGTGAAGGAACCCCCCGTGCGCACCCCCCGCGTACAGTACAGTACAGCAGCCTTGCATCCGAGTGGACGCGTAGGCAAAGCAAGCGAACAGCCAAACGCTGTGCAGAGCGGCGACAGGCGAGAGAGCCCGGCCAAACGCCGGCGCCGAACAGAATTCGATAGATGACGATGAGGATGAATCAAATCAGCCTTGCATCAAATCATGCGCACCCCCCGCGGCGTGGAAAAAAAACCGCGCCTGCCAGGCCCGCAACCCTGAGACGGATAGAGACCGCGGTGAGGGACCACCCCTTGCGCACACGCACCCCCCGCGGCGTGGAGAAAGCGCCACGCCTGCCACGCCCAGCAACCCTGAGACGTATAGAGACCGTTGTGAAGGACCACTCCGTGCGCACCCCTTGCGGTGTAGAGGAAGTGCCGCGCCTGCCACGCCCCACGACCCTGAGACGGATAGAGACCGCGGTGAGGGACCACCCCTGCGCACCCCTCGTGGCATCAAGGGAGAATGCCACGCCTGCCACTCCAAGCGAACCTGAGATGGATAGAGACCGCGGCGACAGACCATCCCCTGCGCACCCCCTGTGTGGAGAAAGTGCCTCGCATGCCACGCCTTGCGAGCGTGTCGCGCCTACCACGCCCTGCGAATCCTATGCGCCTGTGTTGTTTGCTGCGCGTGTCGTGTGAATGACTCGGTCTGCCTCTGTGCCTTGTGCATATGTGTGATGTCCGTGCGACTCTGCATGTGCGTCTGTATGATGTGTGTGCGCGTGTTCCTCGCAGTGGCGCACGCACGTGGAGGTCTCGCAATGGCGCGCATGGGTCCTGAGTGAGTCGTGCGAGTTGCTAGATTATTGCGCTCGTGTGCCTTGGGTAGGACGTGTATGATGTGTGCGTGTGTGCGGCCAGGAGGTCTCTGTGGTCGCTAAGGGTGACGGAAAGCGCCCGCGGCGCTGACGGTCGTCGACCCGACCACCTCTTGCCCCACGGCACCACAGCACAACCAGCCAATCGTTCCCACCACCTGCGCCCCCGACCCCCAAACCCCACCCCAACTCTCCCACATGGCTGGGGACCGTGTGTCCTTCCCTTCCCAACCACCTGCACCCCATCGCCCCTGTTGCGCCCGCGTTCCACGGGCTGGCTACCCACCCTTCCACCTGGACCCCGTCCTTCGCTCCCCTCCCCTCCCCCTCTCCCGTTCTCTAGGATCTGGGACTATGTGTCCCACCTGTACCCTTTGGCTGAAGGAGATTCAAGGATCTGGGACTCTGTGTCCCACCTGTACCCATTGGCTGGAGGAGATTCAAGGATCTGGGATTTTGTGTCCCACCTGGCGTGTCAGCCCCTTTTACCTGCAATGAAACCTTGTGTTCTACCTGTACACAGTGGGGTTTGTCCCCACGTGAGCACCCCGGTGCAAGCTGACGCGATTTCGGCTGGCGCGGGATGCCGGCCTCTCTCCTCCCTGTTCGCTTCTTCCCCCCCCCCCGCTCGCTTCCCCCCCCTCCCATGGCGGCGGCGCCCGGCACAGCGCGGCTCCGGCCCGGTGCTGGGCACTGCACCTTGCCGCTTCGGCGGCCGCGCTTGCCCTGGGCAGCGCGGCTCAGGCCCGGCCCTTGGACATGCGATTGTCAGCGCATCGTGTGTGGCTCCTGCCCGTCTTCACGCGCTGACTGTGCAGGTCAAGCTTCCTCCCTGCACACCACCGACATCCAGTCGGGCACAGACGGCCCTGTTTCTGGCCGCACCTCTTGGCTGCTCCCTGGACGTGGATTGGACTACCACCCCAGGCCGCTACCGACCACCCGGTGGCACAACGCTGCACATCGTCTTCGTGGTCCTCCTCATCTCCTGGGCCTCTCCTCACCATTTGGTGGCACACGTTGCTCATCGCCTTCATGGTGGACTTCTTCCCCCTGGACGTCGACCTGTTCACGTCCTTCCGCACGCAGAACTTGAATATGGTGATCTTGATGCGCCGTCGACGGCAACACCACTCCGCTCACTCTCCGGGACTTCGCCTCCGCCTCATGTCCAAGGTGTACCTTTCCCTGTGCAAGCTCTTCAGCACCGCCTGCACCCCGCGCCCTCCGGCCGCCTGAGGCCCCGCCCGCCCGCGCCCTCTCTCCCCAATTAGTGCTTTGCGCGGCCCGCCTAGCTCTTAACCGGAAGAAGCTCGCTCTCGACCCGCAGACCAAAAAGTGTGTGCGGCCAGGCGGGAACGTGTCTCATGCGGAGGAGGGGCCGGGGGAAGAAGGAACGCGCGTGCCCGACACGCGCTCGACTGCGGGTGAACTGGAGAGGGAGGGCCGTGGCCGAGAAACACTGCACACGTCCATGCGATGCCAAGCACGTAGCATGTGGAGGAGCCCAGCGAAGGAACGAAGCTCGTCGGCAGCTGAAGCTCCGGAAAATGGGGGTGGGGGCAGACAGCCTCCCTCGAAAACATCCTGCAACAGAGCAGGAGCGGACGACAAATGGGGAGGCCACAGGAGGAGGAGGACGAGGAGGAGGAGGAGGAGGAGCAAGAGAAGGAAGGGGAGGGAAAGGAGGAATAACAAGGAGGACAAGGAGGAGGAGGACGAGGAGGAGGAGGAGGAGGAGCAACGAGGAGGAGGGGAGGGAAGGAGGAGGAGGAGGAGGAGGAGGAGGAGGAGGAGGAACAGGCCGTTCGTGGCCCGAAAGCGGCGCGCCTGGCCCGGAAGCGGGCAGGAACGGGGAGCCCCCCGCCGCGGGCAGGAGCGGGGCCCCCGGAGAGGAGCCCCCTGCACGGAGCTGACGGGTCCGGGCACTCTGAGCAGGGACCGACCGTCCCAGCATTCCTAGTTAGTCCTACTTGGGCGCCCGAGTTATCCGGGGTAACTCGGGTCCGGGGTAACTCGGGTTTGGACTCCCCGAATAAGGAGCCCGAGTTAGCCCTGACCCGAGCTACCCCTGATGATTCGGGGCTCTGGACGCCCGAGTTATCCGGGGTAACTCGGGTCCGGGGTAACTCGGGTCTGGACTCCCGAAAAACGAGCCCGAGTTAGCCCTGACCCGAGTTACCCCTGATGATTCGGGGCTCTGGACGCCCGAGTTATCCGGGGTAACTCGGGTCCGGGGTGACTCGGGTTTGGATTCCCGAAAAAGGAACCCGAGTTATCCCTGACCCGAGCTACCCCGGATGATTCGGGGCTTTGAAGTTAGTCCTACCACGGAATGTTCTTAGAACCCAACAAATGTTCTGAGAACAAACATCAGGGGGACGTAGGACCTGGGTACGGGGGACTCGGAAATCCCCGACGAGGTCGTCAAAAAAATGACGAGGCCGGGCCTGCATTTTGACGAGGCCTCCCGCTGCAGACATCCCACGAAACTCCTCCTCGTCAAAATCCGAGGCGCGGTCGTCAAAAAACGATGGCGAACCCGAGTCCTGGCAAACCCAGGTCTTACGCTCCCCCGATCCTAGTTAGTCCTACCACGGAATGTTCTTAGAACCCAACAGTGTTCTAAGAACAAGAACAGTGTTCTTGGAACAGAGACCCGATGTGATAAAACAAAACAGCCCCGGCCAGAAAGGTGCTGAGAATATTTCGTGGGAGCAACAAAAGGTTCTTAGAACATTGTTTGGTGGGGCTATAGGCACGCCAGGACTCTTCGCCACTGCTTGGGCAGTCTTCTTTTACGAATTACAGCCAACACATGACACAACACAACAACACCAACAACACCAACAACACCAACACCAACAACAACAACAACAACAACAACAACAACAACAACAACAACACAGCAACAACAACACTCGTTTTAAGACTGTTCGCCCTTTTATCTGCTCGAGTGTCCAATAACGCCTGTTTCCCAAACCCTCGATACCCGCGCTCTTCGTCTTCGATCGAAGCCCTTTTGGGGGGTGTACCTTTCTTCCCTGCAGGCCGGGCCCCGGCAAGCGGCGGGGCGGCCGCGGACCGTCGGCCTGGCCAGCGGCAGCGCTGATCGGTGGGGCGGCCGCGGACCGTCGACCCGACCCCAAGATGGACGGACAGGGGACTGACCACAACGACGACGACGACGACGTCGACGACGACGGCGACGACGACGATGTCGACGATGACGGCGACGAGCGAAAGCGAGAGCGAGAGAGAACGACAGCAGGGCCACACGGACACGAAGTAGGCCACGAAGGGCAACAGCGGGGACACGAAGGGAATGCGTATGGGGCCACGAAGAGCGCGAACGAGCGGGGGCCACGAAGGGCAGACAATGCGGGGCCACAGAAGGCAACGATGGGGCCACTGAGGGTAGCAACTGGGCCACGTAGGACATATGCATATGGGGCCACCACGGGCGCGAACGAGCGGGGGCCATGAAGGGCATACATATATGGGGCCACCACGGGCAGCGAGGGGGCCACGAAAGGATGCAACGGGGCCACGAAGGGCAGCGATGGGGCCACGAAGGGCTGCAACGGGGCCACAAAGGGCTGCGACGGGGCCGCGAAACAAAGCGCGGGGGCCACGAAGGGCTGCAACGGGGACTGCAACGGGGCCACGAAGGGCAGCGAGGAGGCCACGAGGGACTGCAACGGGGCCACGAAACAAAGCGAGGGGGCCACGAAGGGCTGCAACAGGGCCACGAAACAAAGCGAGGGGGCCACGAAAGGCTGCAACGGGGCCACGAACGGCAGCGAGATCCCGATTCCGATGTAATCTGTGAGGGAGTCCTAAGCGTGAGCGCGACCCCTGGGCGCCTGGGTGTCGGGAGCGCGGCGCTTGAGTAAATTGCAAGAAATTCCAACGCAAGGGCGCTATTCTTCAGTAATTTGCAAGCAAATCTCCAACGAGAGCGCGACTCCAGAGCGCCGGGATAATACATTCTAAGGAAGTCCCAAGCGAGAGCTCGATTCCTGAATAAAACGTGAGGAAGTCTCGGGCGGGAGCGGGGGCCCTAGCTACATTGTGAGGAAGTCTTAGGCGGGAGCCATTGTTGTTGTAAATCCGGGGCCAACGACACAGTTTGACCCTCAAGACTTTCCCTGACAAAAAACGAGGTGCGAGCCCCGGGAAGGGCACTTCAATAAAAAACAATGTGCACCGGACAGGCGGGATCAACAATAATTATTCCTCAGATATGAGAGTTCAACAACAACAACAGCAGCAACAACAGCAACACTAACAACACCAAAAACAACAGCAACAGCAACGATAACAATAACCATGACAACAACAACAGCAACAACAACAACAAGCACAACAACAACACCAACAACAGCAACAACAACAACATCAACAAAAACATCAACGTTAACAACAGCAACGGCAACGGTACAAAGAACAATGACAGCAACAAGCACAACAACAAAAGCAGCAACAGCACCAACAACAACAACACAAGCAACAGCAATAACACCACCAACAACAACACCAACCGCCCAAACCTGTTGATCAAGTCCAGGATCAGGAACAGATTTGGGCAGTGAGCAATCAGATCTACCCTGTGATACGCCACGCTGCACACTGCAGCGGGGGAGGTTCGTGGGCAGCGGGGAGCCGCCCGCCATGCAGGAACAGGTATCAGCAGAACCCCCGATGCACGCGCAGAATCACGACTGCGGGATGCTACGGTGCACGCTGCAGAGACAAACCAGGAAGAATTCGGCATCATCTCACTGGTCAAGGACTGCACCAATGCGGCACCCTTGGCCCTGTCATGGGCAGCTCTGCTGTAGACTCTACAGAAGGACGTTCTGTGGTGAAGGAGGAGCAGCAAGAGGAGCAGCAGGAGCTCGAGCGACAAGATTCGGCTTCACACCAAGTCCTGGAGGAGAAACAGCACGCCTGCGACACGCCGGCGTCCACCCAGTGGGGTGCAGAGGAGGAGGTGGCAGAGGAGCAGCTGGAGGAGGAGCAGCTTCAGTCCCATCCCCACCACCTTGCGGCGCAGTTGCGCGGGAGGCTCTGGCTGCTCACGCGGCGGCGGCGGCGGTGCAGCAACGACGAAGAGCACGGGCTACCTGTGGTGGAGCCGGGTGCTGCAGCAGGCCGGCAGGCCGTGGACGGCCCCTGCTAGGGTACGTTGTCTCTTTCATCGAGCAGTGCGCTCACACTTGCTGTACGATTGGCCGGCTGCTGCAGTTACCGTGCTTCTTCTATGCGAGGACATGACCTGGAAGCATTGGGTGATGTGGCAAACCACCTCGACATGTTGTCTGTGTCGCTCGATGTCGTAGCGGATCTCCACATCAAGCCCTGTGGCAGATATCCATGATCATGCTCATGACCTTGGCGACCCTCGGCGGTTCGATCTGATCCACCTGACCGCTGGGACCCAGAAGGTTCAGCAGCTCGGGTACGTACCATCTGATACAGCGACTTGGAATCCATGTGATCGCTCTTGTCGAACTTCTGCGGGCTGGCTTCCGGGATGGGCTCAGACTACTCTGCTCATCTCGGAAGCGGACTTCCTCCTCGACGAGCGAGGAGAGCTCGATCTCGATCCCCTTCTTGATGGCCTTGGCGGCCTTGTGCTGAGCAGCGCCCAGGATGGGCGTTGACATCATTGGAGGGGCCCCGGGACACACAAATAAATACACACAAATAGAAGGGCTCCCCCTGTTTTCCCATAGTTTCTGGGTTTTTGTCTTTCCCCCCACTCCCCATATTTTCCCACATTTTTAGGGGGGAAGCGACGATTCATTGTGTCCGTGTGCTTTTTCCCCTCCTGAGCTGACATCATGCCCGAGCTTCGCTCGACGGCCGAGGGCGTGCGCCCCTGGCAGCCTCCGTCCACGGCCCGAGGTCCATCGGGGCGCTGGCTCTCTCGAGTGGCCTGCGCGGGCAGGGACGGCCGCGAGCGTCGACCCCGCAGGGCTTCGACACGAACCGATCATGACTGCCTACCAGACCACCCCAGCCCAACCCGAAGACCCGAATTTCGGGTGTGGGGGGGGGGGTACGGGCTCCGTGCGTGCTTTCTCGGCGTTCCCCGACCCCCCCCCCCCCAACCGGAAACGGAGGGCAGATCGGGGCCTTCGGGTTGGGTTGGGGTGGTTTGGTGGGCGGTGAGATCAAGAGGCCGGCAGTGTCTCGAGTGCTGCATCCCATGGGCCCCGAGTGGAGGACGCGCCCTTGTCTGGGAGGGCCCCAGACGCAAGGGGAGTGGCACTGGCCCTGCGGAACCACTGGGACCTGCCTCGAAGAGCGAAGCGGCGGCGGCTGCGGACCAGCGTCGTCAGAAAACTCCACAGTACCTTCACGCCGATCTTGTCTTGTTGGAGATCTTGTTGCGAGACCATGCTTTGATGGAAGATCTTGTAGCAACATGCTTTGATGGAGATCTTGTTGCGAGGCCAGCGGCGCACGCCAGCGTGGCCGGGCCGCGCAGGTGTGGCCGGCGGCCGACTCGGGCCGCATCGCCGAGACCTCGCGCGGCTATGCGCGCAGGGGCGGCCTCGGCAGGCGGCGGCGCCGGCAGGAGCTGCGCATAGTCCAAAGCCTGGATAACAGAGCCATCTTGTATGAAGGGGCCCCAGGACACACAAATAAATACACACAAATAAAATGATTCCCCATATTTTCCCATATTTTCTGGGTTTTTGTCTTCCCGCCCACTGCCCATATTTTCCCATATTTTCTGGAGAATCGAGGATTAATTGTGTCTGTGTGTTTCTTTTCCTCCTGATTGTAGCCGGCACGAGCAACCCGAGTCCCTGGGAGGCTTGTACAGAGTCCTCCTAGATGGGGTCCGAGTAGATGGGGTCGGAAGGTCGCCCCGCATCCCCGATGCATCGCCGATGCATCGGCGACGTCTCAACGATGCATCGGCGACGCTGGCGACGCATCGTCGACGTCGGCGTGAACTAAATCGGGCGTTACATCGAGCCGCATCGCTGATATATTGGCGATGCGGCTCGATCCGCCGACCCCATCTAGGAGGCCTAGATTGTAGGAGACGCTTGCAAGGAAACTTGAAACGATCCCAGCAAGCCTGCAGGCTTGAGATGGCTGCGGCGCACGAGCCCAGAGAAAGTGCTGCGAAAGAGCTGCGCAAAAGCTTGCCACACACTCGGGTGTTGCTAGAAGTGCCAGTGACCCAAGGTGCACTCAGAATTTCCCAGAAGGCCCCACGGCCTTCAGACAGAGCACCACTCACGAGGCCCAGGGAACCCCAGGGGCTCCAAAATGCAGCGTAAAGCTGGAGGCACCTTGGGCCAGGGTGCTTCTAGCAACCCCCGGTACACATGGTGGGAACAAAAAGGAAAGTGCTTCCAGGACACGCCGTCGGCTCCAGCGAGTCGCTGCGGGGATGCCTGGCCAGTGGCCGTGGAGATGAACTGGCCGACCCTTGCCTGCCGACTTCTAGATCTGAAGCCGTTTCTTGCCGTCGCTCGGACGTCGATTCCCAGTGAATGTCTCGATGATCAAGGATGCCCCTCGATGGTCCTCGCCAAATAAACATGCACACGTCTGAACGATGCCAAGTCTTCGCTCTCCAAGAAATACCGGCAACAACTCGGATTGCAGAGGAGTCCTGTGCCCGCAGAAGCCATCGGAGCCGCCAGAAAGCTTCTAGAAGACGCTTGCAAGAAAGCTTGGCAGGACGCCCAGGAAGCTTGCAAACTTCGAATCAAGAGCTGCGCGCGAGCCCAGGAAGTGCTGCGAGGAAGCTGCGGAAAGGCTTGCGGCATACGCTTTGGGAACGAGTAAGACAACTTCTGGAACACACTGCGAACTCCAGCGAGTCGCTGCGAGGCTCCCTGAGTCAGGGACCCTGACCGGCGGCCATGGAGATGAGCTGGCCTTCCCTTGCCTGCCAACTTTTAGTCCGCAAACCTCTTCGCTCTCCAAGAGCTATCTGGGAAAAGAACTCGTCGTGTGTGGTCGCCATCGCCAGCTCCTGCATAGCCGGCTAGAGCGCGGTCAACTCGCACGGGCCCCGACTGGATGAGGTCGCCGAATGGTTGGGACCACCTGCCCTCGTGTGGAGAACCTCCAAGGGTCGGAGCCTGGCCACGAGGAGCAAGATGGGAGGGGGAAGGAGGACGAAAGTGATGAAGGGATGGGAAAGGGGAGGAGGAGACGTGGAGAGGGAGGACGAGGAGGAAGGCGAGGAGGAGGGCGAGGATGAGGAGGGTCGATCGGGAAGACGAGGAGCCCGGGGAGGAGAGCGGAGAGACCACCGGGCGAGCAGCGCCGCCGCAGAAGGCCGAGTTGGGCAGCCGCCTTCCAAAGAGCGAACGGCCCCTCCACGGAAGCCACGGCCCCTGCTCGGGCGCACCCCCCCCGGGCGGGAAGCACGTCCGCAGCCCAGACATCCAACGTCGTGCGACAATCGAGGCGTCGGTGCTTCTTTCGCTGCGCGCGGCCTGCAAAAAGGGCCCTCCACTGGGCCCCGAGGCCGTCCGAAACGGCCCCGAAGGAGACACGGCCCGGGGCGAAGGGCCGGGTCTTCTGGGGAACCCTGCATTGAGAAAGTCAAGACATCGGATGTCAAGATGCACAGCCTCGCGGGCCGGACCCTTCGGATACGCATGGGACGGCCTTACGCGGACGCCCCGCGCCAAGCGTATCCACGAGATCGCGCAACCGTGGGATCGTTTCTGCGGTATCCAGACCGTGCGGGCGTGGATCAGGGGCAGAAGCGCTTGCATAAAAACGGAGTGCCATGGCTCTGCGCAGATTCCTTGGATCGGTGCTGGACCCCCTCCATGGAGCGCGGAGCGCGCCGGGCGCGGCGCCGGAGGCACCGCCAAGGGGGCCCAGCAGTGCTCCAAGAAATCCACGCGGAGCTCCGAAAGTTTGCGTTTACTCAGTTTTTCTTACTCGGTGGATATGCACACGCTTGCGGCTCGTGATTCCCCCGGAGCTGCACCGACAGGAGGCAAGGCCCCCAGCAGCTCGAGTGCCGCGAGCGCACACGGGCATCCTGCTCCCTGCGGAGCCGCACGATCCGAGGATCTCCGGCTTGAAGCTGCGAGGGTGTGCGCCGCACAAAAGTTACAACGTTACAGCGTTACAGCGGAACTGCACGACCGCCGTCGCAAAAGGAGCGCCGCGCGCTCCGCAGGGTGAAATGCGGCATCGGCTCCCCTTGTCTGCGGCATCGGCCCGGCATTGGACAGGCACAGGAAGCATGATGAACTTCAGCGGCTCTGCGCTGGGTCCAGTCCGCACCTCCACTCGTGGCGTCCGTGCCGCGCTCCTGTGGGCGACAACACTGCCATTCAACGAAGCCTCCGCGAGGGTGCCGCAAGGAGGAGCCGATGCGCCCAGATGTTTGTGAAACGTGCAAACAAGGGTTTACCAGCCCTAAGATAATGAGAGTGCGCAGAGCGCCTGGTCCTCCTGCTCCTGCTCCTCCTCCTCCTCCTCATCCTCCTCCTGAACCTCATCCTCCATCCTCCGCCTCATCCTCAGTCTTCCTCGTTCTCACATCATCCTCCCCACCCCTCCCTGTCCTCCCCCTCCTCCCTCCCGTCCACGTACCTCGCGTCCTCCCTGTCCTCCGCCTCCTCCAGCCTCGTCCTCGCCCTCGCCCTCCTCTGGTTTCTTCCTCTCCACTTCCTCCTCCCTCCCTCTGCCCCCTACTCGTGAACGAGCGACAAGACGCCGCCACTACCGTCACGCGGGATCGCAGCACTTGATGACTGAACCCAGAGAGGGAAGGGCGCATGCCCATGCCACGTCGTGGCCGAATAATGCTACCACCCAGACCTCCGACGTCATGACTGTCGGGTGCGCGGGAGCAGGCCTCCGAGGACTGTGTTCGAGTAGATGGGGCCGGAGGATCGCACCTCGCCGATGCATCGCCGACACCGGCGATGCATCGGCGCCGTCGCGTGGAGAAAACCAGGCCCCACATCGAACCGCATCGCCGATGTATCGGCGATAGGGCGCGATCCCCCGACCGCATCTGCAAAGGCGCCAATTGGGAGGCCTCGAGGGAGAGGGGGCCAGCATCAGATCAGGCATGTCCTCCCACGGGCGGATCTCGAAGGGCAAATGAAACATGGACAACACTGATTCAAAAGAGAGTCGAAACATCATAGGAAAATCGGCCCCAGATTATTATTCCACTATGTTTGGATATGCCTCCTGTGCAGGGACAAAAGCCCGACTCAAGGCCAGGCCATAAGATCTGGGAGACCCCGGGGCCCCAGCCGTGATGGCCGTGCTCACCAGCGATCCTCACCTCCATCAAGAATCCGAATGGTTTGAAGGGGCCCCAGGACACACAAATAAATACACACAAATAAAACGACTCCCCATATTTTCCCATATTTTCTAGGTTTTGTCTTCCCCCCCACTTCCCATATTTTCCCATATTTTCTGGGGGATCGCCGATTAATTGTGTCTGTGTGTTTCTTTCCCTCCTGATGGTTGTGCTCCTCGCTCGAACATTTCCTCTTTACCTGGGCGTGCGGGGACTGTTTGGGATCATGGGGCTATCAAAAGATCTCCCCCCAAGGAAGAAAATTACCCCCGAGGAGAAGCCACCATAAAAAGATCCACCCCTTCGGGGATCTACTGACCCGGGTCCATGCAGGCCCGGGTCAGTCACGCTCTGCAGGATCCAACAGGATCGTGCACCCTAACCTGGGTCAGTGCACCCCTGGCTCTGCAGGATCCTGAAAGGTCCGGCGCCCTGGCTGACTCCCGTTCGCATTGACCGCCGTACCTTGAGCCCCGCCCACCGGGATTGTCGTCGAGTCCGGGCAGAAAATCGACCCACAGGGAGACGGTCGGGCACATGTTGAAACGGATACGGATACACGAGCCGGCGGCAGAAGGCCCTGCTGCACGGCCCCGTGGAGTACGAGGCACACCCCCTGCCTGTCGTGAGGGAGGCCAGAGCAGAGACAAGAAACGATACCATGCATGTGGGCGACCATACCAGGAGTCCATACAGGAGATGAGGGGGGAGACCACAAGCCGCGAGCAACCGACTCCGAATCTGAAGGGCTCCCACTCACCCTTTCGCACCGATTCCAGCCGAGATGTGTTGTCGACGAGCCTTGCACCGCACGCACAAGCTCTTTGAGAAAATCCATCCCCAGAGATCGGACGTGTCGCTTTTGCCAACGCTCCTGCGACGGGGTCTCGCTTCGAATGAAACACCGGGGTCGCGACCTCCTTTTCCTCCTCCTCCCGCCTCCCTTCTCCTCTCTTCCCCACTTTCTCTCCTGCCTCTTGCCTGGCTCGCACCTGCATGCCGGCCTGCTTCTGACCTCGTCGTCCTACCTGAAGCTTCGCCGCCGTTGGGGGGCAAACTGCGAAACGGTCACCACTTTCGAGGGTTACTACGAGGTCCAGTTGGGCGACGCCCTACCCAGACCGACACGGGACCTCGCCATCCACAGGGGATTTACAGCTGCGAAGCTGTCGTCAACGTGGGTTCTTTGGGTCCAACTGGATGACGTCCCACCGAGCTCAGAGCGGAGCCTCGCCAGCCCTGCGGGGCTGCGCATTGCGAGACAATCGCCACTGTCGAAGGTCCCTGGGTGGTCCGTGGGACTGGCGCCCTGCCCAGGTCAGGGCGGAACCTCGCCACGTCTGAGGGGCTGCGAATGGCGGGGCAGTCGCCACTTCTAGCGGTTGCTGGGGGGTCCAGCTGAGTAACGTCCTACGCAGATCAGAGCGGGACTTGGGGGGGGCCGCAAGCTGTGAATACGTCGTCGTTGGGGCTGTCGGGGGGCAGCTGAGCGACGTCCTTCCCAGATCAGGGCGGGACCTCTGCGGGGTCCAGGTGAGTGTCGTGTCTTACCCAAATCAGAACGGGACCTCGCCAGTCCATGGGGGGCTGCGAAATGCGAAATGTCGCCACTTTCGTGGGCTGCTTGATGGATCAGCGCAGCGACGTCCCACGCCGATCAGAGAGGGACATCCACGTCCCGTCGGGGATGCGAACTGTAGAACTGACACCACCTGCGCTGGCCGCTTGAAGAGGCCAACGTAATGATATTCGACAGAAATCAAAATAGGACCTCGCCGTCTTTGGGGGTTGCGAAGTGCGGAACTGTCGCAGCGGGCTCCATACGCAAATCAGACTGGGACCTCGCCGTCCTTGGGGCTGGAAACTGCAGAACTATCGCCACTTTCTGGGCTGCTGGGCGGGCCCGTGTAACGATGTCCTGCGCAGGTCAGAGCGGGACCTCACCGTTCATTGGCGGCGCGCCTGCTGAAGTTTAGATCCCGCACGGAAATGCTCAGGAAGGAAACGGAGAGGCTGGCGGGCGAGCTGGGCCCGGCTCAGTTCTTTCAGTACTTATGGACAGCTGATCCCTCGGGGCGCCAGTGCGACATGGCGTTGGTTGTGCTGCTTGTCTGCGCGCCACTGGAAAAAACGCGGCCCTCCTTTCTCATCCCGCCTCTGTCGCTGTGATCAAAATCCCCCCCGTCCTCCGTCTGCCTGATGTTGCCGCGCTGACTTTTCGCCCCCCTGTCCGTCCTTCTCCTGCCCCTCGTTCCCGCCCCCGTTCCTCTTCGAGCATGTGGCCTTTCTCCTCGTCCTTCTATCGCTGTCCAGCGAATCGTGCAACGCGCGCCCACCCCGTGCAGCTTGCACAACACAACGATGGTTCCTGCGCTTTCAGCATCCATCCGCATGTGGGCCAATTGCCCTGGTTACTTGATGCACATGGGTCGGGCACGTCACATGGCAACCGTTCAGCACGGGGCCCCCGAAAGCCCCCCACCCTGTTTCCCCAGGGCCAGCTTTTCGTCCTGAGTCGTTGTCTGACGGCCCCGGGGCCCGGCGCGGGCTCCGCGAGACCGAGAACGCGAAAGAAACAAGCCCAGTTGTTCTTTCGAAGCCTTGGATGCCTGTGATACGCTTCCTACAGGGACGCCAACGACAGGGACCTCTGAGACGGCGGCGCTGCATCTGAGACCTCGAATAGTGCGAGCGAGAGCCTCGTGCAGCGACCTAGTGGGCGAAGCCGAACGGACTTGAGGAATCGGCATCGCCCGTCTCACAAGTCTCTCTCCCTGGGGTCCCCCCTCTTGGAACCACGTGAGTCTGGGTCGTCGGATGTCTCTGGGCCTCCCCGGCACACCCAGGCACGCCCAGACTTCCCGCCGCGGGGTCTGCCTGCCCCCTTTTTCTGCGGGGGGCCCCCGAAGCGGACCCCGGGCAGACGGGGACCGGCTGCTGCTCTCTATGCCTTGGCCCTCCGCGGGGGAATCGAAAGCATAGGAGAACGGGATTCCGTGGCCATCGTGGCTCGAGCCGGCGCATTTTCTCCCCTGATAGCGTTTCGCCAGAGGCTTCTGGTGGAAGGAAGGAAGGACCACACAGACAAATACCACAGAAGACTCCCAACGGGGAGGCGGGGAACCCGGGACCGGCCCCCCGAGGTCGTTTGGTCTGGCAGCCGTTGCGCCTGAGGCTTCGTTACAACTCGTGCAGGAAGCGTGCTGTCGCCTCGATGCCGGTGGCATATTTGGTTCGGACGGGCACGACCCCTGCGAGGAACAACCTGTAGGAAGACACATGAATCACCAAGGGTTCGTGCTCCAGGAAGGGTCAAATCTGAATGAACATAGGGGAAACGAATAATATTGAGGCCACAGGAGAAGATCTGTCTATAGGAACATTCATAAACCATAGAAGGATTCGTGCCCCAGGAGAAGCCCAATCTATAGGAACAGACGTGTACAACACATAAGAGGCTCCTCTGGAGGCTCCTGAGACTTCCTGGAGCCATTCCCGGGATCCCCTGAGGTTTCCTGGAGCCTCTCGAAGCCTCCTGATGCCTCCTGGGGCCGCCTTGGGCCTCTTGGGGAGTCATGGAGCGTCCTGGGGCCTCTTGGAAATTCTTGGGGCCCCCTGGGAACTTCTGGTGCCTCTTCGTGCCTCATGGTGCCTCCTGGAACCTCCTGGAGTCTGCTGGGGCCTCCTGGTGAGGTTTCGTGCCCCAGAAGAGGCCCAACATATACGAACATACGTAAATCACCACCTAGGATGTGAGCCGCCGAAGAGGGGCAATATATAGTAACGTACGTGAGACACTAAGAATTCGCCACCCAGGGGAAGCCCAATATATAGGAACATAAGTAAAACACGTAGCACTGGAGTCACCTGGGAGCGGCATCCCAGGACACACGTGAAACACGAAGGATTCGACCTGAATGCAGACGAGTCTGGCACCTTAAACAAGCAAGCCGCTCAAACCATCCTCACACTCTGAGCCCCCTCGGGTGCGAACACCAGCGACTCGGCGAGATATCCTCCAGTCTACTCCGAAACAGAAGATGTTGGGCTGGTAAGCAGGCAAACGGTTCAAGACATCCCCTCAGTCTGGACGCTAACTGAAGAGTGAGATACTCCCTGGCGCCCCCCCCTCAGGTGCGTTGAAACCGGAGCCTCGCCTGAGGCATCCTCAAATCTGTTCTGAACGCAGGCGAGTCTGGTCACCCCAAAAGGCAAACCGCCCAAGACATCCTCGCACTCTGGGCGCCCTCGCGTGCGAAAACTAACGCCACGCCAAAGAGATCCTCAAGATCTGCTCCGAAAGCGGAAAATGGTTGGCACGCAGACAGGCAAACCGCTCGAGACATCCCCGCTATCTCGGAACGAACGGAGGAGTGAGATACCTCCTGGCGCCCACCTTGGGTGTGCGAAAGCCTGCGCCTCGCCCGAGACACCCTCTAAATCTGCGCTCCGACAGAGGAAGATGTTGAGGGCGCAAACAGGCACACCGCTCGAGAAATCCCCGCAATCTGGGCGCGAACGGAGGAGTGAGATACCCCCTGGCGGCCGCCCCTTGGGGGTGCTGAAACCAGCACCTCATCTGAGACATCCTGAAAACCTGCTCCGTCATCATCATCATCATCATCATCATCATCATCATCAACATCATCAGCAGCAGCAGCATCATCATCATCACCATCATCAACATCATCATCATCATCATCAAAACCATCATCAACATCAGCAGCATCACCAACATCATCAGCCTCATCAGCATCATTATCAGCATCAGCATCATCACCATCATTATCATCATCACTATCATCAGCATCGCCATCGTGTCGTAATCATCATCATAATCAGCATCAGCATCGTCATCATCACCGTCATCAGCAACATCATTCGCATCATCATTATCATCGACATCGTCGTGGGCATCATCATAATCATCATTGTCACCAACATCGCCATCAGCGTCAGCATCATCATTATCCTCATCATAACCCTTGCCAGCAACAGCATCAACATCATCGGCAACAGAAGCATTGCCGTCATCATCATCATCATCATCATCATCATCATCATCAGCATCATCATCATCACCATCATCATCATCAACACCAACATTAACATTATTACCTCCATCAACATCACTACCATCATCAGCAGCATCAGCATTACCATCATCAGCAGCATCAGCATAATCGTCATCAGCAGCACCATCATCATCATCATCATCATCATCATCATCATCATCATCAGCATCAGCATCATCATCGTCATCGTCATCGTCATCGTCGTCATCATCATCATTACTATTATTATTATTATTATCATTATTATTATCATCGCCATAATCATCATCGTCACCATCACCATATCAGAACCTGAGTAGTATCCCTGAGTGTGGCTCTGAGTGGCACTGAGTAGTGAGGAGGAGGAGGAGGAGGAAGAGGTGGGTGTGAGGGTCCTCTGCGCGGGATATGGGGAAACACCACACCACTGTGCACATGGCAGTGCTCTCAGCCCTGCCCTCAGTAGCCGACCTCACACTCCTGGTTCCGCCCCTTCACCGTTGCTGATCTCAGAATGCCTCTGCTGGGTGTTGGTTCGAACACGACGTTGCTTCTGAGCGAACGGGCGCGGCAAGCATACCCAGACCATGCCTCCCGCGAAGGCCCCCGCGGCGAACCCCCAGAGAGCCCCCAGGCTCGGGAGAGGCCCGACCGCAGTGCTGCCTCTTCCCGCAGCAGCGCCGATCTCCGACGGCGTGGGAGTGCTTCCTCGATCTCGGCCCCTGGGGCCCATCGTCGGGCCCCGGGGGCCCTCAAGAACGAGGCCGGGACGAAGAACTGCCTCGCACTCCTCTGGGGCCCCTCGTCGGGCCTCCCGGGGCTTCGCACTCCTCTCCCCGTCTTGCCTGTAGCACTTTTCCTCTCAAGTGCTTGCGGGGGCGAAAGCAGGAGCCAGGGTCCCAACCCCCTGGCCACAAGAGAGAGGCAATCAGCAGCTCGCACTCGCTGTGCAACAAGTGTGGGGGCCCTCAAGAATGAGGCTGGGGCGAAAAGCTGCCCCCAGGGAAGGGGTCGGGATCTCTGAGACCGTGGAATGACACAATGCGGAGGGTGCTTCGGGATCCTCCACATCGATTCGGAGCACGCGTCAGCTCGTCCAGAGCGGAACCAGTGGCTTTGGGCCCGTGGTCTTGAGAGTGGTCTCCGGTATAGCCTCCCGTACGGTCTCCCGCATGGTCTCCCGAATGGTCACCACACTAGCAATATATATGTGTGTGTGTGTGCTAATCCTATATATATGATTACGGTACTCCAGATTTCGTAATAAAGGGAGGGGGGTCTCATTTCGGGGGGGGTCTCTTCCAGGCTATCTTGGAGGGCCTGGGGGGGTCTGGGGACGATGTTTTGGAGGGTTCTCCCACGGGGGGGGTCTGAAATGGCTTGTCTCGGAGGGTCCAGACCCCTTCCCTTTTATTACGAAATCTGGAGTACTAGATTCTCGAGAGTCTCCTGTGTTCCTTCTCACTGCTGTAGTCAAGGCGGCGACGGGGCGGCGGCGGCGAGCACGGAGCCCCCAGACAAACACTCCCCCCAAGTTCCTCACCCTTGGTGCAAGCACTGGCTGTGGAATATTGCACCTCACGTTCTACGGTACTCTCCCCGGTGACCTCTTCACTGCTGTAAAGAGCAGTCTGGGGACTTCGACCGCTGGGGCTGGACTCTTGCGGGACGGTGCAGTGCTCGGCGCCCAGAGCCCATGCGCTGCGACTCTTCGGGCGCGCTTGGCCAGGGGGGCCCTGTCGCGCTCTCGACTGGCCTCCGCCCAAGGCGCGGGGCGGACCATCTCTGGACCCATCTGTGAAGGGGAACTGGGACACACAAATAAACACACACAGATAAAAACATCCCCCACATTATATCCCACATATCCTCGGTTTCTGTCTTCCCCCCCACTTCCCATGTTTTCCTATATTTTCTGGGGAATCGAGGATTAATGCTGTCTGTGCGTTTCTTGAGCCAAAATGGCTACGGAAGGAGGAGGAGGAGGAAGGAGGAGGGAGGAGGAGGGAGGAGGAGGAGGAGGGAGGAGGGAGGAGGAGGGAGGAGGGAGGAGGGAGGAAGAAGAAGGGAGGAGGAGCAGGAGGAGCCCCGGGCGCTGCCGCCTCTCCACGCCGGGAGCTCTCCCGCGCCGCCCCGCGGGCGCCTCCTGGGCCGCCCGCGGGTCTCCGCTGGGCTCTCGTCACGCTCGCCGCGCGCCCGTGCCGCCCCGTCGCCCCGCGCCGAGGCCTCGCCGCGCCCGCGCCCGCGCCGCCCACCTCCTCCTCCTCCTCATCCTCCTCCTCCTCCTCCTCCTCCTCCTCCGTGGCCGCCCCGTGGCCCTGGTGGGGGGGGGAGGGGCCCGTGCGCCGAGGCTCTCGCCACGCTCTCGCCCGGAGCAGGCCTCCTCAGAAGGCGGCGGGGCTCCTCCCGAGCGCCGTCTGAGCAGCTGGTCTCCGTGTCTCGGGGGGGGAAGGCTCCAGAAACTGCTCGGACGGCCGGGGGCCTTCCGAGCCTTCTGAGAGGGCCTTCTCCTTCTCGCTTCCCCCTGGGTTCGCCGCCGATCGTGGGCCCCGTGCCCTGGGTGGGTAACACAGCTAGCACAACATGGCTCAGAGACCGCAACATGGTTTACACAAAGCAGCTCGCACTAAATGGCGTACACCGCATAGCTTACGCAACACATCTCATACCGCATTGATGGCACCGCATGGCTTACATAGCACAGCCCACACCACACCCTTTAGCTTGCACAGCGTAGCTTACGCCGACCTGCGTTCACCTCCACTGTGTTGTTTAACATTGTATGGCTCGCTGTTTGGGGTCCGCTCTGGCAAGCACTTTTCACATTTATTCTGGCCCTATGTCCTGCATGGAGAGGGGTGGGTAGCCGGGCTCCCCGCGAAACCCAATAGAAAAGCCAGAGACCCCGCAAGCCGAAAGCTACCTGCGCGCTTTCCCGGCCCAGCACCGAATCAAAGGGCGGCCGGGATGGGAGAGGCAAACTAGGACACACAGGTACATACTAGTACGATGTGCCTCTGTTGGAGACGCACGCCAGAACCGAACATAGAGTACAACATCTTATAGACAAAAAGTGCCCGCCACGGAGCTTCTGCGACGAGATTTCCGAACGTGCGCGCAGCCCTCGCGCGACCGATGCACCTCTCGTGGTAGCATGCTTGGGCGATCCGGCCAACATGCCACGCAGGCACACCCGCCAGAACCCAGATAAGGAAGGGCTCCAACCCAGAGGAGGCCTGGGGACGCCGAAGGTCTGGGTTCTTGTGGCTCACATCGTGCTCAAGGACCACACCCCAGACATAACTCGGAGCAGCCAGAAGGGTATCGAAACAGTGTACACGCTGGCGAAGTCTCGAACGACAATCGCCTCCCAGGGGCCGACACGTGAAAGCCTCCCAGGGCCAGTCTTTCTGGTGATCACGGCTAAAGTAGGCCTGCACATACTACAAGTCTGGGTGCTGCGCGGCTGTCTGCGGCGCCGCCGCAGCTGGCGCCGGCGGCTGCGGCGGGCGCCGCGGCCGCGCATCTCAGCTCAGCAGCTCGTGGGCCGCGCTCGCGGCGGGCCGCAGCTCGTGTGCCGCGCCGCCCGAGGCGGGCCCGACGACGCTCTCCTCGCGAGGCGGGGTGCCGCTCGGCGATGCGGCGCGATCCTCTGACCCCATCCCCCCCGACCCCATCTAGGAGGCCCAGGGAGAGCGGAGGGGAGACGGGGCAAGGATGACCAGGGAGGCGGGACGACGAAGTGATGTGCGGCAGGTGAGCGTGTCGTGCCGGCTTCGGCGCTGGCATCTGACACACCGCAGGGATCGCTCCACCTGGAGCGATCGGCAGGCGCCCCCAAAGTCGTATCGGCAAGTCGGATCGGCGATCGAAATGAGTCGGATCGGCGGAAATCGGCAGCCGAGTCGGGAGAAGTCGAATCGGCGGAAATCGGAAACCATCGAAATCGAATCGAATCGGAATCGGAAACCATCGAAATCGAATCGAATCGAATCGGAGGAATCGAAACGAGCCCTGGATCGGCCGCTCAGGAACGTCAGATCCCTTCCAACATCGGCCAGCTCTGGGTCGCCAGCGGCGTTCAACGCTGGCGCAGGCGGCGGGGTCGCAGTGCGGTCTCTTGCCGTGCAGCCTCCTGCCGTGCAGCCAGGGGCCTCAGCGCTCTAAGGGGGCGGCGCAACGCCCGCAGCTGTGAGCACCGGCCGCGCAGGCCACGGGTCGGCGGCGACGATAAGGGCGAACAGCCCAGGGGCGGGCATTACACGTATTCGCCCGGGAGCCTTGTCGAAGACATAGATCATCGGCGCCCCTGGATACATATATATATATATATATATATATATACATAGATAGCTCTCTCCTGGGCTGTTCGCCCCTATCGTCGCCTCTGAACAGGGCCACACGGCGCGGCGAGACGTGCGTGCGGCGAGAGAGAGGGGCACCCAGACCCCTCTCTCGCTGCAGCAGGGCGGCGCACGCGACGGGCGCTGCCCTCCCCCTCGTGTGGGCAGCGTCTGGCCTGGCCCCCCCCGGGGGCCCTGCCAGGCCCCGCCGCAGCGAGGAAGCCGCCTCGGGACGAGAAGCTTCTGGCCCTGGGGAGAGTAAAACGACGCGAAGATCGGGACAAAATCGGATCGGGATAACTCGGAATCTCTGAGAATCCGCGGGTTTGGAGGATGTATTGGGCGCCGCGGCCGCTCCAGAGCGTTCCGGAACGCTCTGAGAGCGCTCCGGAACGCTCTGAGAGCGTCGGGGCGGGCGAAAGGGGGGGATAGCAAAGGGGGGGATTTGAGAATCAGCTCACGTAGCCGATCTTCCCGGCGCCTCCCGGCGCCGGAGACGGCTATATGTATCGAGGACTGGGCCCCTCGGTGAGGCCGAGACCAGCTGCGTGCTGCATGCAGCAAATTTCGTAACCCCCCCTTTCCCAATCCCCCCCTTTCGCCCGGCCCGATCCAGACAGAGGGTCCAGATCTCCTGGGGGCCCACTGCGAACGGATCGCGGCGTCGGACGTCTGGAGAGCAGGAGCGCCGCTGTCGGCAGGGGGGGCCGCTCGCGGCGCCGAGGCGGGAGCGCGGGCGGGAGCCCCGGCTTTCTGGGAAAGCCAGCTTTCGGCGGCGAGCAGGAGCCCCAGTGCCGAGTAGAGAAAGAAGGAGGATTGTTGTTGTTGGTGTTGTTGTTGTTGTTGTTGTTGTTGTTGTGGTGGTGGTGGTGGTGGTGGTGGTGGTGGTGGTGGTGGTGGTGGTGGTGGTGGTGGTGGTGTGGTGGGTGTGTGGGTGTGTGGGTGTGTGGGTGTGTGGGTGTGTGGGTGTGTGGGTGTGTGGGTGTGTGGGTGTGTGGGTGTGTGTGTGTGTGTGTGTGTGTGGGTGGGGGGGGGGGGCAATTTCGGCGCATCCCCGAAATGCCTTACCCAGATCTCCTGCCCGAAGAGGTCTTGACAGCACCTCTTCTGGCTCATTACCACATAAATACCTAGCCTGGATGGCACATCGCCTTCGAGAACGCCCTGCCAATGCCTTGCTTCTAGGTATCACCACGCCCGAGTGGCCCAAAACCTCTGGGAGAGGCCCCACAACCTTGAGGAGAGCTCCCGGAGCCCCTTGGACAGCCTCTGGAGTCCCTTGGAGTCCCCAGAGCCTCTCAGAGAAGCTCCAGGAACCCTGTGGGAAACATGAGAGCCCCTGGGAGACGATGTCCGACTGAACTGGAGGAGTTCGGACCGCCTTGAATGAGGCCGCAGAGCATTTGTGGAAAAGGTGTGTATCGGAGTGGCTTCTGGGCCTCGGGGAAGGAAGAAGCGGAGGGAACAGGAGGAGGAGGAGGAGGAGGAGGAAGAAGGCGGAAAAGACAAAGGGGGGAGGAGAAAGAAAAAGAGGAGGAAAAGGAGGAGGAGGAGGAGGAGGAGAAAGACCGGGCGTTCCGCGAAGTCCCCGCAGCAGCATACCACTGGGGAGCTACGAGGACAGAAACGAGTGCTAAACACTCGGGACGCCACCTCTTATTGGGATCCCCGTCCGAAGATGGCGGCCAGCTCGAACATTTCTAAAAGCTGTAGCCCGAAGCCGGCTGGTCTCCCAGGTGAGGGGCCCATTGCAGTGGGCCATCAGCACTGGAGATTGGCGACTGGATGCTTTTTTTTTGCTGATCCACCGCAGTTGAGACAATAACCGAAGGGCCCCTCGGCGACCATGTGGTGGGGGTCGGCAACCCCAGGCGGGGGCTCCCGTGCACTGCTACCAGCACCGGGCCCACTGGGAGCCCTGCCTTGCCCACTGGACACAGTGGGCCCCCGGGGGGGGGGTCTGCGTGGGAGCCTCGGCCCCGAACGGACCAGCACAGGCGGCCGAAATACCTGCGCCGCTCCCCCCCCAAGACGCATGCCAGTAACGCCGTCGGCATCCCCGACCCCGCCGACGCGAATCCACGGTCTCGCACCAGGCGTCGGGGAGCGGGGTGGGCGATCGCAGTGGCCTCCTCGCGGGCCGTGGGCAGAGGCGCCGACGCGGACGCGAGGGAGGCAGAGGACGAGGCTGGGAGACGGGCGCGCGCACGCGCCAGAAATTGCCGCAAGGCCGAGGGCGCACATCGCTGCGCTCCAGCCTCGTCCTCGCAGCGTCGGTGGCCGCGCATGCGAGGCCACCCACACACTGCCAGCTTGTCGGGCGGCGCTGGATGCGGCGGCGGCCGAACACTACCTGCGCGGGGGCGACGGCAGCGCCAGCGCGGCACGTGCGCTGGACCAGCGCACGCGCCTCACCGGACAGCGCGCCCAAGGCGGCCTGCTCCCAGGCCAGCACTGAGGCCTCTTCGCGGACGTCCGCCAGCTTGACCTTGATCAGGTCCGCCAGGGTGTCGGGCAGCTTGTGCACTAGCGCCCGCCCCGACATTGGCGAACCAGCACGCCCATGCATTACAGAGGAAGTCCATCACGTCGAGATGGTCGTGACTCGCGTAGGCGTCGAACGTGAGGTGCGCGAGGCACCATGAGGCGGAAGGCCTGGGCTGCTCGCGCCTCCCGACGAAGGCCTGGCCTGCCGAGCTGGCGAGGTGCTGATACTAGGCCTCGACCTCGCGCGCGAGCGACGCCAAGTCAATGCCCAGGAGGTGCATGTAGGGCGCGAACAGCAGTGCCTGCAAGAATGCCCATCGCTCCGCTCGCCCTACTGGGTTCTGACTTGAATGCGTGCGCCAGAGAAGCGAGCTTCCTCACTAAGGAGCTCTTATGCAAGAGTCTGGACTAAATAATCCTTACCTATACGACCACCCTTCGGGTGATAAGAAGGTGAGGGGAGGGGGGGCAAGGGACCAATGTCGCACTCGATCGATCTTACTATCGAACTCACTACCGATCTCACAGTCGATCTCAATCGATCGATCTCACAATCGATCTGACTATCGATCTCACAATCGATCTCACAATCGATCTCACACTCGGTCTCGCTATTGATCTCACAATCGATCTCACAATCGATCTCACAATCGAATCGATCTCACATTCGATCTGACTATCGATCTAACTATCGAACTCACTTTGGATCTCCTTATCGATCGTACATTCGGTCTCACTACCGATCTCACTATCGATATCACAACCGATATCACAATCGATCTCACCTTCGGTCTCACCATCGATCTCAAAATCGAACTCACTATCGATCTCATTATCAATCTCAACCGATCGATCTCACAATCGATCTGACGATCGATCTCACAATCGATGTCACAATAGATTCCACTATCGATCTCACATTCGGTCTCACTGTCGATCTCACTATCGATATCACAATCGATCTCACAATCGATCTCCCATTCGGTCTCACAATCGATCTCACTACCAATACCACTATCGATCTCACAATCGATCTCACAATCGATCTGACATTCGGTCTCACGCTCGATCTCACAATCGATATCACTATCGATCTCACTATCGATCTCACATTCGACCTCACTATCGATCTCACTATCGATCATCAAAATAAAACACCAACATCATCATCACCATCATCATCAACAACATCAACATCAACATCATCATCATCATCATCATCATCATCATCATCATCATCATCATCATCATCATCATCCTCATCCTCATCCTCATCCTCATCCTCATCCTCATCCTCATCCTCATCCTCATCATCCTCATCATCCTCATCATCCTCATCATCCTCATCATCCTCATCATCCTCATCCTCATCATCCTCATCATCCTCATCATCCTCATCATCATCCTCATCATCATCCTCATCATCATCATCATCATCATCATCATCATCATCATCATCATCATCATCATCATCATCATCATCATCATCATCATCATCATCATCATCATCATCATCATCATCATCATCATCGGGTCACCGACGGGACATCGGCGGGACACCGGCGGGACACCGCGGGGCCCCGGCCGCCCGGAAGGGAGACATTTGGTCCGGCCGCGCCTCAGCCACACGGGACACCAGCGGGACACCGGCGGGACACCGCGGGGCCCCGGCCGCCCAGAAGGGAGACATTTGGTCCGGCCGCGCCTCAGCCACAGGAGACTTTCTCTCGCCCGCCCACGCAGCTTCGCCTCGCCCACACGGCACGCACGAACACGAAACCGAAATCGATATCCCGGTAGGGGGGCTCTCCGTTCCACTTCGATCTCACCCCCTCACCTCCGACTCAGGAATCCTTACCCAGGAGTCCTCTCTCAGGAGTCCTTGCTATGGAATCCTTCGAAAGGAATCCGTATGGGAGAGACCTTCGAAAACAACCCTTTGTAATGAGTCCGGAGTAAGGAATCCTTACTCAAGCATCATATGACAAGAATCCTGAGCAAGAAATCCTGGGAAGTGGGCGGCTTCCAAGCAAGCGGACGGACGGACTCTAAGGAGCGGGTCGGGCGGGCGGACCCGGACCCTAACGGGCGGGTCGGGAGGGCTGGCCCCAACGGGCGGGTCGGGCGGACAGGGAGATAAAACTGATGTCGTAATTCATCAAGACGCCTCAGGCGAGAGCACGAGTCATGAGCAAATTGTTAGGAGGCCTCGTCGAGAGCGTAGCGCCTTGGTAAAGTGCGGGGACCTGCTGGAGGATCAACAACACGATCGGGAACTCCTGCTCAGCGTGTCGCCGAGGCGGCCACGGCGGCCTTGACGACACGTTACGCCTTACAAGCGCATAGCGTGTCGCTCCGCTCCGCGGGGCGGGAGGCTCGGAAAGGCTGGGGACGTTGCCGCCTGGGGACAGGGATGGGGATAATCGCCTGTCCCGCCGAAGCGCGGTGGGCCGGAACCAGCGGCGCGACACGCCAAGCCAAAGCTCCTGACCGCAGATGGTCCCGATCCGGCCTCGCACACCCTCGACGATGGCTGGGCGATTGGGGGTCGACGCGTCTTCCCCGAGCAGATCCCCCCCTCTCGATGCCCTCGGGCCGTCGGGCCATAACTTGGCTCTCCTCGGGAGCGGCCAAGAGGGGGGTGTCAAAGAGGGGGGGGTGCAAATCATGACCGGCGGCATGTGCGCGGCCCAGCGGGGGGGCCAGGGACGTAATGAAATAAGAAGAGTCGCCATGAAATCTGGGGAAATATCATGGCCCACGCCATGATATCCACCCCCCCTAGTCATCACCCCCCTCTTTTCCGCCCCCGATCTCCAGCGGCCGTTCGGGGCGATCCGGGGGACCCCCGGAACGCTCTCGGCGAGGCGCAGCCGCTGGAAGGCACCCCGAGGCTGGAGAGCAGATTGGCACGCAGCCGAAAAACGTACACAGACCTAACCTCTGGGAGGTCCGCGCGGATCTTGTGGGTCGGCGCCGGACCCGCATTCTTGAAGGGGAATTGGGACACACAAATAAATACACACAAATAAAATTATCCCCCATATTTTCCCATATTTTCTGGGTTCTTGTCTTCCCCCCCACTTCCCATATTTTCCCATATTTTCTGGGAATCGCCGATTAATTATGTCTGTGTGTTTTTTCCCCTCCTGAATTCTGAAAGGTAAGATCAAGTCGGGCCTGTCCCCCTACAGGCGTATTTTGGGCGACAAAATATAAAGATGTTCCACAAAAAGACTCCCCAGATGCCCCAAAATAGTAAAAAAAAAAAAAAAAAAAAAAAAAAAAAAAAAACGTCCCCGGACGATGTTTCTACTCTTTCTGAATACTCCTCCTGTGGAGGGGCAGGCCCGACATCAAGGTACTCCGGATTCCATAACAAAGTGGGGGGGGGGTCACATTCGGGGGGGGGTCTAATTTAAGCTGTCTTGGAGGGTTCGGGGGGGGTCTGGGCAAAGGGCCGCCCTCTCATGGATAGCCTGGGGGGTCTAACACTTCTCGTCTGGGAGGGTTGTGACCGCCTCCCTTTTATTACGAAATCTGGAGTATGTAAGACTTCAACCGACTTGGGCGGCGGACGGTGTTCCTACTATTTCTGGATATTCCTCCTGTGGAGGGGCAGACCCGACATCAAGGTACTCCAGATTTCGTAATAACAGGGAGGGGGTCTGGACCCTTCCAGACGAGCCATCTCAGACCTCCCCCGTGGGAGAACCCTCCAGAACATCGTCCCCAGACCCCCCAGGCCCTCCGAGATATAGCCTGGAAAAGACCCCCCCCCGCGAAATGAGACCCCCCTCCCTTGATTACGAATCTGGAGTATGGATGGGGGGAGGAGGAGGAGGAGAGAGGAGGAGAGAGGAGGAGGAGGAGGAGGA
>CAUYUJ010003747.1:121597-159097 GCA_963575745.1 Prorocentrum cordatum
CTCCTCCCCCTCCTCCTCCTCTATCCTCCTCCTCCTCCTCCTCCTCCTTCCTCCTCCTCCTCCTCCTCCCTCCTCCTCTCTCCTCCTCCTCCCTCCATCCTTCCTCCTCCTCCTCCTCCCTCCTCCTCCTCCTCCTCCTCCTCCTCCTCCTCCTCCTCCTCCTCCTCCTCCTCTCCTCCTCCTCCTCCTCTCTCCTCCTCCTCCTCCTGCCTCCTCCTCCTCCTCCCCCCCCTCCTCCTCCCTCCTCCTCCTCCTCCTCCTCCTCCTCCTCCTCCTCCTCCCCTCCTCCTCCTCCATCCTCCTCCTCCTCCTCCTCCTACGTCCTCGTTCCTCCTCCTCCTCCTCCTCGTCCTCACCTCCCTCCTCCGCTCCTCCTCCTAACCTTCCTCTCTCCTCCCTTGCCTCCTTCGCCTTCCTCCTCCTCCGGTCGCCCTCTCCCCCTGGCCGCCCTGCGCCCCCTCCCCCCGCCGCAGACCTCCGCGCTGCCGCCCCCGCCGCTCCTCCTGCGACCTCTGCAGGCCCAGCACCACGCGATGCAGGTCGGCCCCGCCGCGCGGGTCGGCCTGCGGCCGGCTGGCCCCCCCAGGAAGGACGGAAGGAAAGAAGTAAGGAAGGGAGGGAGGGAAGGGAGGGAGGGGGGAGGAGCAAGCTAGGTGCGCTCGCGTCATATCTGACGTCCTACCCCTCCCTCCCATCCCTTACCATGGCGCTGATTTTCTCTATCCGCGGACGCGTGTCGTAGCGGACCTGTGGCTCCGCGCGCGCGTGCGTAGTGGGTGGTGGTGCGCGTGCGTGCGTGCGTGCGTGTGTGCGTGGTTGTGGTGGTGGTGGTGGTGGTGGTGTGGTGGTGGTGGTGGTGGTGCTGGTGGTGGTTGTGATGGTGGTGGTGGTGGTGGTGGTGGTGGTGGTGGTGGTGGTGGTGGTGGTGGTGGTGGTGGTGGTGGTGGTGGTGCGGCGCGGTGGTGGCGGGCGGATGGGCGCGCGAGAAAGAGGCCCGCGCTGGGGCGAGAACGCCATCCTGAACGACGGAGGCCAAACACCGATCCGAAAATGAGGCCCACGCTGCAGCGGGAGCACGATTCGGAACGATTCGGGAGCAGAAATGAGGCCAGTGCCTCAGCGAGAGCAGCATTTTGAAAAAAACGCAGGCGAAAACCCGTTTCCCAGGAATCCTGTGTTGAAAAACAGTACGCGGGGGGGGTCGGCCATCTTCGGGACGCCCTCAGGGGAAGTGGGAGAGTATTTTCATATTGTGTAATTGTGGAGTAGGACGGGAGGAGGACGGGAGGGAGGGAGAGGGCAGGAGGGAGGAGGACGAAGGAGGGGGGAGAAGTCAGATCTCGGGCGATGTGAACTCTCACAGTGCAGGAGCTGATCCTGGACTTCGGCCCCCGGGGGTCGTGATCGGGCCCTGGGGCCACAGCAGAAAGGATCTGGGCGAGAAGCCGGCCCAGGGGAAGGGGTCGGGACATCTGGGCCCGCGCAGTGGGCAGAAAGACGTATCGACGGGTGACGAAGGAGCAGCACGAGCAGCGAGGAGAAGCGGCGATGGTGAACGACCAGCACGCGGCTGCAGGAAGGCGTGCCTAGTGAGAGCCATGCTCCTCCACACGGGTACCATTCTCGTCCACCTCCTCGCTGCTGCTCCTCCCCCGTCCTCCTTTTCTTCCTTTCTCCTCCTCCTCCTCCTCCTCCTCCTCCTCGCCATTATCACCACGAACAACATGTGTGCATCATCCTCCTCCTCCTTCTTCCGCCTCCACCTGCTTCCTACGGCTCCGATGTCCTTGGACCAGAAGCAGTCGCATTTGCAGATGCACAAGAAAACCGCTGACGTATATTCGGAAGAGCTTATTCCAAAGAGATGGTGCGCGACCCCCTAATTATCATCAGCAAAACCAGCAGCATCGTCAAAGTCAGTATCATCGCCACCACCATCATCATCACATCCACCAGCAGCATCACCATCATCAACAACATCCACATCATCCTCATCCTCATCCTAATCATCGTCATCACCACCACCATCATCGTCACCAATGTCACCATCATCACCATCAAGACCATCACCATCTGCAGCATCAGTATTATTATTATCATCATCATCATCATCATCATCATCTGATCACCCTCATCGCCATCATAATCAGCACCAGCATCATCATAAACAGCATCACCAGCATCCTCATCATCATCACCATCAGCATCATCCGCATCATCATCAACATCATCATTGGCAGCATCAGCATCTGAATCAGCTTCATGATCAGCATCATCATCATCATCATCATCATCATCATCATCATGATCATCATCATCATCAAAATCATCATCAGCATCACCATCATCGGCATCATCATCATCAACATCGTCGTCGTAATCATCACCATCAACCGCATCATCATCACCACCACCACCAATATCATCATCAGTCTCGCCATCTTCATCATCCTTATCATCATCATAATCATCATCATCATCAGCAGCATCATCATCATCAGCATCATCATCATCATCATCAGCATCATCATCATCATCATCATCATCATCATCAACGTCAGCAGCAGCAGCGATAGCCAGCTCATCATCATCATCCGCACCCTTCTCGTCGTCCTCGTCCTCATCCTTTCGCCTTGTTCTCCTCCTCCTCCTCTTCCTCCTCGTCATTCTTCACGCCCTCCTCTCCTCCCTCCCCTCCTGTTCCTTCTCCGCCTCCTCCTGCTCCTCCTCCTCCTCCTCCTCCTCCTGTCCCTCTCTCCTCTTCATCGCTCCTCTTCCTCCTACTCCTCCTCCTCCTCATCATCATAATCGCCCTGGTCCCACCCTTCCCCCGCGCGCAAAACCTGGGAAAGGGGGGGGGGAGAGGGAGACTATCAAGTGGGAGGAGGAGTGGTCGCAGCAGGAGGAGGGGACAGCAGACAGGAGAGGGAGAAAGGACGATGAGGGCGCGGAGCGGGAAGCAGGGATGCATCCTCCTTCTCGTTCTTCTCCTCCTTTCGTCCCCCTACTCTTCGTCAGCACCATCATCACCATCATCAGCATCATCATCATCATCAGCATCAGCATCAGCATCATCACCGACATCATCATCACCAGCAACAGCAAGGGAATTCTCATAATCGCTCCGCTCATCACGCACCCATTATCATCAGCAGCATCATCATCGTCAGCACCATCATCATACTTGCCAATAGCAGCATTGTCATCATCACCGCCACCATCATCATCAGCAAAGTCACCCGCATTGGCAGTCGCACTTCCACTATTACCACCAGCAGCAGCAGCAGCAGCATTCTCACCATCACTAAAACCATCACCATCATCAGCATCACCAGCATCATCAACAACAACAGTATCAGCATCAACATCAGCAGCATCACCATCATCATCGTCGCCACCATCGTCATCAACAGCATCATCACCATCAGCATAATCAGCAACATCAGCATGAGCATCAGCATCGTCATCTCGATACTCATCAGCGTCATCATCATCGGCATCACCATCATCTTCGTCATCAGCGTCATCATCAGCATAACCATCGTCGTGATCAAGTCGTCCTCGTCCTCATCCTTTCGCCTTGTTCTCCTCCTCCTCCTCTTCCTCCTCGTCATTCTTCACGCCCTCCTATCCTCCCTCCCCTCCTGTTCCTTCTCCGCCTCCTCCTGCTCCTCCTCCTCCTCCTCCGCCTGTCCCTCTCTCCTCTTCATCGCTCCTCTTCCTCCTACTCCTCCTCCTCCTCATCATCATAATCGCCCTGGTCCCACCCTTCCCCCGCGCGCAAAACCTGGGAAAGGGGGGGGGAGAGGGAGACTATCAAGTGGGAGGAGGAGTGGTCGCAGCAGGAGGAGGGGACAGCAGACAGGAGCGGGAGAAAGGACGATGAGGGCGCGGAGCGGGAAGCAGGGATGCATCCTCCTTCTCGTTCTTCTCCTCCTTTCGTCCCCCTACTCTTCGTCAGCACCATCATCACCATCATCAGCATCATCATCATCATCAGCATCAGCATCATCACCGACATCATCATCACCAGCAACAGCAAAGGAATTCTCATAATCGCTCCGCTCATCACGCACCCATTATCATCAGCAGCATCATCATCGTCAGCACCATCATCATACTTGCCAATAGCAGCATTGTCATCATCACCGCCACCATCATCATCAGCAAAGTCACCCGCATTGGCAGTCGCACTTCCACTATTACCACCAGCAGCAGCAGCAGCAGCATTCTCACCATCACTAAAACCATCACCATCATCAGCATCACCAGCATCATCAACAACAACAACAGTATCAGCATCAACATCAGCAACATCACCATCATCATCGTCGCCACCATCGTCATCAACAGCATCATCACCATCAGCATAATCAGCAACATCAGCATGAGCATCAGCATCGTCATCTCGATACTCATCAGCGTCATCATCATCGGCATCACCATCATCTTCGTCATCAGCGTCATCATCAGCATAACCATCGTCGTGATCAAGTCGTCATCGGCATCGTTATCGCCATTATCAGACCACCACCATCACCATCATCATCAGTATCATCGCCACCGTCCTCACCAGCATCAGTGTCATCGTCATCCCTGCCATCGCCATCGTCATTATCCTCATCATCACGTTCACCAGCATCAGCATCACCATCATAATCACCGTAACCATCAGTATCATCATCATCACGTCCACCATCAGCCATCAGCATCAGTTTCCTCAGCATGATCATCAGCATCATCATAATCACCATCATGATCATCGACAACAACACAATCAAATGCATCATCATCAGCATCACCATCATCCCCGTCATCATCGTACTCATAATAATCAGAATCACCGGGATCATCATCACCAACAACAGCAACATCAACCTCACACTAATCCTCCTCATCATCATCATCATCATCATCATCATCAGCATCATCTTCATCGATGTCGCCATCATGACCATCAAGACCACCACCATCTGCATCATCAGTATCATCATCAGCATCATCTCATCACCAACATCGTCATCATCATAATCACCACTATCATCATCATCATCATCACCATCATCATCATCATCATCATCATCATCATCATCATCATCATCATCATCGTCACCATCATCAACAACATGTAATCAACATTATCATCATCACCATCACAATCACCGTCATCGTCATCATCGTCGTCGCCGTCATCATCAGCATCAGCATCATCAGCATCATCAGCATCATCATCATCATCGTCATCCACATCCCCACCCTTACCCGCATCCTCATCCTCCTCCTACTACTCATCATCATCAGCAGCATCATCAACATCATCATCATCATCAGCAGCAGCATCATCATTATCATCATCATCCTTATGATCAGCATGGTCCCAGCTGGAGCTTCACCGGCAGGGGAAGTACTCGCGAAGACGGCGCTGGGCCACGACCACACCCCTCCTGGCGCCACACCCAGTGGATCGCCAAGCTCCCCCTCGAGGGGCGTGCGTTTCGCTGGTGCCTGGCTCCAGTCCGAAGAATTGTTCGGGGGGCAGTCGAAGCTCCTCGTCCCTCCTCCGCAGGCGGGGGGGGCGGGGGGGTGGAGGGGAGAGGGAGAGGAGGGAGAGGTGGGAGGGAGCCCGAAGCCATCTACCTCCCTCCTCCCCCCTTCCGTGAGCGGGAAGGAGTGGGGGGAGGGAGAGAGCAGTAGGAGTACGAGGAGGAAGAGGAGGAGGAGGAGGAAAAGGAGGGGGACGGGGAGGTAGAGGAGGAGGAGGAGGAGGAGGAGGAGGAGGAGGAGGAGGAGGCGGCGAAGGAGGAGGAGGAGTCAACCGCAGCGTCGTTGCCTCAATAGGCAACCTGTTCTGCTCAGCGTCGCCCGCCCCCCCGCTGAACCTTGCTACACCCAGTCTAGAATCGGCTGCATCTCTCGTGAAGTCGACAGTCGCCGTCCCACCGATAGAGCAGGATGAGGATGAGGACGAGGAGGAGGAAGAGGATCCACGGCCCCAGGAATCTCGACCCCGCCCCCAAGGAGCAGTCTTGCGCACCGGAGACTCTCGCCCAAAGTGGCCCTCGGGCCCGAGGACGGGGCCAGCGGCCGCAATCGAGGACACACGACGCACCGAAACAAATTGGCGTCGCAGAATGGGGGGGCGATTTAAGGCGCTCTTTCTGGGCCCCTGTACGGGCCCTTCTGGGGCCCTGAAGGGCCCCTGAAAGGACCCTAAAGGCTCCAACTTGGGCCCTGAAGGGCCCCAGGGGGGGCCTCGAAAGGCTCCTTCTCTGCAGCCTTCGCTGCCCTCCCATTTGATCGCCCCCCGTGACGCGACGCACCGACATGAAATCCGATCGTCGGAGATCCAGGGAGGAGGACGGGATCAGACGGACGGGGCGCTGCCTCCGCCGCCGCGCCGCCGCGCGGCTGCAGCCCCCACAGCTGGTGCGCGGCAGCCTCCGGGCAAGCGCGCTCCACTGCTCGCAGAGCAGCTGCCCGCAGATAGCCCGGATCCGCCGCGGGGGACCCACGACCCCTTGCACATCGAGATGAACACATGTTTTCCCCAGGGCCGTTGGACCTTAGGAACAGACCTCCAGACCCGCCCACTTTGTAACACCGCGGCCGCCAAATCTCCAGGTCCCCCGAATGTCCTCGAGAGTCCCGCCTCGCGCCACTCTGCATACCGCAGCCGCCAGATCCCCAGGTCCCCCGATTGTCCCCGAGTCCCGCCTCGCGCCACTCTGCATACCGCGACCGCCAGATACTCAGGTTTCCCGGGTGTCCCCGATAATCCCGCCTCGCGCCACTCTGCATACCGCGGCAGGTGCCCCGGATAGTCCCGCCTCGCGCCACTCTGCATACCGCGGCCGCCAATTTCCCAAGTTTCCCGACTGTCCCAGAATGTTCCGCCTCGCGCCGACTTACCCACTCTGCATACCGCGGCCGCCAGCTTCCCAGGTCCCCCGAGCGTCCCCGAGAATCCCGCCTCGCGCCACTCTGCGTACCGCGCCGCCAAATAACCGGGTCCCCCGAGTCTCCCCGAGTTTCCGGCCTCGGGCCGCGAAATCATAACATGACGAAGAGGTAGTAGAACATGAAAGATCATAGTACAGCAAAACACCAGAAGCTGTGACAGAACAAAGCATAACACCACATCACCTAACAGAGCGTATCTGAACAAAACATACCATTAACATATCGCAGCGTGACACACCATGGCAGAGGAGCGCATACCATAGCACAACATCACATCACATAACAGTACATAACATGACAAATCAGTCACACCATGAGATACTCTCGTTGAGCATAGCAAAGCAGAACGTCACAACGTCACATAGCATGACATGCCAGTTCATAGCAAACCACAACATAATATCGCATGTTACGATAAATCGCAGCATGCATACGCTACCGACACGTAGCATAGCATACCATCACATAATACACCATATCATAATATAGCATACCATCACATACCACATCACACCACACCAAAACAACACACATAGCATGACATATAGTATCGCAGCAACCATGACAAATCATAGCATGACACAGTGCGAAATAAGATCGTACACCATAGCATACCCTGCCATAACATAAGACCATAATATATGACACAATGGATCAAACCGACCATATGATAACACCACACCTCATAACATAACAAAACATACCATAGCATAGCTCAACATACCATGACAGCGCCTACCATGACATAACATATCATGGCAGAGCAGATAACACCGTAGCACAGCATCACAACAGATAGCATTGCATAACATATTGAATGCGACGTGCGCACCATTGGGAACAAACGCCGACGGCTTCGGTAGGAATCGATCGCAGCAAAATATGTGTTTCTGACGTTTACGAGTGAGCACTTCTCGAGTAGGAGAGCGACTGCAGTCGATTTACCCGAAAATTGATTGTTTCCCGCGCATATGGGCAAATGGGCAGACTGTCCGTAGATCCACGAACATTCTGCGTGTCTTCGTCGACTCGAAGGAAAAGATTGTGGGGCAAATTCATTATCTAGTCAATCTCCTGCTCGAACTTTGAGAGTAGTGGAACGCGCTCGGTGAGCCTCCACCACCCCGCCCGGCGACGCGAGAGGCGCCGAACTGCCAGCGCGGGAGAAGGCCCGGCTCCTCCGCGCGCGACCGCGCTCCGGCCGGGCACCTCCTCCTGGAGGTCCTCCTCCTCCTCCTCCGTCTCCTCCTCGGCCTGCTCGATGTGTTCCTAATACTTCCTCTTCTCTCCTCCTCTTCCTCCTCCGCCTGCTTGAGGTGCTCATCGTCCTTCCTCTTCCCTCGTCCTCCTTCTCCTCCTCCTCCTCCTCCGCCTCCTCTTCCGCCTCCTCCTCCAATTCCTCCTGCTCCGCCTCCTCCTCCTCTCCTCCAAATCTTCCTCCTCCCCATCCAAAATCATCCGTGGGTTGGTTGGCTTTGTGTTATCCGTCTTGATCTCGGGACCTAGAGCAGCTACAAAGCCCTTAGTCCCACCAATCCGTTTGCGTTACAGGAAACATCGGCCTGCAATCACGAGGGCACCGGTATTACTGTACTGGCTTCGCACTTCCTCCTCCTCCTCTTTCCACCGCCTGCTCCTCCAGCCACCATATGGTCATGTAGGGCACATGTGAAGGGGCCCTGGGACACACAAATAAATACGCTCTAATAAAATAATTCCCCATATTTCCGATAGTTTCTCGGATTTCTGTCTTCCCCACTACTTCCCATAATTCTCCCATATTTTCTGGGGATCGACGGTTAATTGTGTCTGTGTTTTTTTCCCTCCTGAACATGTTTGTATTGTCTTACATGTTGGGATCCGCCTCCACCAAAACCTCCCCTATACGGCACTGGCGTCCTCCTCGGAGGCGCGCGCCCGACCCGGACATCCAGTACCACTTGACTGCAATATATCGTTTCCCGAGCGGTGTGGCCAGAAAGCGCGGGCAACGGGGCTTACAGGGCAATTGTTAATACATAGGATGTTTGTTTGTTTTGCTTTCTTGTTCAATAATAATAATAATGATAATAATAATAATAATAGTACTAATAATAACAATAATAATAATACAAATAATAATACGTGATTAATGTATGAATACATGTATGCATGAACTCCTCGTTTGTGGCCAGAAAGCGCGGGCAACGGGGCTTACACTATAGAAACCACATCCGCGCGCGAAACCCATTCGGGGCGACGCACACGTATTGGTACAGTTTGTTTGTGAAACGCCGAAAGGAAATCTGAAGATTCGCATTGGTGCTCCGCCACCCTTGACATGTCGGATACGTCGGGGTCCCCTGGGCCCATTTTCCAGTCGACACGCCAGACACTGTTGCAGCATCAATGGATACGATGCCCGACAGGAACTGTTGTGCGAAGCGGGCGCCGGACGGGCAATGAGACGACGTTCGCAACAAAACGGAGCACGTACCCTCGCCTCGAGACTGGTAGCGAATCCTGTCCAAAATGTACCAGAAAAGGCTCTCGGTCATCGTCTCCATTCCCGAACCTCCGACGTCGCGTCTTTCAATTTAAGGGGTCTCTAATCTCTCGACCCCTTCCAAAGGACCCGTTCTTCCACCCCCTTGACCCCGATCGGAATTTATCCAAGGGGCTCTTACTTGTTATCGAAGAACTGGTTGGTGCGGGGCATGCACCCAGCCTTCCCTGGGATCCTTGCTCTTGGTTACTTGTTGCCTTCATCGGGCTTCTTTGGTTCTGGCTCCTTGGTTATATGGTTTCTTGGGTTCTTGGTTTCTTGGTTCCTTGGATCCCTGGTCTTGAATATTTGGTTTCTTGATTTTGGTTCCTTCGTTCCTTGGCCTTGGTTGCTTGATTCCTTGGTTTGGGTTGCTTGCTGCCTGTCTTTTTATCTTGGTTCCGTGGTCTTGGTTCCTTGGCGCTTCGGTGTCTTGGTATTGGTTCCCTGCTTCCTCGGTCTTGGTTCCTTGGTCTTGGCTCCCTGCTGCCTTGGCGCACAATGCCAGGCAACACCAAGAAGCAATGCCAAGCAATACAAAACAATGCCAAGCAATGCAAAGCAATGATATCCACCGCCGGTCAATGCCAAGCAATGCCAAGCAGTGCCAAGAAATGCCTAGCAATGCCACGTAATGCAAAGCAACGCGAAGCAATGCACAACAAGGCCAAGCAATGCCACACAATGCCAAACAATATGCGAGATAATTCCAAGCAGCGACATGCAATGCGCCCCGTTTAGGGGCTTCATGCGAACCCTACCCCTACCCCCCACGATTTCTGAGAGGGAAGGTGGGATTCACTTCGTTCGGGAGCTCCCGAGCGAAATGAACCCCACCCTCCCCCTCAGAAATCGTGGGGGGTAGGGGCAGGGTTCGCATGAGGCCCCCTACCCGTCAATATGAAACTCTCCCCTTTTAGGGATCGCGCCCGGCTCATTGTTATACGGCCCCAAAGGCCGCGATCGCACAAAAAACGCCAGCACTTAAAACACGGGTCGAATGTCCTGATTTGAACCGTTCTGGTATCGGCCCTCTGAAGAAGAACGAACAATTGAACACTGCAGAGTCGAAAACCCGGGTAGCGGGGCAGTCCAAAGCGCTTGAAACGCCTGTGAGGGACGTTTGCAAGGACGTTAGAAAGGATGCCTGTGGAGCTAGCAAGCTCGGGAAAGGAGCTCGCAAGGTCTGGGAAGGGAGCGTCTCAGGAGCTTCCAGGGAGCTTCGAAGGAGCTGCGGAAAGGTTTCTGACCCGCGCATGGGGAACGATAAAGAAAACGCTCCCGGAACACACTACAGCTTGAAGCAAATTGCTGCGGGGATCCTTGACCGGCGCCCGAAAGAGCTCCTGGCCCACCCTGCGCTGCCGGCTTCTAATCTGAAGCCCTCTCAGCCCTCAGAGAGCTATCAGGGAATTTAGGCAGGCGAATTGGGTAGAGGATCGGAGACGGTTGGGCTCGAAATCCTGGGACTAGATACTCAGTTGTAGTCCCGATGTCGGCGCTAAAAAGTTCACTGAAGTTGTTTCAGGTAGCATGGGGGAGCACATGACTTCCACAATGCATTCGTTTCGTCCTTCTCGACTATATCCGGGACTAGTACAGTGGAGAGCGTGACGAACTTCTTGTGTCGGCGCGGGTTTCCCTCTCCCCCGCGCCCCGTCCCTGGCGCGCGGAGAAGGCCGGGGCCGACGCCGGAAGCACCAGCACGATGTGCGGGGACGGATGTTTAGAGCTGTTTTCGACTCTCGATTCGGCAAGAATGAGCGTTTGGCAGCGCGGACCCCAAGCAGCAGGTCACTGGATCTGTTTCGTTCTTGCATCGGCCCTCTGCAGAAGAACGAGCAGCTAAACATGAACTCGCGGGGAGCGCCACGAATTTCTGGGGTCGGCGCTGGACTCCCCTCACCGCGCCGCGTCCATAGCGCGCAGAGAGGGCCTGGGGCGGCGCCAAAAGCGCCGCCAAGGCGTGCGTGGAAGGATTTTGTATGGCTGCCTGCTGGTGTTCGACCTTTGATTTCGGTAACCGAGCTTATACACCGACGCTTTTTTCCAGCCCTGCACTGAAATTTGCACCGGAAAGCGGGCCCCCGTGTATACGCGACCCTGGTGTATACACTTCATGTTTCCCCAGGGAACTAATAAAAAAAAAAAACAGCAAAAACGTATACACCACACCACCCCGACGTCGCACCCAGCCTTCAAAAGTCCTGGGGCTGAAGAACAGCCCGCCACTGGTAATCTATATGTTCCCGTGTCCGATTACTTCGGCAAGAATGAACGTTTGGCCGCGTGGCGCAACCTACGTGGTGCGATTTGCGAAGTGTACCCTGCGCAGGATGCAATCTATTTGGTGCGGCATATTTGATGTGAGCTGTGGGCTCTAGGGTTGCAGTGATGACGCTGGCGCTGGTGATGACACTGGTGCTGGCGCGCAAATATTATGAAACGTTTGTCGGGGAACGCACACGTGTGTTTGATGGTTATTGGGTTAAGCCTGGAATGAAGTGGTCATGGAACACACACACACAGTTTGGGAGAACATTGACATGCGCGCGGCGACGCGCGCGCATGGCCCGCATAGTCGCTGTTTGCAATGTAAGATGTGGCCGGCCAACTCACGTATTGCACCAACACATGAGAACAACATCGTGTTATATGACAGGAGCGACAAGGGGGCGATCCCGGGAGTGGCTGGCACGTTTTGAATTGGCGGTTATGATGACCGGCCGTGCAGACTGAACAGAAAACATCGCATGCGGACGGGAAAGGGTAAGTCCAGAGGAAAAAGGGAGATAGTTTCACCTGTTGCACGCACCCTAGGATGAGGTTCTTGTTATTATTTGAACGGGAGCCGATCCTCTTTCTCCTGCTCCGCATCCCTCCCTCTTCCTGCCCATCCTCAACCAAAGTGGCCTACTCACACTCACACTCGCTCAGACCAGGTCATGCGCATATCCGCTCACACTCCGACTCACTCGCACCCAAGCTCACCCATACTCTGATTCAACGGCACCCAATCTCATTCGCAATCAAACTCATTCACACTCAAAAGCGTTCACACTCACTCTCAGCACATTCAGACCCACCATTCACTCTCGGACCCAGGCACAATCGGTCTAACTTACACTCCTTTACCGCTCGTGCAAATTGGTGCCCCAATGCCCATCGAGATATAGACTGCGTAACCGATCACCCCTGGTAATAATCCCCGGGGGATGATAAAGTTCGGGGGCATGGCAGGAATAATCAACGACTTTCCCGGCGGATGATGATGCCGCTGCTGCTGATGATGATGATGATGATCCTGGGCGTTCGTGTAAACTGACCCTGTAGATCTTGGCACAAGACTGACTTGAGAGATTACGAGTCTCGTGGCTACAACTTGCCTGCGCGAGAAAAGTCCTTGGCGTTCCTGGCCGAGAAACCTCTTTTGCGCACGACCACGAACCACTCGCCCATGCAGGCGCGGCACCCTTTGGAGCCGCCCTTGCACGGGAGGCACTTGGTGCAAGCCTGGGCGGCAACGCTTGCTTCCTCGAGGGTGGCGTGCTTCGGCTCGACCGCCGTGGGGTCCTTGAAGGGTTTGGACTTGGCCTTGGTCTTGGCTTTGGCGTTTGCCCTGGCCTTGGCCAAGTCGTTGTCGCATGGCCCTGCCACACGCTCGTGACTGCGGAAGCTGAAATGGTGAGACCACCATTGCCATGCTCAGCGTGTTTGATGATGTCGCTATCCAACATAATATGATAACAACTTCGATTCGAAACTTCCCCAGGGGATTAACAAGTTCGGCCTCCGCGCCTTTCTCCACAAGTAAATCCGACTGACACGGGATAATAAATACTCAGAGGGGAACGGGGGGCTATGTTTTATTATCGGGGGCAGTCGGTTACTACGTGGACATCCCAAGGAAAGGGACGCCACGGGTGGGGACACTCCAGGGTTCGCGCCCAGCTTGTTGGCATTTGCGTGAGGTTCGGACCCCTTTGTTTTCGGAGCAGATTTTGAAGATGTCTCATGCAAGGCGTTGGCTTCAGCACCCCCGGGGGAGGGCACCAGGGGTGGGAACGCCCCAAATGTCGTGCCCTGATTGTTGGGATGTCTCGGGCGGTTTGCCCACTTTCGTGCCCAACGTCCTACGCTTCCAAAATAATTTGCGAAGGGTGTCTCAGGCGGTGGTCCAATGCTCACCGCGATATAGCAGGCGTGACACTTGGGCACCCCATGGTGGAGCCGACAGGAGTGGGGACGCTCCAGGGTCCGCGTCCACGTTGTGGGGATGTATCAGGCGGTTGGCTGCTTTTGCCACCCACCCGATGTTTCTCTTTTTTCGTGGCCCAATGCCCGCAGCGATGAAGCAGGCGAGGCACTTGGGCACCCCAAGGGGGAGCCGCCAGGGGTGGGGACATTCCAAGGTTCGCGTCCAATGTGTGGGGATGTTTCTGGCGGTGTGCCCGTTTCTGCCCCCCCTCTGGATTTATTTTTTGGGTGCGCTGGGGTGCCAGAGTGTCACCGCAACAAAAACACGCGTGGCATCTGGGCACCCCGAGGCGGAGCCGGGATGGGGTGGGGACACTTCAGGATTCGCGCGCAAGTTGGGTGCGGATGTCTCATGAGTTTTGTTTGTCTCTGCCCCACACACATTTGAATCGTGTGCGTGCTCCTCGTCCACTCACTCACCCACTTCCTTTCCTTGCTCTACGTCCGGACGCATTCATTCGCACCCAAAAATGCTCACCAATACCCCTATCTTTCACTCAGACTCACTCATCACATTCAGAGTCGATCGAGCCCATAAGTATTCGGCATACTCAGACTCACACATACAGGCTCGTTCATACCTAGACTCGCTGGAACTCAGACTCAGTCGCACCCAGACCAACTCACACTCAGACTCATTCACACTCAATCTCGCCGGCCCTCAGACTCACTCAAACCCACACTCAGGGTCACTCACATTCAGACTTGTATTCACTCTAAAACTCAAACTCGCCCACTGTCAGATTGATTCGAATTCCGGACCCATCCGCACTTCGACCCGTTCGCAGTCATAGTCACTCATACTCAGACCCACTCGTATTCACACTGACTGTCACACGCGAGCTCAGTCATAGCCGGGCCCACTAACACTCCGACTCGTTCACACTCAGATCACCCACGTCCATACTCACCCGCACTAAGGCTCCCACGCGTGGCTGCCGAGATATAGCCAGCGTGGCACGCTGGCACCCCACGCGACGGCAGGCGCCGCGAGTAGCACTCCAGACCGCAGGCGTAGAAACGATACGCGCGCTTGCCTGAGTTGCTGCGGGAAGAACGGCGAAAGACCCCCCCTCGCTCTTCCAGTTGGTTTCCCCTCGTCTCTCTCGACATACGTCCAGAGGATGGAGGATGAGGAGGAGGAGGAAGCGGAGGAGGAGGAGGAACAGGACGTCACTGAAGTCACCACTGTCGTCGTCATTGCCGCGCGTGTCGTCTACGCAGACTCGCTCTCACACCCAGACGCTCATAGACAGAGGTCCTCGGCGAAACGTGACAGGAGCATGAAATGGACAAATGGGGATCTCCGCGTCGAGTAGTTCTCGCGCCAGGAGACGCGCCAGATGGACGGAGAGGAGGAGGAGGAGGAGGAGGAGGAGGAGGAGGAGAGGAGGAGGAGGAGGAGGAGGAGGAGGAGGAGGAGGAGAGGAGGAGGAGGGAGGAGGAGGAGGAGGAGAGAGGAGAGGAGGAGGAGGAGGGGAGGGAGGAGGAGGGAGGAGGAGGAGGAGGAGGAGGAGGAGGAGGGACCCGCGCGGTGCAAAACGGGAGCGCGCCCGGAGACGACAGGCAGTGCAGCGTGCGGCCACGGGGGCGACCGCGGGCGCCCGCCGCACGAACCCCGAGACGCCAGCCCGCGCACCGGGGCGCGCCGCTGGGCGACAACGGGCGGCCGCCGCGCGAGACGCCGGGGAGAGAGCGACAACAGCGCCAGGCCGCGCGGGGCGGCCCCGAGGCGGCCGCGGGCGGCCCCCGCGCAGGCCTGGGGGGAACCGGCCCGGCTTGGTGGTCCCCAAACGTGGTGGTGAGAACACCCGGTGGTGAGTTTGGGGCGATTTGGGTAGTGGTTTTCGAGCGCTGGCTGGCCCAGGAGACGCAAAACCTCGTGGCGACCGCGTGTCCCCAAACCTGGTGGCGGCCCAGAATTATTTTTGGGGGGAATCGGGGTCACCACCGGGTGTCTCACCACCTGGTTTGGAGACCACCAACCAGCGCCGCGAGGCGGCCGCTGGGCGGCCGCGAACACCCGGGGAGAGCCCAGCGGCACGGGGCGGGCCAGCGGGCGGACCAGCGGGGCCCAAACAGCCTGCCAGGGCGGAGCTCGATCTCAGAGCGCGGAGGAGACTTGTTGTTTTCCCTCCTCCTCCTCCTCCTCCTTCTCCTCCCCCTCCTCCTCCTCCTCCTCCTCCTCCTCCTCCTCCTCCTCCTCCTCCTCCTCCTCCTCCTCTCCTCCTCCTCCTCCTCCTCCTCCTCCTCCTCCGGACCTCCGACCTGGCTTCGGTTCTTCCGAGACATCCCCGCGCGGCGCCGGCGGGGCACGACGTCGGCCCCGCCCCGCCCCGCGCCCCGCCCCCGCCCCCTTGTGACGCCCGGTATCGCCGGCCCAGGAATCAAAAAACGCTCTTCAGGCGCTGCATGGGAAAAAGAGGATCCTGGTGGAAGTGGCTCCTCGATCACGGTGCGCTCCCCGGGACCAGCTCTTCCTCCTGCGCAGCTTTCGCATGGCCCCTGGGCCCTGAGGGGGCCCTGGGGGCCCGAAGCCGGCGAGAAAATCTCCCGGGAACCCTGTCCTCCAAGACTCACGTCCTCCACACTTTGCGTAGGGGATCGACTACAGAATTGATTTACCCCAGATATCATTTTCTCGCAGAAGCCATAACAAAAACGGTCGTACAATGTTCGTAGATCGAGGAAGGTACGCCTTCTTCATGGATCCGATGAGGAAATCAATGTTTGTGTAAATAATTTCTGTAGTCGATCCCCTACTCGAGCACTGAACGATTCGGGCCTGTGGGCCAGCTGGCCGCGACGCTCCTCCACGGACTGCAGTGCCCCAGCGGCGACTTGCCCGGCGTCTGCGTCTGGTCGGGCGGTGGCAGCCGCTCCTGGGCCATCTCTCCGTCGTGCGCGGGAGCAGACGACGACGACGACGACGACGACGACGACGACGACGACGACGACGACGGCGGCCACGACGACGACGGCGGCCACGACGACTACGACGACGACGCAGACGACGACGGCGACGACGAACACCGACGAAAGACAAGCGACGAGCGAGCAAGCGAGCGAGCGCGCTCGAGGCGTCAACCCTGCCGAGGGGGGAGAGGGGCGGGCCGTCATCGGCTGGCTCGGGGGCCGTGGCCCCTCAGGCGCTCAGCTTCAGCGGCAGCACGCCGCCGTCGACACGCGTGTGTTTGGGCGCCTCGCCGGTGTGCTTGTGAGGCCTGTCCGTCTGAATCGTCGTTGTCGTCGCTGCTAACAAAGCGCTGCCTCATGACTCACGGTCTTCACCGTGCGACACAATCGTGTCTCGAGCATGGCTCCTGAAGCTGTGGATCCGCGAGGCGTTTCATCCAGACCGTCTGCTTCTGAAGCCTTCCCGTCTTCACGTGCCTCCCTCGCCAAGCGCCACGTTGAGGTCAAAACCGAGGTTGACGGAAATTATATTTGACTCTGCATCCTCGTTCCTCCTTCACCTTCTTTGTCATCATTGCCTCAATGTATTACGTACGCTCAGCTGGGCGTTCGCAGCCGTGCTGCTCTGTTGCACCAGACATATTCAGCTCTTGGGTGGCCTGTATTGACTTTGGCGACCGAGAAACTGAGCCAGATCTGGGCGCGTGTTGATCAGTTTCAAGAGTTTCATACGGAGCACAGCGAAATATGGCAATGAGTACCAGATCGACAGCATCTTAATCCCCTCGGCACGAACAACGGGGTTGAACGAGGCGACGACGTCATCGAACTCCTTCTCGGGCGTATGGTGCTCTCCACGGCTGCACCGCCTTTTCTGCATGAGGATGTCCGTATTGTCCGTGAGCTGCAGGGCTGTCATCTGCATCGCTGTGAGGCGCATGCCTCTGTTGTTGCTGCCTCGTGCGAGAGGTGCCTGCGGCTGTTCGCCCCGGGCGGGACATGCGCCCCGAACCGCCGGCATGTTCATTTGTTGGCTGCGCTGGCTGCGCTGGAGCTGTACTGAACAGGTCTGAACTGTGCCTGATGGTCCTTTTGGTTCCAGGTGTCTGGTCCCGCGTGCCTGTCTCTCTCTCTCTCTCTCTGTCTCCCTGTATCCTTTTATCTCCATCTCTTGTATGTGTTGTCTCTCTCTCTCTCTCTTTCTCTCTCTCTCTCTCACTTTCTCTGCTTCTCTCTCTGCCTCGCTCTCTCTCTCTCTCTCTATCTCTCTTCCTCTCTATATGTAGAAGCAAATAAACAGATGTGCGTGTATATATATATATATGTATCATACATAGATACATATACACACATATATATATGTATAGCTATATGTAAAGCATCATCATCACCACCACCATCATCATCACCATTGGATATACATATACACATATAGCCCCGTGAGCCCCTGGAGCTCCGTCGGGCCTCGAGCCCACGACGAACGACGACGATGAACGACGACCGAACGAACGAACGAACGAACGACGACGACGATGACGACGAGCGACGGCCGCCCTCCCTTGGCAACAAGAAGGCGGGGGGCAGCCCAGACCTGAGGCGTGGTCACCTGCTCACCACCGCCGGCTGAGCTTCTGAGGGACAGGGACGATCGGAGAGGGCACTTGTCGGGCGGACTGCGCTCATCACCTGCCCTCCCGGACAACCTGGGGGAGAACGATCGCTTCGAAATGCGAGGCTTTCGGACGACTCCGCTTGCGAGGCCAATTCTTATACACCACCACCGCCCGCAACAGTAATTTACCGCAAAAAGGGTTAGGGGCAGCGTCATGCCAGACGACGCTGCGACGCCACGGCGAAAAGGAGCGCGGCGCAGCTCGCAGGCGCCGTGGCACGGGGAGTTCCTGAAGCAGAAACAGCACTTCTCGGTGGTGGTGTATAAGAATCGCTCCTCGTGGTAACCAACATTTTATACGCCACCACCGCGCGTGCTTTGATGAATTCTGTTTCGGTCCTTCAGGGAGAGGGGGCAGCCCGGTTGCCGTTGGCGGCGGGAGGGGGACTGCGGGCTTTTCACCAAAGCAAAACTGCACCAAATCGCATCGCAGATTATTATCGATCTTGGTGGTGGTAGTCATATACTGTGCTCGGATCCGTTGGCCCTCGGCGACTCTCCAGCATCGGGATGCCTTCCAGCGGCTGCGCCTCGCCGAGAGCATTCCAGGGGGGGTCCGGATCACCCCGAACGGCCGTCGGAGGCCCGAATTTTGACCCAAAAGCCACCAGGGAGCTGGCTCAGGGGGGAGGCGTCCCCGCACGCTCCTGAGCGGTGGGGGGGAATCGGGCACCCCTCGGCGATCAGTGTGCGATTTGGGGTCGACGCGCCCGCCGTCTGAACAAATCCACCCCCAGCAGTGCCCCTGAGTTATCACCACCGCATTATTTCCTCTGCGTCGGCCTCCCAAGGCCCAGGTGCCATGTGCGCGGGGAGGAGGAGGAGGAGGAGGAGGAGGAGGAGGAGGAGGAGGAGGAGGAGGAGGAGGAGGAGGAGGAGGAGGAGGAGGAGTAGGAGGAGGAGGAGGAGGAGGAGGTAAGAGAAGGGCACGCGCGCGCGTCGCTCGTGCGCGCGCTTCTGAAGGTCAGCCAGGGCGCCAGCAGGGCCGAGCAGAGCTCCGCGAGCGAGTCCTGCCGCGTCCTCAGCTCGTCGATCTTGCTCTCCACGCCCTCCGCCTCTCGGTGGAGCTTCCAACGTGATTTATGGTGTCGTCTGACGTTCTGTTGCCCGAGGTTGTGGGATCTCGGATGCACAAGGCCATCTTCAGATTGTCTGAAGTCTCTCGGATGGTCTCTAAGGGGAGGGTGGGACTGGAAGGTGGGAGGGATGAGGAGGATTCTGGAAGAAAGGGGGGTGTTTGTTCTTGGATATCTAAAAACGATGTTGGGGTGTCCTCGCCCGCCCCTCCTCTCTCCTTCTCTCCTCCTTTCCTCCTCCTCCTCCTCCTCCTCATCCTCCTCCCCTCCTCCTCCTCCTCCTCCTCCTCCTCTCTTCCTCCTCCTCCTCCGCCTCCGCCTCCGCCTCCGCCTCCTCCTCCTCCTCCTCCTCCTCCTCCTCCTCCTCCTCCTCCTCCTCCTCCTCCCTCCTCCCCTCCCACTCCCCCTCCCCTCCCCTCCTCCTCCCTCCTCCTCCTCCTCCTCCTCCTCCTCCTCCTCCTCCTCCTCCTCCTCCTCCTCCTCCTCCTCCTCCTCCCCCGTGCAGTACGGATTCAGTGGGTTTAAGCCCACGCAGGGACTTTGAGTGTTGCCTCCGCTGAGGCATCCAGTTTTGTTTTCCTGTGTCTGACTTGCAGTCCCCAGCGTTTCTAGGTCTTGGTCTTGGTCCTCCTCCTCCTCCTCCACGTCCTCCTCCTCCAGCTCCTCCTCCTCCTCCTCCTCCTCGTCCTCCTCCTCCTCCTCCTCCTCTTATGTTTTCTTCTTTTTGTTTGCCATCGACGGCACCTCAAACCTCGCTGCAAAAGGAGGCTAAACTGCAGCGGGCAAAACGAAATTACCCCTGGAACAAGGGTTAAACCAGGTCCAGGTCCAAAACCACACCATCGTTGTCTGGGTGCTTCACCGAGCGAGTGTTGTTCCAGTTCCTGTTGCCTGTCCTCGTCGAGGGTTTACATATTCTCCCAATATTGAAAACCTGGGGCCCCGACGAGTAAGAACGACAACTCAAACAAAAGAAACTATGAGAGTGATCTGACGCTTCGAGCGCAAGCACCTTATTCTGGAACCGGTCCAAAACAACCAAATCGAGTCTAGAATGGCCTTGGCATGCGCCTCCTTCAGGGCGGTCCGCACAGTCCGCTCCTCGCAAGCACACAACGCAACGCCAAGAATTGGACATCAACTGCGTCCACTGCCACCTGCGCGGGTCTCTCGTGGAGGCAGAGGAGACAGGAGGAGGAGGAACACGCTCCACACCAAGGAACTCCACACGAGGGAAGAGAGGGAGGACGGCGGCAGCGACATCCATGACTGCCCTGGCCATCGCAAACTTGCGATCTATCCCCTCCATCTCCCACTGTGAGAAAGCAAGGTGCCACTTCACAGACCTCTTCGCACCGCAGTCGGCAAAGTAGTTACCTCGGCTGACGAACCTCTCACGCAGGGAAACCCCTTGCTCATCCAAACCCTGGTGGGCATCAACTTTATTGAGACTGGCCAGCTTTGGGCCAGCCCCTGAAACGCCAAAAGAAATGAAGCCAGAATGTGCGAGTTTTGGCGACAAGAACCGATCAGGTCCCTGCAAGACAAGGTCGACAACGTTCTTACAATCACTGAAACCTTCCGCAACATCCTCAAGTGCGAAATTCAGGGCCCCGAGCGCTCCAAACTCAGCAACTTGCGGCATCTGGGGACACGGTTGCCACACGGGCGCAGACACCTCGCACATGAGGTTGGCGTTGCTATCTACCATGGCCAAACACCAGTCAGCCCTGGACAACTCGGAAGCAGGCTGTTTGAAACAACTGCCGCCCAAAGACACTTGACCACAGAGCCCCAGATCAGGGTGCGTGGAGATGGGCTCAAGAGCTCGAGGGGGCGGGGCTTCACCAACAGACCAACCCACGCGAACCACTCCATCCTTACACGGTCGAGCCAACTCATCTCCAGGGTGCTGAAAAGGCACCATGCATAAACAGGGCGCACTCATATACCTTAGCCTTGGCATCTAACGCTTCAGCAACAATATTCGAATCCACAACCTGCTCACGGACTTCAGCACATCCCTTACACTGCCATAGCCGACGCCAGGTCGTTCCCGATCCTGCTCCAGAGAGATCACAAGCAACTGATATCTGGCACACAGCATGATATGCAGCAGACCTAATCCAAATAGCTTTGGACGCGAGGGCTCTCATAATGGACTTGTCCTTGTAGGAGACCTTGCTGGGCCTAGGCCGACAGGCCTGGATTGAGCTGCCCGGCGAGCCCCACGCCAGCCAGCTCTGGCACTGAGCGGGGCGCGAAAGAGCTCGCGATCTGCCCGAAGGACTCTTCCCCAGCCAGCTCAATTACTGAATAAAGAGGAGGGAAGATAGTGGCACGCATACTGGCAGAGCGCGGCCTCAGATGGATCAGAAAAGGTCGGCGACGGCTGGGGCCCTGCTGCCCTGGCCACCGATGATTGCAACCGCGAAGTTGAGGACGTTCCCGACGACGCAGCTGATCAGCTGAAATCTACATCACCAACCTCCTCACACAGCCGCTGCCGCCGTGGAAGGGGGCCTCACCCGACAGCGCTTCTTCGACACGCTGACGGACGTCAGGCTCAGCCGCAGGCGCCGAAACAAGTGCTGCTGGACGAGCGCCACCAGAGGCCTCAGCTCCCTCGCCGCCTGGCGGCGACTCTGCTGGGCTCCCCGCCTTGACGCCGTCGTCGGTCTTCCGCTTCTTGGTGAGACCCGTGAAGATGTCCGACGCGAGCTTCTTGATCGCCTCGGACATCGTGACCTTGCGCACCTCGAACTACGTCTCGTCCTCGGCAGAAAGATCAAACTCCTCGACGCCGCGCTACACATCCAGCAAGCGGTCGAGGTCGAAAAATGTCTCGAAATCGCCTCTGTCCTCGACAAAACCCTTGATATCCACATTCGAAGGCGGGACGGCCTCTGCTTTGGACAACGCCTCAGCCGCAAGCTCCTGCACGCACTCCTGGTACAATCTGTCGGCCGAGGGAAGCTCCTCCTTGCACTGCAGAACCAGGCGCTTCTGATCGTCCAGCTCAGCCCGCCACCTCGTGAGCTTCGCGAACTCGTGTTCCAGCTTCCTCTCGCGCTTCTTGGCGTCGGCCGCCAACTGCTGAGACCTCTGATGAAAGGGGCACCTCCTGAGCTTTAGGCGCCCCCATGGACTTGTGAGCTGGTCGTAGTGTTTGGTTGGCGCAGCAGCGTGGTCCCCAGCCTTGAGCAACAGCTGGGCGAGAGTGTGGGCCTCCTGCTCTGAGATAGCGGGCACTGGTCCAGCAGGGAGGGCAGTGCGCTGGCTCGAAGAGAGAGTTGGAGAAGGCTGCTGAGCATCATGTTTGTTTTTGCCTCCTCCCTTGCCACCCTTCCCTTTGGACACATCCAGCTGCATAGGCCAAACACCTCGTGGCGCGTGGGGAACCGTGGGCTGGACATCGATAATCTGCGACTTGCAGTGCTTCCACCAAGTGTAATACATGAAAACATGGCACGGGCGAAAATTTACCTCCTCGGCCTCGTCCTTTGGTTGACCATTCCCCTCCGTCCTGACCGCGATCTTCGAGCTGAACCCAAGGCTGGCGAGAGAAAAGAGAAAGCACCATCGAACCTGGCAGGGCAGATACCGTAAACGAAACGTACTGAAACCAAATGTCTGGCGGGCGAACGCCAGGGGACTGGACTGGTGGGCGAACAGCAGGAGAACTGTGGGGGCCGCACATCCCCCTCACCAGGGCGCAAATCCTCGAGCAATGCCTCCGGACTTGAGCCAACATTGCTACGGACCACCTCCTCCTCCCCCTCCTCCTCCTCCTCCTGCACCTCCGGCTCCACCTCCATCTCCTCCTCCTCATCATCCTTGTCCTCCTCGTCCTCCTCCTCTTCCTCCTCCTCCCCCTCCTCCTCCTCCTCCTCCTCATCTTCTCCCTCCGCCTCCTTTTCCTCCTCTGCATCATGTTTTTCCCGTTTGTCGTTGTTCTCGTCCTCGTCGGGGACCTGGGGGGTGATCCGAGATCAAGCGCCACATCCTCATCTGTCTCCTCCTCTTCGCCCTCCTCCTCCTCTTCCTCCTGCTCGAGGCCGGGAGATTGTGGAGCCCCTCGTTGTCGTCATACGGTTGTTATCGAGTGAAACGCTCTTTCACCCTTAACACGTTCTCGTTATATCGTTCTCTAGTGTTCTCTCTCTCTCTCTCTCTTTGTCTCTCTCTCTCTCTCTCTTTGTCGATCTCCTGCACCAGGCCAATGAATGCCGATGCGATACAAATCCATTCCGAACCAACACCAATGCCAATGCAATGCCAATGGGGGAATCCTTTCGTTCGGTAGATTTCAATAAGAATACTTTGTGGATGATGTCATTACGAATCCTTCTTCGGAGGATTTCAATAGCGATGCTTATGTGTAGGGTTTCGATAAGGAGCCTCATGTGGAGGGTTTCACTGAGAATCCTTCATGTGGGAGGATTCAATCGGACTCGTTCTTGTGGAGGGTTTCAGTAGGAGTCCGTCTGCGGAGGGAGCCATTAGGACTGGCCAGCGCAATGCCAACGCAATGCCAAAGCTTTGCCATCGCAATGCCAAACCAATGCCAAGGCGATCCCAATCCAATGCCAATACAATGCCAATGGGGGGTCTCCTTTGTGGTAGATTCCAAAAAGAATCCTACCTGTGGAAGGTTTCGATTTGAATCCTTCCGTGGGGGGTCTCAGTATGAATCTTTTATGTGGGGGGCTTTCAAAAGGATCCCTTCTTGTGGAAGGTAAGGAATCCTTCTATGGTGGGAGCCATTCGAACTCGCCAGCGCAATGCCGAAGCAGTGCCAACGCAATGCCAAACCAATGCCAATGCAATGCCAATGGGGGGAATTGTTTGTGGTAGATTTCAATAGCAATCCTTCTAAGAACCCTTATTCGGGTGATTTCAATCGGAAACCTTCTATGGAGGGCTTCGCCTGGAACCCTTCTGATGAGGATTTCAATGTGAATCCTTCTTGTGGGGAGGATTCAATAGGCATCCTTTTTTGTGGGAGTGTTCACTAGGAATCCTTATGTGAAGTGTTTGAGTAGGACTCGCCAGCGCAATGTCAACGCAATGTCAACGCACTGCTAACGCACTGCCATCGCAATGCCAAGGCAATGCCAATGCGATGCCAAACTTGCCAGACCAATGCCAATGCAATGGCGATGGCGGGATTTCTGCCTTCCAACAGATTTCACTAAGCATCCTTATGTGAATGATTTGGTTACGAATCCTTCTTCGGAAGATTTCGATTGGAATCCTTCCGTGGAGGGTTTCGATTGGAATCTGTCTGTGGGGGGGGGGTCACTTTCAATCCTTCATGTGGGGGCTTTCAAAAGGACCCCTTCTTGTGCAAGGCTGTCATAGGAATCCGTCTGCGGAGGGGGCATTGGAACTCGCCAGCGAAATGCCAACGCAATACCAACGCAATGCTAAATCAATGCCAAAGCGATCACAATTCAATGCCAATGCAATGCCAATGGGTGAAATCGTTTGTGGTAAGATTCGAGAAGAATCCTTCTATGGAAGGCTTCGAATGGAATCCTTCCGTGAGGGAGTTCAATGTGAACCCTTCCTGTGGGATGCTTCAATCGGAATCCTCCTTCTTGTGGGGGGTTCAACAGGAATCATTATGCGAAGAGAGGTGTTGGAACTCGCCAGCGCAATGCCAGCGCAATGCCAACGCAGTGCCAACGCAATGCCAAACCAATGCCAAAGCGATCCCAACCCAATGCCAATGCACTGCCAATGGGGGAAATCCTTTGTGGTAGATTTCAATAGGAATACTTATGTGAAGGGTTTCGCATGGAATCCTTCTGTGGCGGGTGTCAATATGAACCCTTCTTGTGGAGGGTTCCAATATGAGTCCTTCTTGTAAAAGGTTTCGAACGGAGTCCTTCTGTGGAGGGTTCCATTAGGTCCCGCCAGCGCAATGCTTGCGAAATGCAAGCACACTAGCAACGCACTGCCAAGCGCAATGCCAACGCAATGCCAATGCGATGCCAAACCATTGCCAAACCAATGCCAATGCAATGCTAACGGGGGGTTCTTTCGTTCGGAGCATCTCAATATCAATCCTTTGCGGGTGATTTCAATAGGAATCAATATGTGGACGATGTCAGTAGGAATCATTCAGTGGAGGGTTACGATAGGAACCATTCTGTAGAGGATTTCGGTCTGAATCCTTCTTGTCGGGGCGTTCAGTAGGAAACCTTCCGGGGGGGGAGGGCAGATGAAGCCACGTCGCATTCCTCTTTTTTGTCGCCGATCCCCCTCCCCAAACAAAAAATATAATAAACAACTGTTCCGTTATTTTTTTGGGGAGGGGGGAGAGCAAAAAAAAAAGGAGGAGAAGGAGGCGCAATGCTTGCGAAATACAAGCACACTAGCAACGCACTGCCAAGCGCAATGCCAACGCAATGCCAATGCGATGCCAAACCATTGCCAAACCAATGCCAATGCAATGCCAACGGGGGGTTCTTTCGTTCGAAACATCTCAATATCAACCCTTCTGCGGGTGATTTGAATAGGAATCCATTTGTGGAGGATTTCAATTGGAATCATTCAGTGGAGGGTTTCGATAGGAATCCTTCTGTAGAGGACTTCACTCTGAATCCTTCTTGTGAGGGCGTTCAATAGGAATCCTTCCAGGGGGGAGGGCAGATGAGGCCACGTCGCATTCCTGTTTTTTTCGCCGCCGAACCACCCCTCAAACAAACAAAAATAAAAACAACTGGTCCGTTTTGTTTGTTTGAAAGAAAAAACAGGAGGAGGAGGAGGAGGAGGGGGAGGCGGAAGGAGAGGAGGACGCCACGGAGTACGCACACCACTGAACGACGCACGCGCGAACTCAATGTGAAAGCCTCGCGCGCGCGCCCTGGAACCCCAAGGGGCTCCACAATCCCCCGGTCTCTACTCCTCCTCCTCCTCCTCCTTCTCCTCCTCCTCTCCAATACCATCTGCTAACTATGAATAATTCCTCCGCTCTCCCATCGAAGATGGTCACGATGGCCCTTTCCGCGTACTTGTTGGAACACGCCAGATTTCAAAAGGTTGATCGTTTTTTGCTGTCTCAGAACGGTGCTGCCTCTGCAGCGCTGGCCTCATGTTGGGATCGGCGTTTTCTCTCGTCGTTCAGAGTGGCGCTACCGCTCCAACGCGAGCCACTATTTTCTAGATTTGAATATTTATTACTCGTTGCCGCCAGGCTCATTTCCCCCCCTACGCCTTCCCTTATCCCTGTTGTTCGTTCTCGTCCTCCTCCCACTCCTGCTTATTTTACTTACGGAATGCCGCCGGGCATTCCTGCGACTATATTGGCCCGCGTGCGCGGCCGCGCGGATTGTATGTTGCCCGCGGAGCCGCCGAGCCGTCGTCGGAGCTCGGACCCTTTCCGGAGGGTGGGGGCGGGAAGTATACCATACACCGATTGATCCTGAACCCACCAAGGGAGGAGGGGAGGTGAAACTTCCCCGGCTTCCGTCAGGCCGGTCTCGCCATAACTCCCCAGAGTCGTCGTTGCCCAGGCAGTACTACTCAGTGTTCCACCTGCCTCCGTTTGAACAGGTGTGGTACGGATCGCTACTTTCCTCCTGCTCCACGTCGCTGTCGTTGTCCTCGTCGTCGTGCTCGTCTTCCTCCTGTCGTTGCAGAAATTCGGAAGCACGGATACGCGTGGGTCGCTGGCCTATAGCCATCCCGCTCTGGCGCGCCTCTTGGGGGTCGCGGCCGGACAAGAGCGCTTCGATGTCTCCTGAGGGGACCAGCGCGCGGACCAGCGCGCCCACGCCTTCGTAGTGGCGGTCACCGCTCACGTCTCTGGGCGCCATCACGTCGTGCGGATGTTTGTTCGCGGGGTTGCCGGGTCTGGATATGGCACCCTGCTGGCGAAGGTCTCTGCGATTGCCTGCCCCTCGGCAAGCATGGCCCTGACGAGGTCCAGCCCCTAGAGTGCGGCGCACATGATGAAGATGGGCTCGCCCTGCTCGTCGCTTTTCTCTGAAGGGGCCCAGGGACGCAAATAAATACACACAAATCCAAACAACAACGCATATGTGTTTGTATTTCGGGGGTTTTCGTCTTCCCCTCACCCTCCCATATTTTCAAATATTTCTGGGGGATCGACGATCACTTGTGTCTGTGTGTTTCTTGCACTCATGATTATCGTCTTTATATCGTGGCCCTCGCAGCTCAGCTGATGGCTCTCGGAGTCTTGCTCGCGGCCCTCGTTGCTCGGCTGGTTGCCCCCGTAGTTCGGCTGGTAACCCTCGTCGCTGCGCTGGGGGGCACTAGAGGCTCCGCTCGTGGACTGCGTAGGTCACCTGGTGGCGCCGGCAGCCCCGCTGGAGTCCCTTGCTGCTCAGCTCGTGTCCCGCGTAGCTCAGCTCGCTGGTGGCCCTCGTAGTCCAGCTGATGGTCCTCGTTGCCCAGCGCGTGGTCCTCGCAGCTCGGCTCGCCGACCTCGAGGCTCAGCTCGTGGACCACGCACCTTTGCCCGCGTAGCTCAGCTGGTTGCTCTCGTAGCTCAGGTGGCCCTCGGAGATCTGCTGGTAGCCCTCGCAGCTGTGGTTGTGGCCTTCGTAGTTCAGCTGGTGGTCTAGGTAACTCGGGTAGCAGCCCTCATAATTCAGCTGGTGGCACTCGCAGCTCAGCAGTTAGCCCGGGTAGTTCTGGTGGCCCTGGTAGTTCAGCGGGTGGCCCTTGAAGCTCTGCTGGCGGTTCTCGGAACTCGTCTGGCAATCCTCAAGGAGCAAGAGGTGGTTCTCGTAGCTCCGTGTGCTGAGGTCGCCCAGACGGTGGTGCTAGAAGCTCTGCTCGGTGTCCGTGTAGCTCAGCTCGTGGTTGTCGTAGTTACGCAGGTGGCCGCGGTGGCTCAGCTGGCTCATCGAGGCAGCTACGGAGGGGTAGCGCGGCGGACCTGGTGAGCGGGAGCTTCCACGTCGTCATTTCCAAGGCCGCGCGGCGGTAGTAGCGTCGTCCATGCTGGTCAAGGTAGCCCAGCCAGGTGGCAGGGAGGTTGGCGCCGGTGGCTCTCGTAGCTCAGCTGGTAGCCCTCGTAGTTCGGCTGGCGATCCTCGGAGCCCTGCCAGTGGCACTCGAAGCCCTGGCTGTGGCCCCGGTAGCTCCGCACGTGATCCCAGTAGCTTAGCAGGTGGCCCTCATACCTCAGCTGGTTGTCCTTGATCAGCTGGTGGCCCTTGCGAATCAGCTCGTCGCCCCGGTAGCTCTACGGGAGGCTCTCGTAGTGCTGCTCGTGGCCTGCGTAGCTCAGGTCGTAGCTCTGCCCGTGGCCCTCGTTATTCTTCTGATGGGTCTCAGAATTCTGCTTTTGGCCCTTCCAGTTCAGCTCGTCGCCCTCGTCGCTTTGCAGGAGGGTCGGGCAGGTCTTCCCGTAGTCCGCGTAGCTCTGGTTGTGGCCCTCGTAGCTCAGCAGGTGACCCTCGTAGCTCTCGCAGCTGCGCCTGTGGTCCTCGTAGCACACCTGGCGCCTCCGGTAGCTCAGTCTGTGGCCCTCGTAGCTCAGCTGGTGGCCCTCGTAGAGCAGGAGACGGTCCTCGTGGTTCAGCTAGTAGTTCTCGTAGTCCTGCTTGTGGCTTTCGTAGCTCAGCATGCGATCCTCGTTGCTCAGCTCGTGGCTCTCGTGACTCTGCTGGTGGCTCTCGTAGCGCGGCAGGTGGGTCTTGAAGCTTTTCTGGTGGCTCCCGTAGCTGTGCCAGTGTTCCTTGTAGGGTATTTGTCGCCCTCGTAGCAGAGTTTGTGGCTCCTTGGTTATGCTGGCGGCGGTCGTAGCTCGGAAGGCGGGTCTGGAAGCTCAGCTGGTGGCTCTCGTAGCTGTGCGCGCGGACCTCCTCATTCAGCTCGTGGTCCCCGAAGGTCGCCTGGTGGCCCTGGTGGCTCTGCTGTTGGTGGTAGTCGCTCTGCTCGCTGCCCTCGAAGCTCAGGTAGCGGCCCAAGTAGCTTCCCAGGTGGCCCTCGTAACCCTGCTTCTCGCAGCTCAGCTCGCGGCCCTGGCGGCTCAGATTGTGGTTTCCGTGGTTCTGCTGGTGGCTCTCGTAGCTCGGCAAGTGGGTCTTGAAGCTCTTCGGGTGACTCTCGTAGCTGTAAGCGCGGTCCTCCTTGCTCAGCTTGTGGTCCCTGAAGGTCGTCGGATGGCCCTGGTAGCTCAGCTGGTGGCTGTAGCAGCTCAGATGGCACGCTTTCTTCGTAGCCCCCGAGGTCCGAGTCAGAGCCGGCGGCTGCCAAATCGTGATGTTCCACGTCGCGGGTGTCCCTGTAATCCTGGCGGCTGTGGTACCCACGCGGCCCGTCGCAGCCCTGGGGGTCGTCGGAGTACAGGTCGCTATCGAAAAGCGCGGCCGCATTCGTACTCGGCGTGGGTGGCGCGGCCGTTGTCCACCGGTGCCTCCACAACGACGTCCTCAGTAACCCTTGTTTTCGGACTGCTCGGTCATGTCGTTCCTGGCGTCGGTCTTGGTGGCGTATTTGGTGTCGTAGTGATGCAGTTCATTATCTTACTTGGGCTGCCTGTTACCCTATTCGTTTTCGCACCTGGGCTGCCTGCGCCTGCTGCGCAGCTCGTCTTTTCACTCTCTCTCGAAGGTGGTCGCAACAATGATAATGATGTCATCGGATCGAGGCTGTGTCCCATGCCTGACGTTGTGCCCCACTCGTGGTTGGGCCGCGTCTGTTCACGCGCACGCACCTCTTTGCATGCATGGTTTCGCCATCCTTGCTGGTGCGTTCCCACAGCGAAGGGTAAGTCTCGTAGCCTGATGGTTCAAAAATTCAAAAGCTGGTGGTTGATCTTTTAGTCAGGGCATGACATGGGTCATAGTGATCTCGAGATATTTCACGCCGTTCTTGATGATGTCCACGCGGATCGTGCAATACTTGGTGGCAAGCGTATCGCACGGCGCGCCGTCCGCCGCGTAGCGGATAGCGCGTTGAGGCCTGCACCACATCCCGTGGGCGGTGGGGAGCACCCCGCCCGCACGGCCAGAATGGCCCTCCCCCTCCTCCTGCCCCTCCCCCTCATTACCGTCCTCCTTCTCCTCCTCCTCCTCCTCCTCCTCCTCCTCCTCCTCCTCCATCTCCATCTCCTCCTCCTCCTCCTCCTCCTCCTCCTCCTCCTCCTCCTCCTCCCCAGGGGCCAGGCGGACGACGCACGTTCGGGCCCGCGCGCGCCCGCGCCCGCGCCCGCCCGCGCGCGCGGCCGCCGCGGCCGAGCGGGGGGGGCCGGCGACGGGGCCGGCGGCCCCTCCTCCTCCTGCTCCTCCTCCTCCTCCTTTTCCTCCTTCTCCTCCTTTTCCTCCCCTCCTTCTCCTCCTTCTCCTCCTTTTCCTCCTCTTCCTCCTTTTCCTCCTTCTCCTCCTTTTCCTCCTCCTCCTCCTCCTCCTCCTCCTCCTCCTCCTCCTCCTTTTCCTCCTCCTCCTTTTCCTCCTTCTCCTTTTCCTCCTCCTCCTTTTCCTCCTGCTCATTCCCCACCGTCTCCTCGCGCAGCGGACTCAGCTCCCCCTTTCCGACTGCGTACATCAGGATGGTGTCCTTGCTTAGAGTTCCAGGTCCGCTATTACACGCGCCGGCGGATACAGAAAAAATCAGCGCAGTGGGAAAAGATGATTGGGAAGGTTAGGATGTCAGATATGGCCACTTCCGGAAACCGAGAACCCAAACATGCTGCCATCTTTGAGGCCGCCGTTGCTTTACTTCCGCCATATTCCGTCGGCATTCCTCCGCCTTCCTCTGGCGGAGCCGCCCTCGGTTCACTTTCGCAGGCTTCCGCCGGCCTTCCACCGCCTTCCTCCGAGGCAGAGATGGCAACTCCTTCGGCATACGAAGGCGAGGCGCGATGGTGAAGTGGAACACCCTGACTCTGGAGTAGTCCCACTGTGGTGGTCCCCAGGCTACCCTTCGACGTCGGCAGGGTGGAGGATGCCTGCGTCCAGAGAGGCCCCGACGTGGGATGTAGAGCGCCAACTCGCAGGTCCCGGCCAGATGCCTCGCACGCGTCATGGCAGACAGATCCGCCAGGTTGGCGATCCATCCAGATCTGCTTGCCACTCTGGGCCGAGAAGCCCAGAAGGTGTGGGGAATGGAACACTTCTCCTCAACTCAACGCTGTGCCCTCGAAGGCGAGGCCCTCTCCCTCTCTGGGACGCCTCCTCTGGCGCGGGCGGACCTTGCGCCTGCCCCCCCTCCTCGCCCTCCTGCCCTCGCACTGCTGCCCTCCACGCCCCTCGCCTGGCGGTGGAGGTGCTGCTTGATCCGCATGAGGCGCCCCAGGCCCTCCTCGGCCTCGGCGGCAGGAGGAGCGGAGGGACGCTGCTGTCCTCAATGTGTCCTCCCCCTCCCCGCCCTCCTCCCCTCCCCTCCTCCTCCTCCTCCCCCTCCGCCTCCTCCTCCTCCTCCTCCTCCTCCTCCTCCTCCTCCTCCCCCTCCTCCTCTTCCTCGTCAGTTCCTCCCTCTTCCTCCACCTCCTCCTCCTCCTTCTCCTCGCCCTCCCCGCCCTCCTCCCCATCCCTCCTCCTCCTCCTCCGCCTCCTCCTCCTCCTCTTCTTCCTCCTCAACCTCCTCCCCCTCCTCCTCTTCCTCGTCAAATCCTGCCCCCCCTCCCCCACATCTTCCTTCTCCCCTCCCTCTCACCGACCGCCGCGCCGGCTCCCGGCCTTGGGGGCCTCAGCGGCCGCCGGCGCGCTTTTTCACATCCATATCCATACATACGTGTGCACATGCATACATGCATACACATACACATACACACACGTACACACCTACCTATCTACCTACCTACCTACCTACCGACCGACCGACCTACCTACCTACCTACATACATATATACATGCATGCATGCATGTACCCGTACATACACGCATGCGTACATGCATGCATGCATACATGCATGCATACATGCATACATGCATGCATACAGTCATACCTGCATACATGCATACATGAATGCATGCATGCACTCATACCTGCCGACCTACCTATCTACCTACATGCATGCATGTATACACATACATACGCATACACCTACACATACACATGCGCATACACATACACATACACATACACATACGCAAAATCATACACGTAAACATACACATACACGTACCCATACACATACACGTACACACATATGCATACACATACACACACGCATTCGCATCCACCTATACCTACACATACATATACACATACACATGCGCATACACCTGCACGTACATACATTCGTTAATGCATACGTACATCACATACTTACATACATACATGCATACATACATACATGCACGCACTTATGCATGCATACAACCACAATGGCATGCATGCACACATGCACTCAAATGTACATATGTGTACGTATGCTTACATACACGGGCACACCTACCTATATACATGCACGCATGCGTGCATGCACAGATACATAAAACCGTACATGAACACACACATAGATAAACACCGGCATGCATGCATACATGCATGCATGCAGGCAGGCATACATGCGTACGTGCATACACACATGCATGTACACATACAGGCATGATTGAGCACATGCATGCACACATATCTGTGTACGTGTGTATACACGTACGTATAATGTATACACATATATAGCATGCATGCATGTATGCAAACACGCGTATACGCACACACACACACCTACATACGGCGAGTCATGCATATATGCATGCATGCCTGCAGCCATACATGCATGTATGCATGCATAACTACATGACTGCATATATACATGCACGCAGTCATACAGACATGCAGACACATGTACGTGCATACAATCACGCATACATACATGCGTACATACGTACAGACATGCATGCATGTATGCATACATAGATGCGTGCATACAGACCTACTGGCATATCCACCTACCTACATGTATGCATACACGTGTATATATCAGTGCACAGCCCCCCGCCCAACACCCACTGGGTTTCCACGCCATCGCGCGTGTTGCCAACTCTACTCCTACTCCGCCTCCTGCTACGCCTACTCGTACACCTAATACTACGTCTGTTCCTCTCCCTTCACCCAGTCACCGTCCACCTCCTCAACTCTACTTTTACGGTGGTTACGTTGCCCTCATTCCCACCCGCTCCCAATCGTACTATTCCTCCTCGTCCCCTCTCCTCCGATCCTCCCCTAGCATCATCAGGTATCTCGGGGGCTCCTCCCCGACCTCCTCCATCCCCCATGCCTCGCTCCTACAGCTCATCCTTATCCTCCGCCCCCTCCTCGGGGAACGATGACGACGAGACGACGTACAGAATGGGAAGAGGGGGGGGAGGACGAGGAGGCTCCTCCTCCTCCTCCTCCTCCTCCTCCTCCTCCTCCTCCTCCTCCTCCTCCTCCCCCTCCCCCTCCCCCTCCCCCTCCCCCTCCTCCCTCCCACACTTCCTGTTTCTAACCCTCCTCCTCCTCCTCATCATCATCACCCTCCTCCGGGAACGATGATCTGGAGGCGATTCAAATAATGGGGAGAGGAGGAAGAGGAGGAGGAGGACGAGGAGGCTCCTCCTCATCTTCCTCCTCATAAGCTACGGTTGATCCTCCTTCTGCTGCTCCTCCGCATTCTCATCATCATCACCCCCACTTCTCCTCCTCCTCCCCCCCTCCTCCTCCTCGCATCATCCTTCCCCTCCTCCTCCTCATCCTTCTTACCCCACTTCTTCCTCGGAGAAGTCGGAGGAAGATCGACATGATGGGACATACGAGGAAGACGACGACGGTGGGAGAGGAGGCGAAACATATGGACCCCTCATCCTCCTCCTTCCTCCTCTCCCTAACTCCTTCTTGGATTAGGAACGAGGAGGAGGGAGGAGGAGAGGAGAGGAGAAGGAGGAGGAGAGGCATGGTAGGAGAAGAAGAGGGAGCCGATGCTGTAGTTTTACTTGTGGCTTTTTAGTCGTAGTCATCTCCGTAGTATTAATATTACTCGTCGTAACCGTAGTAACGGAGGTGGTGCTGGAGGAGGAAAAACAACAGGAGGAGGAGGACGAACAGGCGGAGGAGAGCAGAGGAAGATGAGGATAAGGATATTCCTCGTCGTCCTACTCCTCCTCCTCCTACTCCTCTTCCTTCTTCCTCCCTCCTCCACTGCCGCCGTTTCCACATCCTTCTTCGTTATGTTCGTGCCCCCTCCTCCGATGGGAGAAAAAGAGAAAGCGAGAGAGAGAGAGAGAGAATAAACACATAAAACAACGAGCAAGAGAGAGAAAGAGAGCGAGATTATCAGAGAGGGAGGGAGCGAGATGGAGAGGGAGAGATATAGAGAGAGCGAGAGGCAGAGAGAAAGAGAGAGACTCGAGGGAGCCACGATCTCTCTCCTCTCTCTCTCATCTCCTCGATGTTCTGCGTCTTCTTGTCGCACCGCCTCCGCATTCCTATGTCGTCATATACTCCTCATCCTGCTGCTGGTCCTCATCTTCAGCATGTTATGATGCTCCTCCTGCTCATCCACCTCCTCAACCCCTCCCTGTCATCCTCGCCGGCTTCCGGAGAGTGTGAGAGAGGGAGATTCAAAGGAGCAGCGAACTCTGTGAAATCACCACGTTTGAGAGACCAAACGACGCGAAACCTTGCGATTAAACTTGGATGTTTTCGATTCCTGGGATGAGAATCACGGAAACTATGTGATTGCATTGTGATGTTTGGAGGGTCCTGGGATTCTACAGCCTCAAACGAGAAACCACGCTGTAGCCCTACAGGGCTCTGAATCCCAGAAGTCCAAATGAAATCACAGGGTCTGCGAGACCAGAGGGCGCCAACCCATGTGATGTCATTTTTGATGTTTGGGATTTCTGCGATATCCCAGAAGCCCTTTGAGTTCATCTGGATGTTAGGGGATTTCTGGGACTCCACAGCCTCAAACAAGAATCCACGCTGCAGCCCTCCAGGGCTCTGAATCACAGAACTCCATTGGAGATTCTAGGGTTTGCGAGACCAGAAGGTGCCAACCCATGTGATGTCATTTGGAAGTTCTGTTTGACTTCTGGAGTGAGAATATCAGAAAACCTGTGATGCCATTTGGATATCTGGGGCTTCTAAGATTCAGAGCCTCGCAGGGCTGCAGCGTGGATGGTCGATGGAGGGTGTAAAAAACCCTGCACAAAGCATCAACATCTCTCTTTCTCTTTCCCGCCCTCTGCCTCATTGGACGAGGAGGCGGAGGAGGAGCAGCAGCAGCAGGGTTTGGGGCTGCAGCAACAGGAAGGGCAGTGACAGGAAGAGGAGGATGCGAAGCAGGAGGACACATAGCAGTACGCGGAGAAGAGGAACGAACAAAGGAGAGGAGAGAAGACTACCGTCATAAGAAAAGACGATGAATGGGTGCTGGCGGGGCTGTCCAAATACGCGTGTGTGTGTATATATATATATATATGTATATGCGTGTGTGCTTTACCCAACGACTCCCGGCACACCTCGCACACCTTGCATACCGCGGCCGCCAGGCCACAAGGGTCCTGGGGCTCCCCGGGTGTCCCGCCTCGCGTCTTCAACGCACGACGACTGCATGCCGCGGCCGCCAGGCCCTAAGGGGCCTCGTGATCTCTGGGGATACCACCTCGCGTTCTCAGGTGTGGACCGCGTGAAGCACAACAGAGCATCGTGGCTTTCGCAACGTGGACTCCTGGGGGTCTAATTCACTTCCCCGGCATCTGATCTTCATCCCGAGTCGCTGTCTGACGGCCCCAGGGCCAGACGAACGCCCCCCCTCAGAGGCCGAGAGTAGACGAAAACCAGGCGCCGTGATTTTTTGTTCGGGTAAAAAACAAAAAAACGTAAGACACCGGGAAGGAAGGCCTCCGAAGCTCTCCAAACACCGCCGAGGCCCCCCGGGCACACCCCGCCAGAGGCCGACGGGAGGCCTCTGGATGGGCCCTGCGACCCGACGCAGAGAACGTTTGCACCACCGTGCGAAATCGCGACTGCAGACTCCTGCGCACCTCCTCCTCCTCCTCCTCCTCCTCCTCCGCCCTCCTCCTCCCTCCTCCTCCCTCCTCCTCCTCCTCCTCCTCGTTCTCCTCCTCCTCCTCCTCCTCCTCCTCCTCCTCCTCCTCATCTGTCTGCAGACACCTCCGACCAGGATCGATCTGTGCTGGCCCCCGGGCGACAAGAGCACGGCGCACGCCTCCGACGCCGAAGACACCTCGCCAACGCCCGCACCTCAAGGGGCGGCCCCGCCCTTCGGGCCTCGGCCGCCGCCAGGAAGTGGCTCTCGTCCACGGAGGTGCCGTAGCACAGCCAGAGGTACCGCTTCGGCCACGTGCGGGTGATGCTCACCTCGAGCCGGCCGCCGAGGAAGAGGACGGACACCGCGAGCGCGGCCGCCACGATCCAGGCGCCGAGCTGCTGCGAGACTGCCTCGTGGACGGCCACGCCAACGAGGGCAGCGGCGATCGACAGGGGCAGCGCCGCCGCCATGGGCCAGGTCTCTGCGAGATACAGTCTGGGACCGAGGCAAGCACTGCAGCACACCCGAGCTCTCTCCTGCAACAGCGAGCAGGGCATGCGCTCTTGCTCCAAGTCGTAGCACTCGCCAAGTACAGCGATAAAGACGTTGAGGGCGCACGCTAAGAACATGAATAAGCCAGCCAGCGTGAGAAGAATATAGAGCGTCCTCTTGTAGGCGGGCATTTCGCCCAGCTCATCGCGATCAAGAAACAAATTCTCACCTGTGAACAGCATGGTGACGACCTCGAAGAACTTCACGTCGTCGGCCATCTCCATGTCGAAGGACCAGAAACCGTGGACAAACGCCATCATCACAAAAAATACTATTAGGACCATGGGCCCGATCATCCTGATGGACTTGAGGATCGGTAGGAGCTTCGACCCCGTTGCTGGGAAGGCGCGCAGCTGCAGAAGCAGCCATAACCAATGGATCAAGCTGTTGGCGGCAAGCAGAATGCTCGGCGCGTTGTCGCCGCTAGCTGGCCAGTACTCTGTTGAAACAAGCTGGGCACACAAGAGCGTTGTGACACCGCCCGCAACAAATCTGAAAGACCAAAGCTCGGCCCACTTGAGGCCCTGAGCTCTCCCAATCTCGATCGTCACCCTCGCAACCATGCACGCTACATGGA
>CAUYUJ010003747.1:164097-241597 GCA_963575745.1 Prorocentrum cordatum
CCCAGGGCAGCGTTTCGTGGCCCCACAGGGAGCTCCACCGAAGGCCCCAGTGGGGCTGCCTGCATGCGGTTCCCCCACCCAGGGCAGCGTTTCGTAGCCCCATAGGGAGCTCCACCGAAGGCCCCAGTGGGGGTGTTCGCATGCGTCTCCACTACCCAGAGGTAGCGCCGCCGAAAACGATATTCACACTTGCGGTATTCACAGTTGCATATGGTTGGGTCCTTCGCCAGGCTAATTGTTTTTGTTTGGTCGGCCCGCCTCGAGGACCCGTGCGTGTGCGATCGTGCGGGCAGCCGGCGCCCCCTCTGCTTGTGTCGGGCTCCCCCCGAAGCTCGATGCGCGGTGGGCGCCCGCTCACCTTCACCCTCCTGGCCGCGCCTGCCGGGCCCCGCGTGCCCACTGGTTCTCAGAGCCTCGAGTCATGAGGGCGGAGCCGCGCCAGGGGCGGCGCCAGAGGCGCCGCCAGGGAGGTCCAGCGCCGATCCGGGAAATCCGCGCGGACCTCCGAGTTCTGTTCCCCTAGGATTAAGTCGGGCCTGTCCCTCTGCAGGAGGGATATTCCAAAACAGTCAAAAAATGAGTCTGGAGACGATGTTCCATCATTTCTTTATAAAAACAGGGCTCGGGGCGTCGGGGGCGTCCAAAGGGGGGGGTGGGGCGCCCAAGAGGGGGAGGGGCGCAAATCACGACCGGCAACATGTGCGCGGCCGGGAGGGGCCTTGTGGCGTAGTGAAATAAGAAAAGGCGCCATGAAATCTGGGGAGGTATCATGACCCCCGCCACGATTGTCCCCCACCCCCAGTCGTCCCCCCCTCTTGACCACCCCTGAAGGTGGTCAGAAGTACAACACTCAGAAGTATTAAGAATTACCCTGTAAAGTACCCGACCCACTTGCATCAAGTGACAAGAGGAATTGGCCCAAACTTGCCAGGACAATGACACTGCAGGCGCCGTTATATGCTGTGCAAGCTACATGGGACGCGCTCGCGTGGCACGATTCACAAAACAGAACAAAAGGACGAGGAGCGAGGGCCCAGGCTTAAGGAGGACATGGGGGCGGGAACGAAGGGCAAAACAAAAAAATGCGTGGGGGGCCGAACCGTCAGCGCGGCAGCAGCAGAAGAAACTTGGCAGGGGGCAGATGACGACGACGAAACGGACGGGAGGAGACCGAAGAGCGTTGCTTGTCGGTACTACGTTAAAGATGCAGCGCTGCCTGCTCCATGTCGCCGCGGCGCTCGAACAAATGATTCAACCTGCGAATAGCTAGTGCAAGAAGCGAGCGAGGCCTAGCTCGCCCGCCAGCTTCGCAGCCCCCAAAAAATACCGAGGTCCCCTGGTGGTCCACGTTAGACGTCACTCCGCTGGACCCCACAGCAGCCCTCGAAAGTGGCGACTGCATTTTGCAAGTCGCAGCCCCACAGCGATGGCGAGGTCTCATCTGAATCTGGGTAAGACGTCACTCCGCTGCACCCCCCAGCAGCCCTCGAAAGAGGCGACAGTTTCGCAGATCGCACCCTCCAGGGATGGCGAGGTCTCATCTGAATCTGGGTAAGACGTCACTCCGCTGCACCCCCCAGCAGCTCTCGAAAGTGGTGACAGTTTCGCAGATTGCACCCTCCCGAGGGATAGCGAGGTCTCATTTGAATCTGGGTAAGACGTCACTCGACTCGACCCCCCAGCAGCCCGCGAAAATGGCGACAGCTTCGCAAGTCGCAGCCCCAAAGGGATGGCGATTTCTCATCTGAATCAGGGTAAGACCCCCAGCAGCCCTCGAAAGTGGCGACTGCATTTTGCAAGTCGCAGCCCCACAGCGATGGCGAGGTCTCATCTGAATCTGGGTAAGACGTCACTCCGCTGCACCCCGCAGCAGCTCTAAAAAGTGGTGACAGTTTTGCAGATCGCAGCCCCCCATTGGTGGCGAGGTCTCATCTGAATCTGGGTAGGACGTCACTCCGCTGCACCCCCCCGCAGCCCTGGAAAGTGGTGACAGTTTCGCAGATCGCAGCCCCCAGGGATGGCGAGGTAGGAGGCAAACTGGCACGCAGGAAGGAGCGAGGTGAGAGGCAGGAGAGAAGAGGAGAGGAGGAGGGGGGCGGGAGAAGGAGAAGACGCGCGGGAAGTGCTTTATTTAAAACGATTGCCCAACGCAGGAGGATTAAAAAAACGTCGACCTTCGTAGACTCCAGATTTCGCTCATGAAAAACAATGAGACCGGAGAAGAAACCCAATCATATGTTGTTGGGGCTGTAGCGCTATAAGGCTATAGGGCTATAGGGCTAGATGGGCTACATGGGCTATTGGGCTATTGGGCGATAGGGCTATAGGGCTATAGGGCTATAGGGCTATGGGGTTATAGGGCTGTAGGGCTTTAGGGCTATAGGGCCATTGGGCTGTAGTGCTATAGGGCTATAGGGCTATAGTTCTATAGGGCTATAGGGCTACAAGGCGATAGGGCTACAATGCTATAGGGCTATTGGGCTATACCGCTATTGGGCTATAGGGCTATATAGAGCTATGGGGCGATAGAGCACCCGGGCACCCGGGCACCCCCCGGCACCTCCGGGCATCTCCCGGCACCTCCGGGCACCCCCGCGGCGCGGGCACCTCCGGGCACCCCCGGGCACCCTCGGGCACCCGGGCCGGCCACCGAAATCGGCGGCACACCTCACCTGACCATATGAATCCGCCAGGACCTCTACCCAGGCAGGCTCTGATTGGGGAAGAAGCTGGACTGGACCCTGAGCGTTCTCTTGGAGCTGCTTTTTTCGTCGCGGAATGTGCAGACGGTTCGTGTATACATCTGGTCCTGGACGACTCTTCGAGACAGCGCTCGGAGCGGAGTCCGCTCCTTTGGCTTCGAGCCCCCTCAACTCTACGCCGGGGTGTAGCCGTAGCCCCTGACTCGTGCCTCGGGGGACCCAAGCCGAACTGCCCCGGACCAGACTGGCCCCGGACAGCTCGGGCGTCCAAGCGTAGGTCGGGCATGTCCTCCGACAGGCAGCTTCCTTTGGAAGGAGAATGAGCAACAGGCAAGACAGATGCAAAAAGTACCAAACATGACAGAAACATGGTCCCCAGACTACGTTTTGCCCATTTGGGAATACTCCTCCTGCCGAGGGACGGGCCCGACGCCATGCGAGGCGGGGACTCATCCATCTCCACCGCCTGGGAACCGACGCCCTGGTGCCCCAGCGGGCGGTGGATCTGGATATGCTTCGGCCCCCGGGGGGCCCGAGCATGTCCATACCCACCGCCTGCCGAGGCTCCGAAAACCGACCCTCCAGGCGGTGGCTGTGGACCAACTCCCGCCTCGGACGTAGAATTGGGCGCCCGAGTTATCCGGGGTAACTCGGGTCCGGGGTAACTCGGGTTTGGGTTCCCGAAAAAACGAACCCGAGTTATCCCTGACCCGAGTTACCCCTGATGATTCGGGGCTCTGGACGCCCGAGTTATCCGGGGTAACTCGGGTCCGGGGTAACTCGGGTTCGGATTCCCGAAAAAACGAACCCGAGTTATCCCTGACCCGAGTTACCCCTGATGATTCGGGGCTCTGATAGAAGTCCGAGCCAACGGCCCCGACGGTCGCCCTCGCCCATGGCGCCGGCTTCTGCGCCCCGCGTGCGGCCGGCGCCCCGCCCGAGGTCCCGCAGCTCGGTGCGCGGCGGCCTCGCGCTCCGAGGGAGGGCCTCGTCGTGGGCCCGCTGGCCCGGGAGGCGGAGGAGGCGGAGGAGGAGGAGGAGGAGGAGGAGGAGGAGGAGGAGGGGGAGGAGGAGGAGGAGGAGGAGGACGAGAACGAGGAAGAGGAGGAGGAGGAGGAGGAGGAGGAGCAGGAGGAGGAGGAGGACGAGGAGGAGGAGGAGGGGGAGGAGGAGGAGGAGGAGGAGGAGGAGGGAGGAGGAGGAGGAGGAGGAGGAGGAGGACGACGACGACGAGGAGGAGGAGGAGGAGGCCCGGCTCCACCCTGCTCTGGAAGGCTGCTGCTCCCGACGGCCGAGCGGCCGCCCACTCCCGAGAGGCCCCTGCAGCACGGGGCAGAAAAGGCAGCCTGCACGTGCTGGAGGCCTCCTAGCAGGTGGGGTCCGGGTAAAAAAAACACCTGTGCTTCAGCTGCCTCATATACGCAACGCGCAACGCGGTAGCGTGCTGACACGGAGCTCCGCACGCAGCTTGGGAGCGCAAGCACGTTGGGCGCACAACGTTCGCCAAGACGTGGGCCAAGACGTCGGGCCAACGCGCAGCGTGTCAACACCAACGTTTTGGGCACGGTACGCCAGATTTCGTAATAAAAGGGAGGGGGTCTGGACCCTCCAAGACAAGCCATTTCAGACCTCCCCCGTGGGAGAACCCTCCAAAACATCGTCCCCAGACCCCCCAGGCCCTCCAAGATAGCCTGGAAGAGACCCCCCCCCGAAATGAGACCCCCCTCCCTTTATTACGAAATCCGGAGTAGTCGGGCCGCTGAAAGAATGAACGCCAAAGAAAGAACGAAGCCCCTCTCAGGTCCCAAAGCCGCCCTCGCTCACGAGGAGGGCCGGAAGAACAGCCACGGGAGGGCCGAAAGAACGTCCAGCCCCTTCCGGACCCTAACTGTTCCTTATTTCAGCGTCTTGACTGTACATGGGGTCGGAGGATCACGCCGCATCGCCGATGCATCGGCGATGCATCGGCCATGCACTGGCGACGTCGACGAGGCATCGGCGACGTCGGCGTGGAGAAAATCGGGCCCCGCATCGAGCCGCATCGACGGTGCATCGGCGATGCGGCGCGATCCTCCCACGCCATCTACACCCTGCGAAATGCTTAAGAAATCATGGGTTAAGAAATTCATAGTCTCAGAATTTGAATAAAAACCCAACGTTTCCATTCAAATCTTAGGATTTACATCGAAACATTCAGAATAATCGAGACTCTGGCCGAAAACTTGGGTTTTCTTAAGCATCGCCTCAGGTGTCGGCCTTCAGAAGTTTTCCGAGCCTTCCCCGAAGACACAGAAAACAGGAGGGGATCCCAGCCGACCTGCTCTCCCCAGTGCGGCGGCAACGGGCCCGTCGTGGACAGATGCGCAAGAACGAGCTGTCGCCGCGCGGGCCACCGAAGAAAGCAATCGAAATGCGTTGTTCGATGTGCGATGGGCACGCCGTGGACAGCTCGCTTCAAGCACGTGCGAAGCACAATAAATTTGGTGCGACGGCGACGGGGGGTGCAACCGCGACCGGGGTGTGGCGACGGGCGGCGCCAGAAAACCTCTCAGAAGGAGCGAGGGCTTCTGAGAAGCCCCGTCGCCTTCTGAGAAGGACTTCTCCTTCTCACTTCCCCCCCTCGCTCGCCGTCGACACGGACCCCGGGCCCAGGGCCGGCCCGTCCTCCAGGACTGGGGATTGCGTGGTGTGGGCCGTTAGTGCCCTCCCGTCCTGCCCGCCCCACAGCTCGGTGCGCTGTGGGCTCCCATCCCGAAGGGGTTCTCGTCGTGAGTCCGCTCACCTGGGAGAGTAAAAGACTGCATGCCGCGGGTTCGTGTCGTGTCGACCCCGGGGCTGGTTCCTGACACCACGGGGATCGTCCGACCTTGGACGATCGGCCGTTTCCGAAACGTCAGATCGTTCCAACACCGACCGATTCTAGGTCGCCGACGGCGTTGACGTTGAACGCCAGCGGCGGGGTCGCTGCCCGTCGAAATCCGCGCGAAGTTCTAGGATTTGAGCGCGCCGGGGGCGGCGCCGGAGGCGTCGCCAAGAGGGTGGGGCCCCGACGCCGACCAAGAAGTCCGCGCGGACCGCCGAAAGTCGATGTATGTTTTCGGCGGCGGGCTCTGGGGGGAAGTGAGACGGGGCGGGCCTTCTCAGAAGGCCCAGACGGCTTCGGGCCTTTCGGGAAGTCTCCTAAGCCTTCCCCGAAGGCACCGAAAACTACTCCGAAGGCCAGAGGGCTTCTGAGAAGCACCCAGGCCTGCTCCCTCTCACGTTCCCCCCAGGCGCGCCGCGGATGCTTATGCAGGTGTTCCTTCTTCGGTCACCTGGGAGGTCCCACTCGTGGCAGTCGGACAGCAGCGCACTGGCAGATGACGGGCATGCCCTCGCGACGATGCAGAACGCCTCGGGGAGAAGGAGAAGAACAACGCCGAGCACGGGACAAGGCAGAAGAGAAGCCCGATCCGGGAGCGGGAGCAGGAGGAGGAGGAGACCCAAGGCGGAGCAGGAGGAGAATCCCACAGAACACTTTCAGGGAACCCTCCATCCGCCCACAGAACCCTCCGGAAAAAAACCTCCTTCCGCTCCTCCTCTCCCCTCTCAGCCTCAGGAGGAGGGAGCGGCTCCTCCTCCTCCTCCTCCTCCTCCTCCTCCTCCTCCTCCCCCTCCTCCTTCTCGTCGTCCTCCTCCTTCTCTTCGTTATCGTCTTCCTCCTCCTCCTCCTCCTCCTCCTCCTCCTCCTCCTACTCCTCCTCCTCCTCCTCCTCCTCCTCCTCCTCCTCCTCCTCCTCCTCCTCCTCCTCCTCCTCCCCCTCCTCCCTCCTCGATGCTCGGCCCAGGGAGAGTTCTCCTCCCCACCCCGTGGCAAAAGGCCGTCGCGGGAAGGTCCCTCTCGAGGGCCCCAGTCTTCACTGGCAGACCGATCGGCAGCCCAAAACTCCAAGGAGGCAGGAGGAAGGAGAGGAGGAAAACTGAAGGGGCCCTGAGACCCACAAATAAATACACACAAATAAAAGACTTCCCCATATTTTCCCCTATTTTCTGGGTTTTTGTCTTCCCGCCCAATTCCCATATTTTCCAATATTTCCTTGGGAATCGACGATTAATTGTGTCTGTGTGTTTTTTCCCCTCCTGAAAAACGGAGGACGAAGGAGGAGGGAAAACAAAAAAAAAAAACGTGCCTCGGGACCGGTGTTTCATCCCGGGCCGCTTTTGCTGGACAGTCCCTTGGGACAGTGAGGGCACCAGGAGACCGACAATGGCCAAAAGCCTTCGGTCGTGATATGTTCACTACGCGAGGAAGTTAGGGACGGAGGAGGAGGATCAGGAGGACCAGTGCACACCCAAGAATCACCAACGATAATGAAATGAAACCTGCCTCCACGCTCCCTCTTCCGAGGCCCCTACAAGGGTCCTTTTTCAGCTAGGGAGCTGCCTCGTCGGGAGACAACCGTTTGAAGATCCTGAAGCGTGCCAAAACACCATTCTCGGGACTCCAACGCCGTGAATCAACCTGACTGACTTCAGCACCGAGAATCAACGGAACTGTTGGCCCTCACAATCCTGAGCCTTTCCAAAATACCATGTCGGTCACGTTTACCATGGGAGTCCGTGAAACTGTTGCAAATTTCGTACACGAATGTGCACGGCGCGAAAGCGAGAGCCACATTTTGAAAACGACGTGCCCTCAATCCGCAAAATTGCTGCAACCTTAAAAAACTGTGCGGCGCTAAGGCGAGAGCAATATTTGGAAGACCACCCGCCCTCAATCCGTGAAGCTCTTGCAATTTTTCTAAACGAATGTGCGAGGCACTATGGCAACCACCCGCCCTCCATAAGTGAAACTGTTGCCAACGTTTAAGCTTCCGGGTCATGGTATCAAAGTCTCAGGCGAAGCGCCCGGCCCGCCCGTTCGACCGGCCTCGGGGTGCGACAGGGAGGAGAGTAATGGAGGAGGGGGAGGAGGAGGAAAGAGGAAAGAGGAGAAGGAGGAGGAGGAGGAGACGGAGGAGACGGAGGGCAGCGGAGGAGCTCTCGAGACAACGCAGGGTGGCCTCTGCGCGGTCGAGCGGGGCCAGGTCCTGGGTGAAAAGGCGCATCTTGGACGCCGGAAAGCGTCCGCTCTGAACGGCCAGCGTTACCGCCATCTCCTGCAGGGCAGGGGGTGTGGAGGGGGCGCGCGCCCTCCTCACCAGTCATCTCCATCCTCCCTCCTTCCTGCTCCCGCCTCCTTCCCTCATTCGCTCCTTCCCTCCTCCTCCTCCTCCTCTTCTTCCGTCCCCATCCTCGCCATCCGCATTCGCCCCCTCCCTCCTCTCATCCTCACCTCCTGCTCCTCGTCCTCGTCCTCGCCCTTCTCCTCATCCTTCTCCCCTGCTCCCTCTCTCCTCTATACCCCCCATCATCTTTTTTCATCCTCTGCCTCGCCTCCCGTCCCCTCCTTGCTCCTCATCCTCTTCATCATCCTCCTCGGCCTGACGATGGTGCTGGCCAGACGTTCAACTGAGACTGAAGGATGGAATTTCCCAAATGGATGAAGGCCGACTAAGTTTCACTATGTCGCCATCGCCAAGTCACCGAGAACATTCGTATCAAACGCTCGCGCACATAGTTTCCTAAATGTGGCTACCGTCGTGGCGCCACGCACGTTCGTGTTAAAGTATCGGCCAGGCGCATTAAAGGGTGAGACATGTTCAAAATGTTACTCTCTCTCTCTCTCTCTCTCTCCTGAGCGCATTGCACATCCGCCCTTAAAAAGTTCCCTGCAGCTATAGAGGTGGAGGGGGAATCAGTTTGACAATATGACTCTCGCCTGAGCCCACTCAGGCTCGCATGAAAAGTTCGCACAACTGTATGATCTAAGCGGATGGGCTTCAACATGTAAGTGTGAGCCAGCGTGGTCCCCAAGCAGCGAGTTATTGAAATCGATGCGGTGCAGTCTCAAAGGTGTAATCAATGAGGTACAATCTAGGTTGTGCAGTCCATGTGGTGCAATGTATGTGGCACAGAGCAACGCAATGAAATGCAATGCAATGCAATGCAATGCAAAGCAATGCAAGCAAATCCAAAGCAATTCAATCAATGCAACGCCATGCAAAGCAATGCAAAACAATATAATGCACATCAACACAAAGCAAAATATAGCAATTGAAAGCAATGCAAAGCAATTCAAAGCAGCGCAAAACAATGCAAAACAATGCGATGCAGATCCATGCAACGAAGCACCACGCCATGCAATCCAATGCAACGCAACGCAATGCGATGCAACGCAATGCCCAAGCAATGAGGAGCAATGCTGAGCAACAACAGGCTACGCAACGAGGTGCAAAGCACGGCTACGCAACGACACGCCATGCAGAGCGCTGTAACGAAATACAGCGCAGAGCAGTGCACAGCAATGCACAGCAGTGCGCAGCAACGAAAAACAACACGGCGACGAGACGGCCCGACCGCCACTGGGGTCCAGCGGCGACGGCGGCGACGGGCGGCGACGAGCTGGCCGCCGGCCGGACCGCCATTGCTGCCCAGCTTTCTCAGAATAAAACGAAGCTCGTCGTCGTCGTCGTCGTCGTCGTGGTCGTTGTCGTCGTCGCTCTCGTCGTCGTCGTCGACGTATTCGTTTTCGTCGTCGTTTTCGTCTTCCTCGTCGTCGTTCATTTTCACAGGCACCCGGAGCGCCCCGGATCGACGGACCAACGGGCCAGAGGCGTGCTAAGATCTCCGGTAACTGGTAAACAGTATTTCTAGTTCGCGCGCGCGGGGCGGCCCCTGGGGGTCCCTGGATCAAAAGTACCCCGGGCGGAGCCCGGGCGGAGCCCGGGACACTCCCCCAGATCCTCCAGGATCGCCCCAAGAGGGCCCCAAGAGGCCCCCAATACAATCCAAGAGAGGTCCGAGACGCCCGAAGATCGCTCCACGGCGCCCAAGATGGCCTCCAGACGGCCCAAGACGTCTCCAAGATGACCCAACAAGCCTCCAAGATGCCCCAAGAGGCCTCCAAGAGAACTCCCAAGAGGGCCCCAAGAGGCAAAAATCAATGTTTTTTTTCTCAGGTTTTGGACAGATTTGGGCGTTTCAACCTTTTCGGTTCCCCGACGCCCCTAAACGGCTCAAGAGGCCTCCAAGATCGCCCCAAGAGGGCCCAAGAGGCCCTCAAAAGGGCCCCAAGACGGCCCAAGACGGCTCCAAGACTGCCCCAGAGGCCTCCAAGACGGCCCAAGAGGGCCCCAAGAACGCCCCCAAGACGGTCCAAGAGAGGTCCGAGACGCCCGAAGATCGCTCCACGACGCCCAAGATGGCCTCCGGACGGCCCAAGACGTCTCCAAGATGGCCCAAGAAGCCTCCAAGATGCCCCAAGAGGCCTCCAAGGGAACTCCCAAGAGGGCCCCAAGAGGCAAAAACCTGTGTTTTTCCTTTGGTGTTGGACAGATTTGCTTTTCGGTTCCCCGACGCCCCTAAACGGCTCAAGAGGCCTCCAAGATCGCCCCAAGAGGGCCCAAGAGGCCCCCAAGAGGGCCCCAAGACGGCCCATGACGGCTCCAAGACGGCCCCAGAGGCCTCCAGGACGGCCCAAGAGGGCCCCAAGAACGCCCCCAACACTACACAGCTCCCGACGCCGCAGCTCCACACTGCAAACGACCACTCGGACAGGCGACCACGGTGCGACATTATGGGCCGGCGGAATGAGCGAAGCGATTAAATAAAACGAAGCACCCCAAAGAGTGAGCATCACTTGAAACATATCCCTTCATCGCTGCGCACGTCCGTTTTACACGCGCGCGGTTTTTTCAACGGTTACAACAAATGGGTGGTGCGATAGATCTAGATGCAATCTGCGCGGTGCTATCTAGGTGGCGCACTTGTATTTATTTATATATATACTTACATACATATGTTTATAACGTATATCAGTATATGTTGTGCATCTCATGTGGTGAATTATGCGTTGGGCAATCCATGTGATACAATTTACGAGATTCCATATCTGTTGTGCAAGCTATGTGGTGCAATCTAAATCGTTCACTTAATCTCTGTTCACAATGAGGTGTCCACTCTAACGCTCGCGCAATCATCCCACCCACACAACCGCGGGGGGGTACAGATCCTAACACTTAGAAAATATAGGTGGTACAATCCCTGAGGTGCAGAATTTGTTGTTCATCCTATGTCGTGCACTATACGGCGTGCAGTCCACGTGGTGCACTCTGTGCGGTGGCAGGTATGTTGCACGAGCTGGGTGGTTCAGTCTCATTGGTTGAACTGCGCAGGCTATGTGGTGCAACGTTTGTGTTGCAACCCATGTGTTGAAACATCGGATATGCACCACACGAGGTGCAAACTAGGTGGTGAAACCAACGCGGTACAGGCCAAACGGTGCATTCAAGGTGGTGCAATCTACGTGGTGCAACAGTTTCTGCTCGCAATGAACTGTCAACTCCACTGCTTGCGCAATCATCCCACCCACCAACCCGCAACTTGATTTGCATAAGCCCATGCGGCGGCAGCTGCGATGAGTGCTCCGTGTTGGCTGGTGCATCTTTGCGGCCGCGCTAGCCCGCGCATGCCTCCGCGCGCAGCGGCCGGATAGTTAGGCGCGACCGCCGCGGCCGCGGTGGCGCTGACCGCCGCGCACTTGCCAGCGGGCAATTTAATGTGAGTCGGCGACTTGGACGGGCGCGGTATCATGGCGACGTCGACAACGGTAGACGCGATGATGAAGGTAGCGATGCTGGGTGATGACAACGACGACGGCAAGGCCACTGACGGCGCCGATGCTGATCACGCCGACGACATTGACGGCATCCTCGCGTCGCTGCTGAATGTTTTGAAGGGGGTTCTATATGCGCGCGCGGAAGTGTGACACGCATCGTGCCCCCCCCAAACCCCACCCCACAGCACGCGCGCTAGGGCGTTCGAATGGTTTCGATGTGCGGCGCGAGGGGCCCGTTTGGTCGAATTCCATGAACACGTTGTAAAACTATGTGGTTCCCTTGGGGGTTCGCAGGAGCCCGAAAACAGGCGGCTATGAAAGCTGAGATTGAAAAACCATGTGGCTGTTTGGGGTAAATCGATATGTTGAGAAAGCTCGGCTTTGAAATCCTCACGGACCCTAGGGTGTTTGAAGGACTCCAGCACGCGCGTGCGACGACGCACGCGCGTGCACTTCGCCCCATCTGTTGCGAAGGATTATTGCGACAACGCGCGCGCAAGGGCGCACGGGCGATTCCGACATGCGCGCGCGGGAGGCCCGTTTGGTGGCCAGTTCTTGTGGGTTGGGAAACCGATGGTTTTCTTGCGAACTCGCAACAACCCGAGCGCAAAAGTTTTGTTTGAACATCCGTGTTGTGAAACCATGTGTTTGTATTTGTTTTCGGGACATTCGATTTTGAAACCCTGGCGAAACCTAAAGTGTTTGAAAAAGTGTGGCATGCGCTCACAGAGGCGCGCGCGTGCGCTTCGTCAAGTTTGTTGTAGGTTTTTTTTGGCAACTGGCGAATTGTGATGAACGAGTGCGCGCGCATATCGTTTCGTTGCAAGCGGTGTGTGGGGGGGTGGGGGGCTTTGCTGGCATGACGCGAATTCTTATTTAGGACGGACGACGAAGCAGAATCGCATACGAATTGCACTGCGAAAAACTGGGCCGCTGAGTCTGGGAGCGGAGGAAGAGATCCGAATCCTGTTTTAGAAAGGAGAAGAGATATGGCAGCCCCTGTGGTGCAAGATTTGTCGTGCACTGTGCGTCTCGCAATGCGTTACACAACCCGCGTGGTGCAATCTGCGCGGGTCAACGTATGTTGCACGAGCTATGTGGCGCAGTCTCAGCGGTTAGGTTGCGCACTCTTTGTGATGCAATCTCTGTGGTGCAACCTATGTGTGGCAACGTCTGTCATGCGCTCTATGAGGTGTGGTCCAGGTGTTGAAATCAATGCGGTGCAGTCTCAGCGGTGCAGTCGAAGTGGTGCAATTTACCTGGCGCAGTGAATTTCTGCCCGCAGTGAATTGTCAACTCCACTGCCTGCGCAATCATCCCACCCGCCCACCAGCAACTTGGTCTGCATGAGCCCATGCGACGGCGATTGCGATTAGTGCGCGGAGTTGGCTGGCGCATCTCTGCGACCGCGCGAGCCCGCGCATGCCCCCGCGCGCAGCGGCCGGACAGTTTGGCGCGACGGACGCGGGCCGCGGTGGCGCTGACCGCCGGGCACTTCCCAGCGGGCACGACACTGCGAGTCGGCGACTTGGGCGGGCGCGGCATAACGGCAACGCCGACAACTGTAGACGCGATGATGGTCGCATCGATGATAGCGACGACGATGACAACGACGACGGCAAGGCCAGCGACGGCACATTTTGACATCCCGACGAATTCCAAAGTTGTTGCAAGGACTCCGCGACGACACGCGCGCGAGCTTCGCCCCATTTGTCGCAAGGGAGTCTCGCGACAGCACGCAGGGGCGTCCGAGCGACTTGATTTCGACGCGCGCGCGCGCGACCGGGCCAATTGAGCGCCGGGGCCCGCTTGGCAAAATTGGATGACAACGTTGGGAAGAAAGGAAAAAAACCTGTTGTGTTTTTTAAAAAAAAAAAATACCAAAAGCGCGGATGCAAACTTTGCTTGAACACTCGCGCTGCGAAACCATATGCCCACGCGTGTTTCCAGGGCGATCGAATGTCAAATACTCGCGCAACCCATTGTTTAAATGGATTTGGGCATGCGCGCGCGACGACGTCCGCGCGTGCACTTTGTCATCATTTTGCAAAAAGATTCTTGAAAGCGGACGATATTTAATGAATGAGTGCGCGCGTATGATGTCTGTTGCAGAGGATGATGGGGGGGCGACCATGGCCTGCCTGGCATGGTACGAGCCCGTGCTTCGGATGGGCGGTGGGGCTGAACTACATGCACACTGCAATCCGAATAAGGGGAGTCGTTAATTCGGAAGGGGGGGAGGGGGAGGCGGGTAGATCCTATCACTTAAAAAAAGGAAAATCTACGTGATGCAATCGACGTCGTGCAATCTACGCGGTGCATTAGAGGTTGCGCAGACCACGTGGTGTCTCTTACGCGATTTCCAGTGCGTTGTGCAAGCTCTGTAGTGCAGTCTAATGGTGCAAGTAATTTCTGCCGCGCAACCATCCCGCCCGCACGCCTGCAATTTGGCTGGCAAAACCCATGCGGCGGCAATTGCGATGAGCGCTTGGCGTTGCCTGGTGCGTATATGCGGCCGCGCTAGCCCGCGCGCGCTCGCGCGCGAAGCGGCCGGTTAGTTTGGCGCGACCGACGCGGCCGCGGCGGCGCTAACCGGCGCATTAATGCGGGACGGCGATTTGGGCGGGCGCGGCATCGCGGCAACGACGACAACGGTAGACGCGACGATGGCGGTAGCAATGCTGGTGACGACGATGACAACGACGACGGCAAGGCCAGCGACGGCGCCGATGCCGACCGCGCCGACGACGATGATGGCGCCCTCGCGTCGGGGCGAAGGGTTTGTAAGGAGTTCGACACGCGCGCGCGGCAGCGCGAGAGCGGCCCACGCGGCATTATTTGACGCAGATCGCGCCCCCCCACCCCACCCCCCAGCACGCGCACAAAAACGCTCGAGTGTTTTCGACGCGCGGCGCGAAAGGCCCATTTGGCAGACTTGCATGGACATGTCTGTTTCGTGAAACATATGGTTTTCTTAGATGCTCGAAGGAGCGCGAGCACAGGAGTTCCTAAAAACTGGCGCTGCAGAACCATGCGTTTTGAACATGTTGTCGGCGCGCTCGGTTTTGAATTCTTTGCGAGACCCATGGCTTGAAAACGATGTCCACCCGCGCGCGCGACGACGCGCGCGCGTGCACTTAGCCCCATCTTGCGCAGGGGACTCTCGCGACAGCACGCGCGCCAGGGAATTCGAGCGATCTCGACGCGCGCGCTCGAGAGGCTCGACTGGCAGCTCGCAGTGAAAATTGTAAAAATAAATCGGTTCCTCGAGAAGCCGCAAGGTCCCCAGGGGCAACTTTTTTCGGTTTAAAGAACTCTCGTTGCGATACTATCGGATTGTATATAATGCGGGACCGCTCGATTTTGAACTCCTATCGCGGGATGTCCACGCGCGAGAGCGACGACGCGCGCGCGTGCACTCCCCCTCATCTGTCGCAAGGCGTTCTTGGATACTGATGAATTGCGATCAACGAGCGCGCGCGTATACTATTTATACTATTTTGTGCTGGCGATGACGGGGGGGGGGGGCTGCCTGCCCGGGGCGGTGCGAATTCGTATTTAGGACGGAGGATGGGGGAACAATCATATGCGACCCCCAATGCGAACAGGTAGGCGACAATCCTGAAGGGGGAAGATCCGATTGCACATGCCGACAGGGGGATGTAAGCGGTGCAATTCATCTCCTCGGAGTGAGTTGCCCACTCTGCTGCCGCCGCAATCATCCCGCCCGCCCGCCCAAAATTTGGTTTGCAAAACCCGTGCGGCGGCGATCGCGACCAGTGTTTGGGGATGGCCGGTGCGCCTTTGCGGCCGCGAAAGCCCGCGCATGCTCGCGCGCGCAGCGGCCGGATAGTTTGGCGCTGCCGACGTGGCCGCGGCGGTGCTGACCGCCGGGCACTTCCCAGCAGGCACGTCAGCGCGGGTCGGCGATTTGGGCGGGCGCGGCACGGCGGCAACGTCGACGACGGTAGACGCGGCGATGATGGCGGCGATGCTGGCGACTTTGGCGACAACGACGACGGCGTAGCCAGCGACGGCGCCGATGCTGATCACGCCGACGACGATGACGGCGCCCTCGCGTCGTCGATTGAAGTTTTGGAGGGAGTTCGACGCGCGCGCGGCCGACGCGCGACAGAGGACCACACGGTACTATTTGACACAGGCCCCCCCAAAAAAAACGCGCGCGCAAGGGCGTTCGAATGATTTCGACGTGCGGCGCGAGGGGCGCGTTTGGTAGAATTGTATGAACATGTTGGAAAAGTTCTTACGAAGCCCCCAGGAACGCGAACGCAGCCATTTCTTTAAACCGACGTTGCAAAACCATACGTTGCATATGTTTTCGGGGCATTCGGTTTTGAAGCCCTTACGGAACGCGCGATGCTTGAAATATTCTGGCATGCGCGCGCGCCGACGCGAGCGCATGCACTTCGATGTTGCTGCAATGGATTATTGCGACATCACACGCGCAAGAGCGTTCGTGCGATTCCGGCACTCGCGCGCGAGAGGCCCTTTCGGTAGCAAGCGATGAGAACGTTGAAGAAAAACAATGGTTTTCTTAAGGACGCGCAGGAGCCCGACCGCAATCATTTGTTTTGAAATTGTCGTTGCGAAACCACGATTCCGTGATTCTTTCTATTTTCTGTTTTACAAGTCGAGCCACTAGATTCTAATCCTGACAAAAACGCGAATTGTTGAAGGATGCTGGACTGCGCGCGCGACGACGCGCGCGCGAGCACTTCGCATTTGCGTGCTAGGGATTGTAGGACATGAAATATTACGCTTGATAAAAGAACGCGCGCGCGTATATTATTTTTGGCATCGGGTGGGGGGGGGGGGGGGGCGGGCACCGGCCTGCCAAGGGTGGCGCGAATGCATTTTTAGGATGGACGACGAGGCTGAATCGCGCTAGTTCCGGGCGAGAAAGGGGGGGGAGCTTGAAAGGGGTTGGGGGGCCTAACCAGCAGCTTCGCCTTAGGCGAAACCCAGCTCCCGCTCTGTTGTGCCGCAGTAACGATAGCCCCAGGTGTAGGGGGCGAGCCATCTCGAGCAGTTTTGGCATCGATGGCAAATGGCAGACCTCGCGCCGAGGTGTAATCAGATCTGGGCGGCCGGTCGCCTTGGCCAAGCAGCCGCGGACGCACGCTCGTCCCCACTCACATGCAACACCCAGCTCACTTTAGAGTCGAGGGGGGATGGAGACGAAGCGTGAATCCGCCGCCCCGGCACAGCAGGTACAGCAGCGACTATTTACAAAAGGGGCAGCAAAAGGGCGGGGCCGTAAGGAAGGTGGGCCCGCGCGCAAGTTGCCTCGCCTGCAATGCTGTGCATACGAGTACTCCTCAGGCGGCTACAGAACGAGATGTCTGACCAGCCCGACAGGGAGCACGACGCTTTCAGTCGTGTTTGAAGGACTGTGTACCTCCCATGAACTGTAGGAGCATTTCTCTGTCGATGCTCCCCTTGGTGTGACCGTCCGCAGTCATATCGCGGGTGTCACACCACTGAATACTGCGCACGATTCCTCGCTCCATCATCTGTCGTGTCCAGCTGATGTGTCCTAAGAGGATGCACTCAGCCGGTTTCTTCGAGTCTGCGCTTGACACGGACTTAACAACACACTCAGCATCTATGGTCAAAGTGACCTTGATGCTCAGGCCACCCAACTCACATATGTCAACTGAGTGGAGGTTAGCGGCCCTGCGTGGAGCTCGTGCAGAATCACGATCGTGGGATAACAGTCCTCCAAGTTGCGGGCTGCTGCTAGTGTCTCTGCTGAATAGCTCGAGCGGGCCTGCAAGCGGTGAGACTTGCAGTGCGCATCGATCAAGTGAACGACGGGCTTACCGGAGGGCGTGCTTCCACGCCGTAGCAGGTTTGCCCCGCAAATACCATAGCCTTTGACTTCGTCATCGGCAACTCCACTCAGGCGTCGGTAACCTGAGTCGCTGTGCAGGTCAACCTAGCCCGTGGGGGTCATCGCCTGGTAGACGATCTTCTCAAGGCAGGCCTGCAGTTTCCTGGTAATCGCGCGCAGTCGTCGCACTTGTATTGGTCGGTTCTTGGGCACGCTGTAGAGAAACAACATACACCATCAACCACGCCCGGGTGATCAATGCATGCGCCAATGCGCCTCTAAGGCAGACGAACATGTCTGCAACCATCTTGGATGCTTGGGCGTCAACGCCGGCGCCAGAAAGTTGAGGATGTCGTATAGGTCGGAGCTGCTTGATGTATTCGTCTTGGTCCAAAACAAGACTGCCGCCCTCATCTTTGGTACACATCACAGCGCAATTGTTGCATGTGTGCTTGTTGAGTTTACACGTGCCAGAGGCGTCTTCTACGCACTTGACGCACTTGTCAATGGTGTCCTCTGTGCCGGCCAGATTGGTGTCATCAACATGTTTGGCCGTGAGCAGGCTACTGCTCGTCTCGAACTCCACGTCGTAGGAAGTGGGTCTGAGACCAAAATCTCTTGTGGTCCTTATGAGCTTTAGTGAGAAAGCTCGAGGTATGTCCTTGGTGCCAGTGGCTGACTTAAGGCACTGCAGACAGGGCTTCGACTCGTCGCAGTGTTCGAGTCCTGGGAGAGCTCGAAGCACCGTAGCCGATCCAGGCGACAGAGTAAAACACACCACACGTTCCTTTTCACCAGTTGCCTCAGCCTGTTCCTGGTAGGTCAACCCTTCCAGGAAGGCCATGTTGATGTCGAGGGAAGCAGTGACCCATTACTTCTTGCACGCTGCCGTGCTCGCGAGAGTCTCTGGCTTGACCGCCGTGCTGTTCCCGAAAAGGTTTCCACATCAGCGGCTTCAAAGTCCATGAAGCCTCGAAGCACCAAGCGCAAGCTGATGGCACGTTCCATTTCGCCCTTCTCGTTCTTCCAAAACTTCCATGCGCGCACGTACCTCGAAGTCATGATGTTTGGCGCTTTATACAAATCTTGCATGTTGAAGCACTTGTTGTCAAACCATATCTTGAGTTCGGTGCATAGGGCTGTCGATGCTTTCTCGGGGTTCGCCTGGACGCCAGCCTTCGCAAGGACGTCGTCTTCCTTGACAACCCACAGCTCGCTTCGCAGCGGCGGCAACAAATACTCGCATGGTGGTCACGCGGTCGGCATCCAATATCCTGCGCTGCGGTTCGGACAGGACTGCCTTTGACACTTCTGCCGCGAAGCAGAGTTCTACATATTGCCCTTGTTCGCCTGAGCCCAGGCCGTAACTGCAATCTTCGAACGTGGGGCACAGTGGGACATGAGACGTCTCCTCGATGTCGGAGTTGCGTCGGTGCCCCCACTTCGGCAGGTGCCCCCGCTGGTCTTCAGCTACAGTGATCAGCGCACCGTTGTCTGGAATCATATGTGTGGGTACTGTGAAAAGATCCCCTGGTGGAGTTGCCTCCAATAGCTCCCTTTCACCTTGTAGTTCTGTTTACCGCACTTCCATAATGCGCGCCTCGAGGTCAGCCTCCGATTCCTCATATATCGTAGGAAGCCGTCCGTCCCCCTGTGGTGGTTCGGCTGCTGGGGCTTCTCTAGCGGTTCCGTCCGGTGTCGGTGCATGCGCCAATTCCTCAAACTTTGTCACATCCTGGTCAAAGCCTGCTTGAGGTGTGGTGGACTTAAGGCACTGGATGATTCTTGAATGTGCTGATCCAGATATATCGTGAATGTTAAGAAAGGTGCCTTCTACTTCATAATCGTGAAATCCTGGATTCACATCGTTGTCGTAGTAGACCAATGTGCAACTGTCAGCGTAAGCCACCGGAAGTAGCTTGTGGATACTCTTGGCAAACCTGACGGAAACTACGTTCTCAATGCGGAAGAAATTTCTGAGAAGCGATTGCAAAGCCAGATGGACCTTAGGAGATAGTGGGCTTGCAGTTGTTATCTGAAGCATCCCCTTCTTGGTCGGGACATAGCCAAATGTCATAGCAGGTCCCCCCGCAGGTAAACTGGCCACGAACGTCAACGCTGTCCGTACTGCAGTGTTGTCGGAGCCTATTTCTTTGGGCAATCAAAACTTCAATATAAAGTGAATGTCGTGCATCGTCGCATTGTACCTGGCCGTCGCGATTTCCCGCTCGAATGATGACTTGGCCCCTCTCGGGATCGTTTCTTACGACTTGGAATGGGCCATTCCAGCCTCCCCAGTCGTCCTGCGTGGTTGCGGGGCCACGGTAATCAACAAAATCTCCTTCATCGTAGTAATGCTGACCGGTGATAGTTGTCTCAGTGCGCAATGCACGATTGGTCTTGGCTACTGCAGTGGCCTGCGTGATAGCTTCAATGCAGACCTTGCGAATCATCTGTTCACAAGAAGGATCAGACGTTTCCGTCGGCTGTTCGTGATCCAGGATATGCGCGTCCGGGAGCATTGCCAGTTGCCGTCCAAACAGGGCGCATGAAGACAGCTCACTATAGAAGGTGAACGCGGCGGCGGCAAACAAGGCCTCATGCGGTAGTCGTGTGAACACAAGAGGTATGTCTAACCTGTTGAGTTCAGCTTCCATGACATGCAATAGATGGCACAATATGCCACTTCTGGCGTCGATCGTCGTAGCGTATTGTCCACGCGCGCATATCCTTAGTTCAGTGCCCCTTGCCATAAGAACTGCTTTCGCAGTGTCGTTGTTGAGGGCGCCCTCTCCACCGGGGTAGGGTACCTTTGCAGGTCCAAACTGCATCCAGTACTGATGGTACGCATCCAGGATACTGGTCATCGTCTTGTCTGGTATTTCCATTCCAGTAGAATAGCGAATACAACGATCGGTGATATGGAATATCTTATGTTCTTGTGTGTAGACATAGGGTCGCATTCAACTTCTTCGTTGAACTTGCCAGGCAGTGCAGTAGTTGGCAGAACCGCATGCCCAGGCTTGTCCCAAGCCATGCACTCCCGACATGTGTCGCAGACACCTATAATCAGGTCGAGTCTGACATTGTCCAGATCAATCTTGGTTAAGATGAGTCTCATCTTGGGCTCTTCCGCATGGAGCCTACGCAAGTGTAGCTTCCGCGGCACGCGTGTTACCACGCTTGGGTAAATGCTTTCTAAGTTTTGTAAACTGATGCGTACGTCGGACCTTGACCAGTCTGGAAGTCGTGGTCGTGCAGCAGTGTTACCCGCTGGTGGCGGTGGAGGTGGATATCCTCCTTGCTGTCGGCCACGTCTGACTCTGACCTGTGGCGGTCGGATGCGGCCATCCGAACTCCCAGCTCCGCTCGAGGCAGGTTGCCCTGCAGCAGGTTCAGCAGCATGTCTGCCTACTGTAATGTCGTGGCTGCTGGCGCCCGCTGTGGGTCCGGCTCTAGAGCCGGGTCTTGGTGCGCGTAGCCGCACAATTGGTGGTGCGGCTCGTGCCTCGGGTGGTGGTGCTGCTGGTTCGGCAGGGGCGGGTGGTGCCTGTCCGCGAATGTCGGGCAGCTTCCAAGGTTTTGGCAAACTTGAATTGGCCAGGTGTCCGCGCATGTCCAGGCTTGTTCTGGCCGTAGTTCTTCTTACAGCTCGGACATTCCCCATGGTAGTCCCCCTGATCATGCCACCTGCAGCGCCTGGGGATTCTGTCATGTGAAGGGAGAGAGCACGTTCACATCATCCGTGCACGCAGGACATCCTGGCCCTCCCGAGGGCGGTCTCGTGATCGAACCGTCGGGCTGCCGAGGGATAGTTTGATCGTCCAATTCGCATCCCCTCACGTTGGTGACGAGCACGGTGGAAGAATAAGGGTGACCATGAAAGGAATCACGGTTTACCTGGAATAGATCGTGTGCGATCTGCACTGCGTCGACGAAAAGAGACTGCATCTTTGAAGTTTAATGTGCAGCCATGGACAGGTCCTCGCTACATACCGACGCATGTTGATGATGACCAGCAACTCGTCTTCGTTCACAAGGTGTAAATAGAAGGCGGTGGTTGGCCATGATCTCGGTCGGTTTTCGTATCAATACCCAATGGGAATCACGTAAGCTGGTAGTACATTGGTCCCTATTCACCTTGCAAGTGCCCTTGCATGTGGCTAATGTGGTCCATGGCGGTATCCGGTCCACCCAAGTACCCACTGGTTGCTCTCTAAAAGAACCGTCGAGGACCGTTCTGGCGCATGGCAACCTTACCACAGAACTTGATATGTGGAAGATCTTCTTTGTGGTGTTCATGCCAAGTATCAAAGTTGCTTTGGGAAATGACATATGAAGGAGTACAGTCGTTCTGCAGCTGGGTTGTAGAATGACAACATTGACGAAGCAAACGTCTAGGTAGTGCATCGCTGCATCCTGGACATCCTTGCTTCCATGGTCAACATAGGAGCGTTGGTCTAAGTTTCCCCTGGTAGACAAACCTCGGCTGAATGCTAGCTGCGATATACCTCCACTTCCTCCACGCAATTCCAACATGTCAACCTTGTTGTGTCGTCCATAGCATAACGTTGGGATTATGGAGAATACATCTGCGTAGGATACAGCAGGTAGCCGCGCAAGTAATGTGATGAATGTTTCCTCTTCGTCATCACTTTCCGTGCTGGGGTCAAGGAGGGCGTCGGTGCAGTACGCACTACATCCGAGACCTTTGAGGTCATCCCCGCAGTCGTCGCTGCCTTTTTCGACTACCTTGGGTATCTTGCGTGGCTTGATGCCCGCTTCGAAGACGGCTTTCTGTTGTTCTTTGTGTTTGATTCGGGCATCGGTCGGAAGTGTTGTCTGTCGTTCAATGCCAGGTGAACTTAACGTCGGAAATTCGGGAACAGAGGGGAGCACGCAGCCACGCTCAATCGAAAGGGGAAGGGGGCGATCGTCATCGACGAACGCAACTCGCCTTGGGCGTGGACGTGGGTCCTCCTGTCCGATGAGAGCCGGTTCTGGCGGCTCCCAGTACGACCGAGTACGAATGTTTGTTCCACCATTCGGTAATGGCGCATTGTGATTGTACCCGATAGGCTGCTCCTGGATCTTGATGTCTTGTATAATCTGATTGCCGCTCAGTATCATCGTTACCCATCTTACGACATGGCCCCATGCAGGGCCATTCTTCGGAGACTGAACGTAAGTTAGAGCTCCTTTATCCACTCGTGCGTGAATGCCAAGGTGTACAGCACTCGCGTGGTTTCTCTTTGTATTGCGAAAACAAGTTTATCGATCAATCTCGCACTCATGATAGCCAATGTTTTGTTGCGCCACTCTGCCTTCTGAGCACCTTGGCCATGCCAGCCCAATGCATGCTCAGCAAGTTGGGCAGGTGCCCCTGCAGCTTGACACGTACATCTCCACAAGTTGGTCGGGATGCGCGTGTAGGTAGTTGCCACTTGCAGATATCATCCGCTAGGCAGCTTACTTGAACGGCCGCATTTCAAACCGAAATGGCAGCATCGCATACGCATGACCTGCAAGTCGATATCTTCAATGGCATTTCGCATGGGGCGCTGTTTCCAGAAATAACCTGGCGGTCCCACATGTACATTAGACATGCGTAGAGCCCGGGCCTTGGTCATCAAATTTTGGACGCGTTGATAATGTGGCCCTGGCCGCTTCCCAGGCAACCTAACGTACCAGTCAGCGGGAACTGCCACCCACAACAATTGATACCCCCCCGAAAGTAGAGCACCCAAATACTGTGTGCCAGTGAAGGTCGCAACCTCTGCACGTGCAACGCGGGCACACATGTAACCACGAGCTCGGAGTTCAGCGCAAGCTGTCCGTGCGTCCTCAATGACAAGTGCACGAGAATGATAACCTCATGCCCGTGAGAATAAACACTAGGGGATAATAAAGTTCGGGGTTCAGGGAGAGATAATAAAAGTAGCCCAGCAGACCTCAGCATAATCTCGAAGTAAGAGAAGATCAAGAGGAGACCAACCCGAGCACGTTTTGAGACATCCTTGGCGTTTAGTTTTCATAGAACTATCCTCAACAATGGCTTATCTCTCATGAAAAATGTTTTTTGTAAGTGCTCGTGTAGGGTAGCTCATGTGCCTCAATTTCCATGGATAATCAACCCCAGAGATAAAAAAAAAAAGTTCAGGCGAGCGTGGGGACAGAGAGAATTATAAAAGAAGAAGAATACAGTAGAAGAATAATAAGACAGAAGAAGAAGAGGAGAATAATAAGAGGACGAAGAAAGGAAAAATCCAAAGTTCCAAATCTATAAATTTTAATTTACAAGCGCTTTATGAAAATTGATTGTTTTAAGTGCTCGTGTAGGGTAGCTCATGTGCTTCATTTTCCATGGATAATCAACCCCAGGGATAAAAAAGTTCAGGCGAGCGTGAGGACAGATAGAAATATAAAAGAAGAAGAGGAAAGTATAATAATAATAAGAACATTGCTCGTTTCGTTTGAGTCTGCCTCCCAAAATTATTGGTTTCGCTTGACACATCCTGAAAAAGTGTGATCGCTTCGCTTGATGTTGCTATATCAACATCGCTTGATGTTGCTATCTCAACATAGCGCTTCGAGGTGATAATGAAGTTCGGCCTCAGCGCTCGCCGCCCAATTTGAATTTTGCATAGGGCGACGATAATCAACTCTAAACACTGAAGGGGGGGGTCCCTTTATTATCATCGGCATGCGGTTAATGATGCGATGAGCGCTCATTTGCTGCAGCGGCCACACAGCGGGCCCACTGCTGTCCTTGGCAGCCGCGCAGCCGGGCTTGCCGATGTCCCTGGCGCGCACAGCCGGCGCCTGAGAAAAGAATGCAATTTTCCCCGCGCTAGATGACAAAACCTGAGCGTTTGGCCTGTCGGAACAAGCGCGGGTGGCCGTAGCACGCGCCCGCCCCCGCCACTCATTTTCAAGCGGTGGGGGCGTCCAAATGCCCGTGCCATGCTGCGCTGCAGAGACGCTGCTCGAAGTAAAAATATCAGACGTCTCAGCGGCATCATCCCCTTCCGCAAGAGCCCCTGCCGTCGCGTCGGGCGGTATCCACTTATTGCCCTCCTCGTAGATGGCCTGATAGACATAGTTGCGCAAGGCGAAGTCCTGGCCGGCCGGTGCGGGGATAGCCCCGAAGGACGCACGCCTGCGACGCCGTCTCCATGGTGTTATTCACCACAGACTGGATCATAAAAGCAAGCGTCTCCTCGTCAATGGAGAAGCTGATGCCCTTGGCATCCTGTGACATCATATACGCATGGGCATTGCTCATAGCAGGTGCAGCCGGCTCTGTGTCAGCTGCCTCTTTGACGAGCAGCGGGGCGTCCTCGCAGTGAGGGTTGGCCGCAATAGTAAACGGCATCGGCCTTTCGTCCTCAGTTGCGGCCCCGCGCTCGTCGACCTCGAGCGCCAGGTGCCCAGAAGGCGTCGCCATCAAACCGGGTACCCCGGCACCCTTCCCAATGAGGAGCTCGTGCATATCAGAGCCGGGGATGACCATCTTCTCGCGCCCCTGCTCCAGAACCACGATTGTCCTCATGTTAGACATACTCCTCCGACCCAGGATAGCAGGGGGATTCCCCCCTGAACCCTCAGCCACGTTAGCTGAGTAGGTATCACGCCTCGGCACAGCAGGTGCCCCCGCCGGATCTCCTTTTTCCTTGCGCGCAACTGCGCAGCGCAAGGACTTGTCACATGCAGCGGCACCATGCCCCACTCCCGACCCGTAGGGCCTCTTCGTCAGGTTCAGCCTCTTGATGTCGTGTCCATGAGAGCGGGATACCCGTTCAAATGTTTGTGCCGTTTTTAGATCAATGATGTTGATGCTGCTGCCGATGTCCAGAAGGATTGTCAGCATTCCATCCACCATGGTCCCACTGTTTGCGGCCAGGGCCAGTTCATGGCGTTCTCCGAATATTCCTAGAACCTCAGACAGCGCCGTATCATACATACCCTTGCGGCGCCTCTGCTCCAACACCCAATCGTTCCTTGTCGGAGACGCGAAGACGTTCATGCATCCGCGGGCGTCCTCCTCCGCAATGGGGTTCCTCTCGAAAACCTAAGCCGCGTGATACTCGTCATGCATGTGATGGCGCGGTGCAGATGCGAGCGGCATGTTCATGAACGTATCCTCGTCGGCACGCATGCCAATCTGGCCATCTGTGTTCACCATCAACACAGCGTGTAGCATGTCGCGCTCGGATATCGCACTGGTGCCGCTGCGCGCGCTCGCCGGGCTCTCCGTCCTGCGCTGGCTGCGCGGGCGGGTGTCTCGCCCATGTGGCATGTAAGTACGTGGAGCTTGAAGCCACTGCGTGCTCCTCTCGGTGACTCTCTCCATACGCCTTAGCAACATGTCGTTGGCCGGCAACGCGGCAGGTGCAGTCGTAGCAGGTGTCCCTGCGTTGTTGGCTGTTTCCGCCATTGATGCCTAGGCACATCCAGAGCAGGCGCGATAGCTCCGGTCGCCTGCACCGCATTGACTGATGAAGCGGGTTGCCCCGCAGGCGTCGTTGCAAGGACTGCCGCGTCGTTCATCATCATCGCCGTGATGCGGGTAAGTTCTTCGCGAAGGTCCCTGAGTTCGCTAGCACCTCGGAGTATTTCCCCACGGCGACCTGCTGCATCCTGATATCCAGCAAGGGCATAATGCAACTCAACTATGATGAGACCAACGCCCCTGCAACTAGCGCACGGCGCCTCAGTTGCAGCACCTCCCATAGTGCCAGTCAACTGTCTTTCCACATGGAATCCTGGATTGACATCCGTCTTCAGCCAACTGTCAACAGTCAATGAAACCCTGGATTCACATCGTTGTCATAGTAGACCAATGTGCAACTGCCAACGTAAGCCACCGGAGGTAGCTTGTGGATACCCTTGGCAAACCTGACCGAAACTACGTTCTCAATGCGGAAGAAATTTCTGATAGGCTATTGCAAACTCAGACGGACCTTAGGAGATAGTCGGCTTGCAGATGTTATCTGAAGCATCCCCTTCTTGGTCGGGACATAGCCAAATGTCATAGCAGGTCTCCCCGCAGGTAAACTGGCCACGAACGTCAACGCTGTCTGTAATGCAGCGCTGTCGGAGCCAATTTCTTTTGGCTATCAAAACTTCAATATAAAGTGAATGTCGTGCATCGCCGTATTGTACCTGACCGTCGCGGTTTCCCACTCGAATGATGACTTGGCCACTCTCGGGATCGTTTCTTACGACTGGGAATGGGCCATTCCAGCCCCCCCAGTCGCCCTGCGTGGTTGCGGGGCCATGGTAATCAACAAAATCTCCTTCATCTTAGTAATGTTGACCGGTGATAGTTGTCTCAGCGCGCAATGCACGATTGGTCTTGCTTCAACGCATACCTTGCGAATCATCTGTTCACGAGAAGGATCAGACGTTTCCGTCGGCTGTTCGTGATCCAGGATAGGCAAGTCAAGGAGCACTGCCAGTTGCCGTCCAAACAGGGCGCACGAGAACAGCTCATTATGGAAAGTGAACGCGCTGGCAGCAAACAAGGCCTCATGCAGTAGTCGCGTGAACACAAGAGGTATGTCTAACCTGTTGAGCTCAGCTTCCATGACATGCAGTAGATGGCACCATCTGCCACTTCTGGCTTCGATCGTCGTAGCGTATTGTCCACGCGCACATACCCTTAGTTCAGTGCCCCTTGCCTTACGAACTGTTTTCGCAGTGTCGTTGTTGAGGGCACCCTCTCCGCCCGGGTAGGGTACCTTTGCAGGTCCAAACTGCATCCAGCACTGATGGTACGCATCCAGGATACTGGTTATCGTCTTGTCTGGTATCTCCATTTCAGTAGAATCGCGAATACAACGTTCGGTGATCTGAAATATACTATGTTCTTGTTTGTAGAACATAAGGTCGCATTCAACTTCTTCGTTGAACTTGCCAGGCAGTGCAGTAGTTGGCATAACCGCATGCCCAGGCTTGTCCCAAGCCCTGCACTTCCGACATGAGTCGCAGACACCTCTAATCAGGTCGAGTCTGACATTGTCCAGACCAATCTTGGTTAAGATGAGTCTCATCTTGGGCTCTCTCGCATGGAACCTACGCAAGTGTAGCTTCCGCAGCACGCGTGTTACCACGCTTGGGTCAAGGCTTTCTAAGTTTGGTAAACTGGTGCGTACAACGGACCTTGACCAGTCTGGAAGTCGTGGTCGTGCAGCAGGGTTACCCGCTGGTGGCGGTGCAGGTAGATATCATCCTTGCTGTCGGCCACGTCTGACTCTGACCTGTGGCGGTCGGGTGTGGCCATCCGAACTCCCAGCTCCACTCGAGGCAGGTTGCTCTGCAGCAGGTTCAGCAGCATGTCTGCCTACTCCTGTAATGTCGTGGCTGCTGGCGCCCGCTGTGGGTCCGGCTCTAGAGCCGGATCTTGGTGCTCGTAGCCGCACAAGTGGTGGTGCGGCTTGTGCCTCGGGTGGTGGTGCTGCTGGTTCGGCAGGAGCCGGTGGTGCCTGTCCGCGAATGTCGGGCAGCTTCCAAGGTTTTGGCAAACTTGAATTGGCCAGGTGTCCGCGCATGTCCAGGCTTGTTCTGGCCATAGTTCTTCTTGCAGCTCAGACATTCCCAATGGTAGTCTCCCTTATCATACCACCTGTAGTGCCTGAGGATTCTGTCATGCGAAGGGAGAGAGCATGTTCACATTATCCGTGCACGCAGGACATCCTAGCCCTCCCGAGGGCGGTCTCGTGATCGAACCGTCGGGTTGCCGAGGGATAGTTTGATCGTCCAAATCGCATCCCCTCACGTTGGTGACTAGCACGGTGGAAGAATAAGGGTGACCATGAAAGGGATCACGGTTTACCTGGAATAGATCGCGTGCGATCTGAACTGCGTCGACGAAGAGAGACTGCATCTTTGAAGTATAATGTGCAGCCATGGACAGTTCCTCGTTACATACCGACGCATGTTGATGATGACCAGCAACTCGTCTTCGTTCACAAGGTGTAAATAGAAGGCGGTGGTTGGCCATGATATCGGTCGGTTTTCGTGTCAATACCCCATGGGAATCACGTAAACCGGTAGTACATTGGTCCATATTCACCTTGCAAGTGCCCTTGCACTTGGCCAATGTGGTCCATGGCGGTATCCGATCCACCCAAGTACCCACTGGTTGTTCTCTAAAAAACCGTCGAGGATCGTTCTGACGCGTGGCAACCTTACCACAGAACTTGATATGTGGAAGATCTTCTTTGTGGTGTTGATGCCAAGTATCAAAGTTGGCTTGGGAAATGAAATATACAGGAGTACAGTCGTTCTGCAGCTGGGTTGTAGAATGACAACATTGACGAAGCAAACGTCTTGGTAGTGCATCGCTGCATCCTGGACATCCTTGCTTCCATGGTCAACATTGGAGCGTTTGTCTAAGTTTCCCCTGGTAGACAAACCTCGGCTGCATGCTAGCTGCGATATACCTCCACTTCCTCCACGCAATTCCAACATGTCAACCTTGTTGCGTCGTCCCTAGCATAACGTTGGGATTATGGAGAATACACCTGCGTAGGATTCAGCAGGTAGCCCTGCAAATAATGTGATGAAGGTATCCTCTGCATCATCACTTTCTGTGTCGCAGTCAAGGGGGGCGTCGGTGCAGCACGCGCTACATCCGAGAACTTTGAATTCATCCCCGCAGTCGTCGTTGCCTTTTTCGACTACCTTGGGTATCTTGCGTGGCTTGATGCCCGCTTCTTTGTCGGCTTTCTGATATTCTTTGTGTTTGATTCGGGCATCGGTCGGAAGCGCTGTCTGTTGTTCAATACCAAGTGAACTTAGCGTCGGAAATTCGGGAACAGAGGGGAGCACGCAGCCGCGCTCAATCGAAAGGGGAAGGGGGCGATCGTCATCGACGAACGCAACTCGCCTTGGGCGTGGACGTGGGTCCTCCTGTCCGATGAGAGCCGGTTCTGGCGGCTCCCAGTACGACCGATTACGAATGTTTGTTCCACCATTCGGTAATGGCGCATTGTGGTTGTCCCCGATAGGCTGCTCCTGGATCTTGGTGTCTTGTATAATCTGATTGCCGCTCAGTATCATCGTTGCCCGTCTTGCGACATGGCCCCATGCAGGGCCATTCTTCGGATACTGAACGTAAGTTCGAGCTCCTTTATCCACTCGTGCGTGAATGCCAAGGTGTACAGCACTCGCGTGGTTTCTCTTTGTTTTGTGAAAATCATTTGATCAATCAATCTCGCGGTCATGATAGCCAATGTTTTGTTGCGTCATTCTGCCTTCTGAGCGCCTTGGCCATGCCAGTCCAATGCGTGCCCAGCAAGTTGGGCAGGTCCCCATGCAGCTTGACACGTACATCTCCACAAATTGGTCGGGATGCGCGTGCAGGTAGTTGCCACTTGCAGATATGATCCGCTAGGCAGCTTACTTGAACGGTCGCATTTCAGACCGAAATGGCAGCGTCGCATACGCATGACCTGAAAGTCGATATCTTCAATGGCATTTCGCATGGGACGCTGTTTCCAGAAACAACCTGGCGGTCCCACAAGTACAGTGGACATGCGTAGAGCCCGAGCCTTGGTCATCAAATTTTGGACGCGTTGATAATGTGGCCCTGGCCGCTTTCCAGGCAACCTAACGCACCAGTCAGCGGGGATTGCCACCCACAACAATTGCAACCCCCCGAAAGTAGAGCACCCAAATACTGTGTACCAGTGAAGATCACAACCTCTGCACGTGTAGCGCGGTCACATGTAACCACGAGCTCGGAGTTCAGCGCAAGCTTTCCGCATGTCCTCAATGACAAGTGCACGAGAATGATAATGATGCGATGAGCGTTCACCTGCTGCAGCGGCCACACAGCGGGCCCACTGCTGTCCTTGGCAGCCGCGCAGCCGGGCTTGCCAATGCCCCTGGCGCGCACAGCCGGCGCCTGAGAAAAGAATGCAGGTTTCCCCACGCTAGATGACATAACCTGAGCGTTTGGCCTGTCGGAGCAAGCGCGGGTGGCCGTAGCACGCGCCCGCCCCCGTCACTCATTTTCAAGCGGTGGGGAAGTCCAAATGTCCGTGCCATGCTGCGCTGCAGAGCCGCTGCTCGAAGTAAAAATATCAAACTTCTCAGCGGCATCATCCCCTTCCGCAAGTGCCCCTGCCGTCGCGTCGGGCGGTATCCACTTATTGCCCTCCTCGTAGATGGCCTGATAGACATTCGCCTGCAAGTTGCGCAAGGCGAAGTCCTGGCCGGCCGGCGTGGGGATAGCCCCGAAGGACGCATGCCTGCGACGCCAGGTCTTCATGGTGTTGTTCACCACAGACTGGATCATAAAAGCAAGCGTCTCCTGGTTAATGGAGAAGCTGATGCCCTTGGCATCCTGTGACATCATATACGCATGGGCATTGTTCAGAGCAGGTGCCCCCGCAGCTGGCTCTGTGTCAGCTGCCTCTTTGACGAGCAGCGGGGCATCCTCGCAGTGAGGGTTGGCCGCAATAGTAAACAGCATCGGCCTTTCGTCCTCAATTGCGGCCCCGCGCTCGTCGACCTCGAGCGCCAGGTGCCCAGAAGGCGACGCCATCAAATCGGGTACCCCAGCACCCTCCCCAATGAGGAGCTTGTGCATATCAGAGCCGGGGATGACCATCGTCTCGCGCCCCTGGCCCAGGACCAGGATAGTCCTCATGTTCGACATGCTCCTCCGACCCAGGATAGCAGGGGGGGTCCCCCCTGAAACCTCAGCCACGTTAGCTGAGTAGGTATGAAGTCTCGGCACAGCAGGTGCCCCCGCCGGATATCCTTTTTCCTTGCGCGCAACTGTGCAGTGCAAGGACTTGGCACATACAGCGGCACCGTGTCCCACTCCCGACCCGTACAGCCTCTTCGTCAGGTTCAGCTTCTTGATGTCGTGTCCATGGGAGCGGGATGCCCGTTCAAATGTGTGTGCCGTTTTTAGACCAATGATGTTGATGTTGCTGCCGATGTCCAGAAGGACTGTCAGCATTCCATCCACCATGGTCCCACTGTTTGCGGCCAGGGCCAGTTCATGGCGTTCTCCGAATATTCCTAGAACCTCAGACAGCGTCGTATCATGCATACCCTTGCGGCGCCTCTGCTCCAACACCCAATCGTTCCTTGTCGGAGACGTGAAGACGTTCATGCATCCGCGGGCGCCCTCCTCGGCAATGGGGTTCTTCTCGAAAATCTAGGCCGCGTGATACTCGTCATGCATGTGCGGGCGCGGTGCAGATGCGAGCGGCATGTTCATGAACGTATCCTCGTCGGCACGCATGCCAATCTGGCCATCAGTGTTCACCCTCAACACAGCGTGTAGCATGTCGCGCTCGGATATCGCACTGGCGCCGCTGCGCGCGCTCGCAGGGCTCTCCGTCCTGCGCTGGCTGCGCGGGCGGGTGTCTCGCCCATGTGGCATGTAAGTACGTGGAGCTTGAAGCCACTGCGCGCTCCTCTCGGTGACTCTCTCCATACGCCGGAGCCACATGTCGTTGGCCGGCAACGCGGCAGGTGCAGTCGTAGCAGGTGCCCCTGCGTTGTTGGCTGTTTCCGCCATTGATGGCATAGGCACATCCAGAGCAGGCGCGATAGATCCGGCCGCCTGCACCGCATTGGCTGATGAAGCGGGTTGCCCCGCAGGCGTCGTTGCAAGGACTGCCGCGTCGTTCATCATCATCGCCGTGATGCGGGTAAGTTCTTCGCGAAGGTCCCTGAGTTCGCTAGCCCCTCGGACTATTTCCCCAAGGCGATCTGCTGCATCCTGATCTCCAGCAAGGGCATAATGAAACTCAGCTGTGATGAGACCAACGCCCCTGCAAATAGCGCAGGGTGCCTCAGTGGCAGCACCTTCCATAGTGCCAGTCAACTGTCTGCCCACATGAGCGCGCGCAGCTCGGCCCCAGCTCTGCGCGTGGAATATGTGACCACACTGAAGCCTCCAGACCTTGTCGCGATGCATGAAGTGGTCCAGGCATATGGTACACTTGCAAAAATCACCGTCGCTGATGACCGGCGGTGTTGCCGACGGCCTGATGCGCGTCAGGCGCTCCAGAGTAATTTCACCAACCTCATACTGGATCGGTGGAACCGACGGTGCTTGCATAGCTGCAAATGCTGCAGGATTAAAGGCAGGTGCCCCTGCTGTGATTGGAGTAGCAGGTTGCCCCGCGCGACCCAGCATCCTGCTCGCTCGACGCTCGCGATTGCGACGCTGGCGGGCCGATTGCATCGAGAGATTGGCCTGCTGCGCCTCATGAATGACCATGATCTCTGGGCGCAGCTCCCCCATGGATGATGGCACTACCAGGCCGGGGGGCCTGCTGAGTCACACATGAATCCATAGGGGTATCCATAATGAGGAATTTGGCCCGGCACACCTGACGTGCAACCAGAGCCGCGCGTCAACTGAGACTAATAGAAGTCATCGGCTGTCGCCCGTGCATACGGGTTCTCCGGCTGCGTTTCCACGCGAGGGTTACCCGACACCTGAGCATGGTAGTCAGGATATAATGGGAGGTCCATCGGTGGTGCTGTAGGGCGCTCTGCAGCTGTCGGATCGCATGTCGGATGACTGAAAAATGCCGGCACGTATCCGTACCTATTGGGGTTGTCCGGTGATGGATGCAAGTCCGGGACATACTCCCAGGGCGGCGCCCAGCTAGCGCTAGGGAGGTCGATGCCGCCCCTGCGCATGCTCTGCGCGGCTTCGCGCATTCGCCGGTACATCCACTCTTGCTCACCAACAAAAATCTCGGTCCTCCGCGCAGCGTGGTGGTCATGGAAAGCAGGTTGCCCCGCATGTAGACGCGGCGATGCGAAAGGCGATGTCGCATGCAAAGCCTGGTAGAGCTGCGGGTTCATCCGAATGCATTGGAGCCTTGCCTGTAGGCCGTTGGTGTTCCCAGCACTCTGTGGAGTCCAATGTAATTGTGGCCCTACTCATAGGTGCAAACGACGCAGGTGGCCCTGCAGGTACTGGCAGCTGCTGCGTCTGGACACGCCACGGATCGTCGGCGCACTGCATGTCGGTGGGAGTGGTTCCACTCGATGTCATACCCGTCACGTCCGCACTCTGGCCCCCCCCTTGATACCCTATACCGCCGAGAACTCGACCTCCTGGATGGGCGTCGGCCCAGGACACTTCAAACTGTATGAGGTGTTTTGAATAAACCAATCTTTCGATGATGCATCATTTTGAAATTCGCACATCTCGTCAATGGAGAGATCACTTCTCGGATATTTCTGATCGTTGCCCCACAGGTACAAGGGATTGATCCATACATGTCCCACGCGGTTATACCTGCACTTATCGCGGGGCAGAATGCCTATAAGCTGGACAATGCGTGCCGGAGGAATCCTGCCGTTCCGACCTGCCGCCATTACATTATTATTTGCTGAGCGCCAGATAGCCATATTATCAAGAAGCAAATTCTTCAAACTAACCATAATCAATACTTCGGAGTCGACGCGCAGGCCGGACTGGCTTCTGCTGTTCCCGGTAAATATGGGCAAGCATGAACAAGCTGTCTGCCTTTTCTCTTGATGGTGTCGTCGGCGCGGCATGACAGCCCTGTGCGAAGCATATCCGGGATATTTTCCCACTGGGTACCATGAATGAAATAATAAGGCGCACCTGGAATCGTCAAACCCGCCATCCTCATATACAATGATTCAAGACATTTTGTCCCAGGGCTGCTGTGTCCATTACTTGGGCGTGTGAAAAATGTCTCGTACATCTCAGTAGCGAACTTGCACTTCTTGACCTGGGGCCTGTTTTTCTGCATCCCAGCGTTGTCGACCATGCCAAGCAGGCTCAGCACAGTTAGTGCTTGATATGCCCAATGGCGGTTGCTGAGATAACGCCGGACAGTCTCCAGGTGTTTGGGGCGGTAACGATCGCATCCCTCAGGTGGCCACTGGTTGACCAGCTCTGAAAGCCCCGCCCATCCATCGAATTCGTCGAAGGACCGCACTGCTCTCAGAAACACATCGGGGAGGTAGTTGTTGTGAAATGGCTTGTGGCGAGTAGCAGCAGTAAGCCACTATGAGCAGCAGCGCTGCTCCTCATCGGTCAAGATTGGCCCAACAACTCTGTCTGCTTTAAGGGCCCCCATCAAGTCGGTTTTCTCGGACAGATGCGCGAGCGCCGGGCGTCTACGCAAGATGCCGCGTGCAACCTGGCGTGCATGAGCGTCCTTATCGGCAATGATGGCGGCATCCTGGACGTCGCACTCCACTGCGATGCATCGATCAGACACGTCATCATTATAAGGGTGATATGCTGGGTCGATCTTCATGCGCCTGGCAGTGCGCATGCAGCCCCAATGCTGTCGGCATTCGAAAGGCATTTCCAAAGTAACAGAAGGCTGCCCCGCAGTGCTCTGATCTGCTGCCGATGCTGCGGGTGCGCGGGCACCCGCCGATAACGAGGCAGCGCCCGCGGATCCTCTGGGCGTCCCTTGGCGGGGAACTGATGTCGAAATTCTGGCGTTTCTTCTCATTGATGTTGTAGTACTCGCACTTCTTGTCATTGGGAGCTGCCCCTGATGCCTTTGATGTAGTTCCCAATGGCATCTTATCGGCGCCACGCCGCGATGAAGAAGCTTCTCTTGATGATCCCTCCAGCGTCGGCGTCCAGCCAGTCCCGCGTGTCCGGCCAGGCGCAGGGCCGCGACGCGGTACAGGGCCCTTCGGAGTTGGAGCGCCGGCGCCTTAATTGCAGCTCCTGCGGCGGCCGCTGCTGGTCCTCTGGATGGTGCTCTGAGCTGATCAGGTCCGACAAATCCAGAGATGGAGAAATATCGATAGGCGGATCTGTCTTCGGCTTGGGAGGAGGTGCCTTCGGCGTTGCCCCCGCGGATATCCATGGCCCATATCGCACGGGCCATCTGCCAGGATTAAGGCCCATACCATCAGGCTTTCTGAATGCCATAATACCGATAGGGGTCTTTCCCCTCGCGGTCAGGCTATATTTGTCAGAGCTAAGTCTCTGTTTAATTCTGGTCTTTACCCAACCTACAGATCCAGCACGATAGACGACGCATCTTTTCGGGGGAAGACCCATGCATTCAGCGACGGCGTGGGTCAATGGGGGCGCCCGCGTCGTAAGTGACGTCCGTGACAGCAGAGAGGGTCAGCGCGGCATAGCGAGCGGGCGCCCGTCCACCCGCTCCCAGACTCCGCGACAATAGAGAGGGCGTCGGAGCGTCCGGAGCGTACCCTTCAGGAGCTGCTGCCGCGGGGTCTACCGCTTCGGCCATATCTTCAGCTTCATCATCTTCTTGCTGGTCGTCTCCTTCTGGTCTGGGCGAAGCAGGTTTCCCTGCGTTGTAGTCGCGGTTGAATGCCTTCTCTGGGGTATTTCTTGGGCTGTAGCTTGCTCGTAGTCGTCTTCCGTCAACTGCTCGCAGCATGGCGTTGTATTTGGATCGGCGCAGTAACCCCGACCGTTGCCGCGAGACCAGACCCGCGGTGTCTTGCGGAAGTTGGGGCCCCCCGACGTGCGCCTCATGGGGCGGCCGAGCCAGCGGTCGGCATAATCGAAGCATGTGCAAACAACGCCTCTGTAAAGTTTCCGCTCCTCGATGATGGCCCTTTTGAGGTCGCGCTCTATGAGGGCGCCTTGTGTTTTGAACGCCCCTGTCCTTTTGAGCGAACGACCTTGCCGAAGATAATTACCTTCTTCATCTCGATCAACCTTGCGAAGATAATGCCAGTGACGCATCCGGTGCTCAGTCCATCTCTTGTCCAACCATGGTTGCGCTGCATCTGGGCCTATGCGCTGACGAGCCAATCCAGCGCCCGAGTGGCCGACAAGGCGCTGCAGTTCGTCTTCTGGATATTCTTCGCGAGGTTATTCCCCCGGAGGCGGGCGCCCCCGCGGACGCCCCCCCCCCCCCCCCCCGGGGGGGCGCCAGGTCTATTGACCTTCCACGGAGGGGTCTTTGCCATCACCGCATCAGGGGGATGAGGGCGGCGGAGGCCGCTAGAGCGAGCGCCATTGGAGCGCGCGCGCGCGGTCGGGTGAGCCGCTGCGGACCCGACCGCGACGTACCAGGCGAGCGTCATCCTACTCTTCGTCATCATCGTCGGCGCGATACTTGCGTCTCCAGGACTGGCGGCATGCCGATCTCTCCTGGCGGCTCATGGAGCGGCCCGAAGCTGCGAGTGCATGTCGAACTCCTTCGTCGCGGCCGAGCTCATGCTGAATGCGTTCAGACAGATCGCTAACATCTCGCGGGTTCCCACGTCTGCCCGATTGCCAATAACCCGAGGATAAAGCATCAACTGTATTTCCTCCTCTGCTGCAAGAATAGTGGATTCTGAACCCGCGTGTTCCCCCGCCATTTCGTCATCTCCTCCGGCGGGCATATGGGAGTTCTCGACACATTCAACATCAGCAGGTTACCCCGCGATGGGTTCGCCCAGCCAGTCTGCCAGATCAATATTATTGTGGCCAATGAATACCTCCTCGAACAGCCCGTCGTCGCAATTCTCGAGGGACATACTGGCACTCAAATATCTGGCAGCCATGAAGTTAACAACTGCAACTGAGCTATCGGCAGGGTCGGCCAAACGTGACTCCCAGTCAACATACTGTATATCCGAGTCAGTTCGAGCCAGATGTATCGACGGACCTCTGCCTCTCCAATCGCCCTGAGGGCATTCGCGGCGAAAGTGCTGTGTGCTATGGCATATGTCGCACTCCATAGTTTGACCGTTGGCATCTTTCGGGCTTCCCCGACGTCCCTTACCTTTTCCCGATGTATGCCTACGGTTCCTGCCTGCACCTGGGAATATATCTTCATATTGTGGCCCGGTAAGGGATGCTAGGAATGCTAACGTGCCTATGCCATGCGATCGCCGCCGCTTACCTTTACCCTTACCTCGACCCTTGCCTTTTTCCCCTTGAGTGCCTGTCGGACGATACGCCGTTATTTACGAACTGGTTTCTTCATAAATGGCCTCCACCTGCGTTTATGTTTCTGGTACCCTAGGAATAACATTTGCGCCTGTTGTGCTTCCTTGAAGTACGTAGGCATATCGGAGTAGTCAAGGGCAGCGGCCTCGTCGTCCGAAGACGCGTCGGCGTCAGTACCGGAGTCGAGGTTGGACTCAGCAGGTTGCCCCGCTGAGCCCATTCGGGTTGTGGCTTGCGTAGGGGGTACTGCGTCGGGCGGCCCCCAAAACCTGGCTCGGGGGGGCCCCGAAGCCCGGCCCAGGAGTCTTGCGACCCAGAAGCTGGACCACCATTCTGAGCCAGTAGTGTAATGGTCTCAGCTGGCTGCGGATCGCCATTCCGAACATTATTAGCAGGTTGCCCTGCGTTTGCCTCTACGTGGAAGGTCTCGGTTCGGTGACCGTGGCTGAAAATACCACCAAGATTGCAAGGGGTTCTCTCAGCAATGTGAGTAGATGACCTCATGCGTTCAAGTCGAGAGTCAAACTGTTGTTGGTCCCTTGGCATGTGGTGGTTTCGTGGCTGCAGGAGTTGCTGTTCACGCGAGGCCCCCACTACAAGGGCTCTGAATAAAACAATTGTTAGAGTTTAGAAGTTGGGGATGTTAACACCTACCGCTTCAGCTTCATAGCGGGCTATCTCGAAGCGTGCCAAAGTCTGGTCGATCCGTTCTCCCGCATGGATTCGGAAGTCAAGGATAGCTGTACCAGAGTTGAGTTGGCGTTCCTCTTCTAGGTGTTCGAACTTTGTGCTTAAGAGGAACATGATGTAGGTGACGCCATCGGTATGGCGGCCACCTATGTTAACACCGAATTCGATAACTGCTGGGGGAAGTCTCATGGCTATGGTCCGCGCGAGGCCTCCCAAGCCCCGTTGCAAACCTGCAGCTTGTTGGGAGGGCGTCATGTTGCCTGTGGCAACGTTGATCCAGGCATGCACTCCGCGGGCGATTTCGCGGAAAGGTATTTGACCGGACGGGTCCCGATGGGGGCCGGTCGTTCTTGCGTCGTCCCCGCCACGCATATGTCCTACCGCACACCACATGGCGACCCATGCGAGCCCAAAGAGAGCAATACCGATCCAATGGCCTCGCAGGTCGTAGTCGGATGTAGTCGGTTGGGGTTCTCGATACATGGTCGTAAGCCTGCGTGGGGGTGGAGGCGGCACAATGTCGTATCGCATGTTTCCATGCAGCATGTATTCGAAGAAGTTTCCAAGTGGAGTAGGTGGGTGGACTTCAGGAGTGTAGTGGCGCAGGGATGTAGGACGCAGGTATGAGGTTTCCGCGTAGGCAGAAGTGTCACTCAAGTGTCCTTGCTAGTTAGAATCGGAGGTAAGGGGGTGAGATCGAAGTGGAACGGAGAGCCCCCCTACCGGGAAATCGATTTCGGTTTCGTGTTCGTGCGTGCCGTGCGGGCGAGGCGAAGCTGCGTGGGCGGGGGAGAGAAAGTCTCCTGTGGCTGAGGCGCGGCCGGACCAAATGTCTCCCTTCCGGGCGGCCGGTGGCTTGCGGTGTCCCGCCGGTGTCCCGCTGGTGTCCCGTGTGGCTGAGGCGCGGCCGGACCAAATGTCTCCCTTCCGGGCGGCCGGTGGCCCGCGGTGTCCTGCCGGTGTCCCGCTGGTGTCCCGTGTGGCTGAAGCGCGGCCGGACGAAATGATTCCCTTCCGGGCGGCCGGGGCGGCGTGGTGTCCCGCCGGTGTTCCGCCGGTGTCCCGTCCGTGTCCCGTCGGTGTCCCGATGATGATGTTGATGATGATTATGATGATGATTATGATGATGATGGTGATGATGATGGTGATAATGATGATGATGTTGGTGATGGCGATGATGATGGTGATGCTGATGATTTTGATGTTGATGATGATGATGACGTCGATTGCGAGATCGATTGTGATATCGATTGTGATAGCAGTGACGTAAACAACTCGACACCAACGCCCCCAAGAGCGAGCGGCAACGCAACTATCGCCACTGGCACTGTCACAACAACATTCACCACTGTTGCCCATTGCTGGGCCCCTCCCCCCCAACCTCCTTATCACCCGCAGGGTGGTCGTATAAGTAATTATATACATTCCTCCGCGCAAACCCACTGCACCCTGATGTTCCACCAAATCAGTAGTCCACCAGAGAGTGCCGTGGATGGCGAGGGGTAGAGCTAGAGCTGACCACAATGGGCCAGCTCCGCTACCAAATTTCAGAGGGTTGGGAGGCCCAACCAGCAGCTTCGCTCGAGGCGCAGCCCAGCTCCCGCTCTGTTGTACGGTAGTAGCGATAGTCCCTGTAGTAGGGGGCGAGCCAGCTCAAGCAGTTTTGGTATCGATGGCAAATGGTACACCTCGCGCTGAGGTGTAATCAGATCTGGGCGGCAGGCCGCTTTGAGCCAAGCGGCCGCGGATGCACGCTCGTTCCCACTCACATACAACACCCAACTCAGTTTAGGGTGGGGGATCCCAATGCTGTGTGCCCAAAGAGACAAGACAACAATCGATGTGGTCCACACGACGGGCGGCAACGAGGCGGCGGCGGAACGGCGGCGGCAGCTGCGTAGCCGCAAGGCCGCCAGGCAGGCCCACGCGACGGGCGGCGACGAGGCGGCAACGAGGCGGCGACGGGGCGGCGACTGCGGCCACGTAGCTACAGGACCGCCAAACAACCCCAGTTCCTGAGTTAAAAGCCAGAGAGCCCTAAGTGCAAGCATGAAATGCGGAATCGTGCAAAGACTACAAGGCAGCCCCCTGCCAGCACGGGAGACCAGCGAAGTGCTATGATAACTCCTCAGGGCGTCAACACAAGCAGACTTGCGCTGGAAGCTGGCGCAAGCGACCAAGACGGGCCCAGGCTTCTCACGAGGACAGTATGACTGAATGTCCCCCCACAACTCCATTCCATCCCCTCCCATCTCCCTCATCATCACCCTGCTTCATCCACTCCTCGCTCCTCCTCCTCCTCCTCCTCCTCCTGCTCCTCCTCCTCCTCCTCCTCCTCCTCCTCCTCCTCCTCCTCCTCCTCCTCCTCCTCCTCCTCCTCCTCCTCCTCCTCCTACTCCTGCAAGGGCTGGCGCAACGATCGGGGTTAACAACCGCCGGTTGGCACCCTTTTCCTCGCTTTTCCTCGATTTTGCTCCGTATCCATTCTTATTTTTTGCCTCCGCAGGTCGCACAGCAGGCGCAGACCGGTGCAGTCGAGGCCGCTCACAAGCGGTCGGGGTCCTCCAGAAGACGCCTAAAGCGTGCCGGGGGGGGCGAGCTATGTCTGGGACGCAGGCGCAGCAGAACGGCGCGCAAAGGCGCTCGTGGGGTGTCTGGCCCAAGGGCAACGGGGGCCTCCACTTTCCTTCTCATGTTCGGCCTCCCTCCACCCATCTTCCCCTCTTCCTCCTGACCAAATAGGCGCGCCCTGCCGTCTCCTGCCTCGCGTTCTCCATCGTCAGAAGATTCGGCCGACGCTCTTCCTCAGAAAATGTCGCGTACTCCAAGAGCACCTCGACCACGTCAACGTAGCCCAACTGGGCTGCGATGTGCAAGGGAGTGCACCCATCCACGTTCGTCGCACGCACCTCATGAAGATGGGGAGGGGAATGAATGAAAAGAGACCGGACCGGGAGGAGGACCCACATCCGTCTCGCGCACCTCAGCCTTGCTCCTGATCAAGAACCTCAGCGCGTCCACCTGATTCTTGAAGGCAGCGTCGTGGATGGGGTAGTAGTGCGTCTTGCTGTCGATCCTCGCCTTCGCATTCGGGTCCGCCCCGTTCGCCAGAAGCACCTCCAGCGCGGGGACGTTCCCTGTCCCAGCAGCCATGTGGATGGCCTGCAACAGGCGCGGGGAGAAGGGGAGGGAGGAGGAGGAGGAGGAGGAGGAGGAGGAGGAGGAGGAGGAGGAAAAGGAGGGGCAGGAGGGAGGAGGAGGAGGGCGGAGGCAGGAGGCAGGAGGAGGAGGAGGAGGGAGGAGGGCAGAGGCAGGAGGCAGGAGGCAGGAGGCAGGAGGCAGGAGGAGGAGGAGGAGGAGGAGGAGGAGGAGGAGGAGGAGGAGGAGGAGGAGGGAGGAGGAGGGAGGAGGCGAAGGCAGGAGGGAGGAGGGAGGAGGCAGGAGGGAGGAGGGCGAAGGCAGGAGGGAGGAGGAACGAGGCAGGAGGGAGGAGGGAGGAGGCAGGAGGCAGGAGGAGGCAGGAGGCAGGAGGGAGGAGGGAGGAGGGAGGGAGGAGAGAGGAGGCAGGAGGCAGGAGGAGGAGGAGGAGAAGGAGGAGGCAGGAGGGAGGGGGGCGGAGGAGCATGAGGGACGAGAAGCAGGAGGAAGAGGTCTCTGGAGGCCTCTGGAGGTCCCCAGACGCTCCCCGTGGGCCTCCGACGACCTCCAGGGGCCCGAACAAGGCCAGACGCATACAGAAACCTGGGAACTCGGTCCTCGAGGGTGACGAGGAGGAGGAGGAGGAGGAGGAGGAGGAGGAGGAGGAGAAGGAGAAGAAACACGAGGAGAAGAAGGAGGGGGAGGAGGAGGGGGAGAAGGAGGAGGAGAAGGCGGAGGAGGAGGTGAAAAAAACAGCAGCAGGGGAGGAGGACGACGACGACGAGGGCGAGGAAAAGGAGAATGAAGAGAAGAGGGGAGGAGGAGGAAGAGGGGATGAGGAGGTTGGGGGAGAAAAACAAGGAGGAGGAGGAGGAGGAGGAGGAGGAGGAGAGGAGGAGGAGATGAGGAGGACAGGGAAGGAGGAGGACAAGGAGGAGGAGGAGGAAAGATCGGAAATTGGGGGGGTGATCGAATTTGAAAGGAGAACCCCCCCCCCACCGGGAAATCGGTGTCAGTTTCGTGTTCGTGTCGGGCGTGCGGGCGCGGCGTAGCTGCGTGGGCAGGCGAAGAGAATGGACCTTCCGATGGGACAGAAGTCGGCCCCCCACCCCCCCGTCCGCGTGGCACGCGCGTGCGGAGGGTGTCCCGCTGTGGTGTGTTGTGGTGTTGGTGTTCTGTGGTGTCCCCTGGTGTTCCGCGGTGTCCCGATGGTTTCCCGCGGTGTCCCGATGGTGTCCCAGTGGTGTCTCTCAATAGTGTTCAAGTGGTGTCCCAATTGGTGTCCCAATTGGTGTCCCGATGGTGCCCTGGTGGTGTCCCGAAGGTGTCCCGGTGGTGTCCCGATGTGTGTCCCGATTGGTGTCCCAGAGGTGTCCCGATGGTGTCCTGGTGGTGTCCTGACGAAGTGGTTGCTCACTGGTGTCCCGATGGTGTCCCCGCGGTGCCCCGATGGTGTCCCGATGGTGTCCCAATAGTGTCCCGATTGGTGTCCCGATTGGTGTCCCGATGGTGTCACGGTAAGAATTCTGATTGTGCCCCGATGGTTTCCCGACGGTGCCCCGCGGTGCCCCATGCTGTCCCGATGGTGCCCCGATGGTGTTCCGACGGTGCCCCGATGGTGCCCCGATGGTGAGCCTGATGGTGTGCGGAGCCGCCGTGGATCGCCGCCATCATCACCGTCACCGCCAGCACCACCACCACCACCACCACTGCCACAACCACCACCACCACTGCCACCACCACCACCACTGACTACCTACCAGACCACCCCAACCCAACCCGAAGACCCGAATTTCAGGTTGGGGGGGTAAGGGTTCCACGCGTGCTTTTTCGATGTTCCCCGACCCCCCCCCCACTGGAAATCGACAGTAAGTTTGAGCCTTCGGGTTGGGTTGGGGTGGTTTGATGGGTGGTGAACCACTGCCACCACCATCACCACCGTCACCGCCAGCATCATCATCACCACCACCACCACTGCCACCACCACCACCACCGCCACCACCACCACCACCACTGCAAGGTCGCCGCCAGCATCATCATCACCACCACTACCACTGCCACCACCACCACCACCGCCACTGCCACCATCACCACCGTCACCGCCAGCATCACCACCGTCACCGCCAGCATCATCATCACCACCACCACTGCCACAACCACCACCACCACCACTGCCACCACCACTGCCACCACCACCACCACCACCACCACCACCGTCACCGCCAGCAGCATCATCACCACCACCACCACTGCCACCACCACCACCACCCGCCACTGCCGCTGCCTGGGCCCGGCACGCACTTCGCACGCCGCCCGCGGCCGTCGCGCTGCCATATTGTCCGCGGGCGGCGTGCGCCCCTTCGCCAACGGCGCCTCTCCTCGGAGGAGGAGGAGGAGGGGGAGGAGGAGGAGGAGGAGGAGGAGGAGGAGGAGGAGGAGGAGGAGGAGTTTCCCCGGCGCCGGGATCCGCCAGCGCCCCGGCGCCAAGCTCTGCCAGCGCCGTTGGTTGAACAGGGACCGACCGCCCCGGTTGTCCTAGAGGCCTACCACGAAATGTTCTTCGAACCCAAAAATGTTCTAAGAACAGAAGCAATATTCTAAGAACATAGACCCGATGTGTTAAAACAAGACAGTCCCAGCCAGGCATGTTCTAATAACATTTCGTGGACAAAGGAGGTTCTTAGAACATCATTTGGTAGGCCTGCAGGCGAACCAGGACGCTTCCCCACTGCTTGAGTTGGGTTAGGCCTGGCGGCCTTCATCTGCAAGGAGCCGAAGTGTACGCATCGAGAGCTCCAAGACGCGCTCATCGTGGCAGGGGCTCGCGGCGCCACCCCCGCACACTCCTCCAGTCTGGAAACGACACTGGCGCCCTGCACGCGCAGGGCGGGAGAGCCGACGCTGGCTTCCTCCTGCACTCTTGCAGATACCACGCGAAACCTAAGCTTGACGTCGGGCGTGTCCCCCTACAAGGGGACTTTCGACGGAAAATAAAAAAAACACTCACAAGATACTCCCACATGGTCAACAAAAAAACCCAAAATGTCCCCAGACTATTTTCGGCTTCTTTTTGCACACTCCTCCTGCTGATGGACGGGCCCGACTTCAGCCGAAGCTGCAGAGCATCCTCCGCACACTCAGTCGCCCGGGCTTGACACTCGGCGGGGAGCGCTCCGCCCAAAAAAAGGCGGCCTTGCAGAGAGCGCTCGGCGCGGTGGCTCAAAACGGGGCACCGGCAGCCGGTCGCGAAGTGCCCGGGGGGCGCCTCCGGCGGCGAGCGCCAGAGCCCGCGCCCGCAGAGGCCGTCTTCGAGAGAGCACGCGGCAGGCGCGGGGGGAGATGCCGCAGAGCATTCGCGCGGCACCACGGCAAGCGGAGAGCCCCCTCCCCGGACAGGACCTCGGCCACGAGACACCGATTGCACAGAAGCTGTGGATGCAGGCGCCGAGGAGGAAGAAGAGGCTCTCGCGGGCCACCAACAGAACTCGACAGGCTTCGATTACGCTCGTACTGCGTGGCGGCCGTCCGCGCCAGACTCTGCGAGCGCCGGCGCGCGGGATGGGAATCGACGCGCCCTGCTCGCTGGACGGCGCACTCAACTTTCAACTGCTCGAGGGTGAGCGTCGGCGCGAAGTGGCATCGTGGCTGGGCGAACCTCGCGGCCGGGCTCCGCTGCGAGATGGCGTCGGCGCGTTTGGAATTCAGCGCGGTCGCACAAGCGTTGGACCCGACGCTGAAGCTTGTGGTGGCAGTGCGCGCGGGATGGGCGGAGAAGCGAATGGGGAGGCGCCAGGCTCTGCCAGCGGCCGCGGGAGGTGCGAGAACAGGGCCACCGTTTCGACTCATTCGGGGGGCGGCTGGCACGGGGAAGACGCACACAGCTAAGATCGCCATCGACGAGGTCCGCAGGCAATGAAGTCGCATGGTAGCGTTGTTACCATGGTTTTCGCCGGCGTCGCCGCGGCAAATCTGGGCGGCGGAGCGACGACTCTATATATATATACACATACATATACATATACACATACACATACATAAACATACATATATATATATATGCATACATAAACAAATACATATAAATATATATATATATGCGCAGCCCCCCCCCCAGCACCCACTGATTTTCATCGCACTCGCATTTTCTTTACTGCCAGATTCGGTTCTCGCCCTGAGACGGCGGCATCGAATAATGAACGTCATCTGGAGAGCCAACCACTTGATCCTGCATCTCCTTCCCTTCTTTCACCTCGTCCATCCTCCTCCTCCTCCTCCTCCTCCTCCTCCTCCTCCTCCTCCTCCTCCTCTTCCTCTTCCTCCTCCTCAACCTCAGAAGATGCAAGCGTCCGCTTCCCCCGCCTTTGGGAGAACAGGTATAAGATATCAGCGGCAGCGCTAACAAGAACGATAAGCGAACCATATGATTTCTCAGGCATTCCAGGGATGCACAGGGATGCTAAGTGACGATCGCTGTGCAGGCTCAGGGATCCCAGGGATTCCAGGGATGCGAAGTCACGATCCCTGAGCAGGCTCAGGGACCCCAGGAATTCCAGGGATGCGAAGTCACGATCCCTGTGCAGGCTCAGGGATCCCAGGGATCCCAGGGATTCCTAACCCTCCAGCAAAACCGACCTGGGGATCCACCAGCGATCCCGCGCTCAGAATCCCTGGGGTCCCTGAGCCTGCTCAGGGATCGCGACGTCGGTTGTCAGCAAACCATATGATTTCTCAGGGATCCCAGGGATTCCAAGGATGGCAAGTCACGATCCCTGAGCAGGCTCAGGGATCCCAGGGATTCCAGGGATGCGAAGTCACGATCCCTGTGCAGGCTCAGGGATCCCAGGGATCCCAGGGATTCCTAATCCTCCAGCAAAACCGACCTGGGGATCCACCAGCGATCCCGCGCTCAGAATCCCTGGGATCCCTGAGCCTGCTCAGGGATCGCGACGTCGGTGGTCAGCAAACCATATGATGTCTCAGGGATCCCAGGGATTCCAGGGATGCCAAGTCACGATCCCTGAGCAGGCTCAGGGATCCCAGGGATTCCAGGGATGCGACGTCACCATCCCTGTGCAGGCTCAGGGATCCCAGGGATCCCAGGGATTCCTGACCCTCCAGCAAAATCGGCCTGGCGACTTCGCAAAGATTTGGGGGGTTGGGAATCCCTGGGATCCCTGGGATCCCTGAGCCTGCACAGGGATCGTGACTTCGCATCCCTGGAATCCCTGGGATCCCTGAGCCTGCTCAGGGATCGTGACTTCGCATCCCTGGAATCCCTGGGATCCCTGAGAAATCATATGGTTTGCTGACAACCGACGTCGCGATCCCTGTGCGGGCTCAGGGATCCCAGGGATTCTGAGCGCGGGATCGCTGGTGGATCCCCAGGTCGGTTTTGCTGGAGGGTTAGGAATCCCTGGGATCCCTGGGATCCCTGAGCCTGCACAGGGATCGTGACTTCGCATCCCTGGAATCCCTGGGATCCCTGAGCCTGCTCAGGGATCGTGACTTGGCATCCCTGGAATCCCTGGGATCCCTGAGACATCATATGGTTTGCTGACCACCGACGTCGCGATCCCTGAGCAGGCTCAGGGATCCCAGGGATTCTGAGCGCGGGATCGCTGGTGGATCCCCAGGTCGGTTTTGCTGGAGGATTAGGAATCCCTGGGATCCCTGGGATCCCTGAGCCTGCACAGGGATCGTGACTTCGCATCCCTGGAATCCCTGGGATCCCTGAGCCTGCTCAGGGATCGTGACTTGCCATCCTTGGAATCCCTGGGATCCCTGAGAAATCATATGGTTTGCTGACAACCGACGTCGCGATCCCTGAGCAGGCTCAGGGATCCCAGGGATTCTGAGCGCGGGATCGCTGGTGGATCCCCAGGTCGGTTTTGCTGGAGGGTTAGGAATCCCTGGGATCCCTGGGATCCCTGAGCCTGCACAGGGATCGTGACTTCGCATCCCTGGAATCCCTGGGGTCCCTGAGCCTGCTCAGGGATCGTGACTTCGCATCCCTGGAATCCCTGGGATCCCTGAGCCTGCACAGCGATCGTCACTTAGCATCCCTGTGCATCCCTGGAATGCCTGAGAAATCATATGGTTCGCTTATCGTTCTTGTTAGCGCTGCCGCTGATATCTTATACCTGTTCTCCCAAAGGCGGGGGAAGCGGACGCTTGCATCTTCTGAGGTTGCGTTAGAAAAAGCATTCCGCTTGCAACACGTGACTCGGGAAGAGGAACGGAAAGGAGCAGGGATGATGAGAAGAGGATGCGTCTCCAGCTTCGTGGAAGAGGGAGAAAGCGTAGAGTGGGTGCTGGGGGGGGGCTGTCCATATATATATATATATAATGTTCCACGCCAATCGCGCGTCTGCGGCCGAAAATCTCGTTGGGGTCGACCGGATGAGCTCGTTAAACTCGTCCAGGACGCGGAACCGGTCGATGATCGACGAGGCGTCCACTTGCGGCGCCGGTGCACTCGAGGTCATAAGCCGCCGCGCGCAACAGGTGGCACGCGTACTGTGGCGCAGGCAATTTGGCACCTCCCCCTCCTGCAGACATGGCCCCGTTCGGTGGTGTCGGGGCGGTGCTGATGGGTGACTTTACGGCAGGTTAGCGTGGTGTCGACCCCAGCGATGGTTTCTCTCACCTCGGGGATCGTTCAACCTTGAACGATCGGCCCTTTCCGAGACGTGCGATCCTTCAACATCGACCGATTCTGGGTCGCCGGCGGCGTTCAACCTTGAACGCCCACGCTGGGGTCGCCGCCGGTCGACACGACACGAACCTACCGTACACAACTGCCGCCCGTGCTCGCGACAGACCTCCTCGCGGGCGTGCCTCCCGTCGAGGAGGGCGGCCTGGTCGCCGGGGCCGTTGTCCCGGCAGGGCGGCGGGCCCTCGCCAGATTCGAGGACGCGATATGCCTACGCCGCACTCGCCGCAAGAAGGGCGTTGATGCTTTCACTGACTACCTACCAGACCACCCCAACCCAACCCGAAGACCCGAATTTGAATCGAACTTCGGGTTGGGAGGGGGTACGGGTTCCATGTGTTTTTTCAGTGTTTCCAGACCCCCCCCCACTGGAAACCGAGGATAAATTTGGGCCTTCGGGTTGGGTTGGGGTGGTTTGGTGGGTGGTGATTCACGGAGTGGCAATCAGACCCCGGGATGCAGCAATCACAAAGGAGGACTACGAGCGTTGAAGAAGCACGAGCTTGACGTGCTCCAGTAGTCGGTGCCAGGCACGGCCGGCCACTGCTTCTGGCAAGGCGGCGACAGCGCGTTCCGCGGAGGCGGCGGCGCGCAGCTTCACGGACAACCAACAGCAAACTACTGGCAGCCAGGGCGTTTCTGCACGGCGCGGCAGCGTCGAGCTCAGCAGCGGGACTTGCCCCGAGGATCGAGGCACGGCACAACGACCCTCGCGGCACCTACAGAGCGGCCAGTAATTCTCGCCAGGTGCATCGGGCACTGCACCTCCGCGCGGGGGCGAGACCGATGCCGTCGCGAAGTCGCGTTTGGAATGTGCCCACCGCCCCCCTCGGGCACGCGAATGGGTCCAGGTCGCGGCCGCGGTCATCCTCTCCGCCCCCGCGGTCGGGCAGCGAACTGACTGTAGCGTCCTCGCCAACGCCTGGAACCGCAGTTCCACGCTCGGAGCCTTCCTCCGCGGGGAGGAGCCCCGCCCGGCTCCTGACTTCGAGGTCGCGCACTTCCTGGGCTACAAGGCCTGATGGGCCTGTTTTCCACGACCACCATCATAAGTTGGAGGGGGAAAGGGTCCTCCTCCCCCTCCTCCTCCTCCTCCTCCTCCTCCTCCTCCTCCTCCTCCTCCTCCTCCTTGTCCGCCTCCTCCTCCACCTCCTCCACCTCCTCCTCCTCCTCTTCCATCTTCCCCCCTCCAACTTATGGTGGTGGTGGTGGAAAACAGGCCCATCAAGGCCCCTGCTCGTTTCGACGACTTGCGCCGGACTCGGGGCCGATCCCCTGCACCGAGGCGCAACGTGAAGCCTTGCAGACCGCTGCTCGGGCCTGCGCGCCGTCGCGCGCGGCCGCGGCCCTCGCCACCCGCATGCCGCAGGCAACGCGACGCGCGAGGGGTGCGTCGTCTCTTTCGACGGGTGCCGTGGGCGCGCGGCGGCGGCGAAGCTCGGGCTCGCCTGCTCGGGAGCGGCCAAGAGGGGGGTGTCCAAGAGGGGGGGGTGCAAATCATGACCGGCGGCACGTGCGCGGCCCAGCGGGGGGGCCAGGGACGTAATGAAACAAGAAGAGGCGCCATGAAAGCTGGGGAAATATCATGGCCCCCGCCATGATATCCACCCCCCCCTAGTCATCACCCCCCTCTTTTCCGCCCCCGACCTGCGCGGAGTGGACGCGCGCCGCGCACCGGGGCCGCGTCGCATTCCATCTGGCGCCCCCAATTGCGCACGTTCTCGCCGCGCGCCTGCCCCGCGAGTTCACTGCGAGAGCTGGATTTGAGCAGCAGGCAGATGCCGCATTCCTCGAGCTGTCGGAGCGGCGCGGCGCTTCGCACGAAACGCCGTTGACTGAACGCGAGAGACAACCTGCGCGCAAGCGCAGGCCCTGGTGCGAAAAGTCGAGAGCCCGACTGGCGTGGAGCTCGTCGACGCGCGCGCGCGACGCTGTCCGCCGCGGGCGCCGCGCCACTCCGCGACAACGCCGCGCGCGACTGCGAGCAGCAGCCGGGTCGCAGCTGATGGGCCGGAGAGCTTCACGACATCGCTTCGCGACAGAAAATGCGCCCGACAATTGAGGGGGCGACGCAGCGCCCGACGCAAGGTTGCGCCGGCGCAGAACGGCGGCCCCGGCCCATTGGCTCCGGAAGCGGGGCCCGCCACTAAAAACGCCGCGGCGCAGAACGCGATCGGCGCGGGCTGCAAGCAGGCGGACATCGCCCGCGCACACGAGCAGACGTCGTTCTACTTTGGCCGCGCGCTCCTGTTGCTGCTCATCGGGTCGGATGCGAATCGCGCCAGGCACGGCGAACGCAAGCGGTTCCGTCGCTGCGATCGCAAGGCGGCCCTGGGCCCAGATTACGAGGCGCCTGGGGCCAGACTCAGCATTCGCCGCGCGCGAGAAGGGAGTCCAACTTCCACCTGCGAGCACGGGGCCTCGAACGGCGCGCGGGGAGGACGGGCGCGCGCGGTTGGTTGCGCCCAGTAGCCTTCCCGGCCGAATCCGGGTCGAGCGTTCTGCCCCAGGCTCTGCCGCGGGCGAGCTCGTGGCTCGGGCCCGGCGCAAGCGCGTCGACGCTGGCGCGCAACTTTTTGCCCCCGCCGGGCGCTCCGGCAGAGGCCCTCTAGGCGCGGTTTTGCGGCGGCGACTCCGCTGCTACTTTGGGGCGACATGGCGGCGGGGATGCACCTGGCACGCGCCGGCTCGGCTGCCCGCGGCGCCGCGCGCGCCGGGGCGCCGCGCCTTCGCGGGGCCCAGAAGCTGGCCAGATAATGCGCTGACGAGCTGGTCGCCCTGCACCTCGCCTGAGAGGCGGGCGCTCGCGCCGCGATCATCCGCGCGCTCGCGCTGCGGCGCTCGGGGCGCGGGCATTTTCATCGCGCGCGCCCGCGGCGCAGACCGCGCAGCCCACTCGGGCAACGACGGCGCCCGCTGCGCAGACTAGCCGCGACGACTTGACAACTGCACCTGGCTCTGCCAATGCAAGCGGCGCGCCGGCGGCCGGGCGGCGCGGGCGCCCGCCGCGCGCGCCCGGAAAGGGGCCATTCGCTGGTATCGCCAGGCTCTGCCAGTGTAGACGGGGCGGCCACGCTGCGCCCGCGCCTGCGGGCGTCTGCTCATCTCCTGAGCGGGCCGGTCGCGCGGTCGACTCCGCGCGTGGGCCCTCGCGGACAGGTCCGCGTCTGCGCGACGGGCGCCCGCGGACGAAACCCGCGCCGGGGGCGGCGGGCGGGGAGAGCAGCGGGGGGGGCCCCCCCGCCCGTCGCGCCGGCGCTTCGGCGAAGCACTCCTCGCACTTGCCGCGCCGCTGGCGCCGATCGCGCGCCCGCGCCAGCCCCCCCCCCGTCGCGCGCGGGCCAGGCCCCGCCAGCTTGCGCGCCCCCGAAGAACACGGAGACGCTGAAGCACGCGCGCAGCGCGACCGCTTTGTTCGCGAGGTGGCACGAGAGGACCCTTGACCACAATGTCGTCGACTGCTCTTTCTGGTCCACGGGCGAGGAGATATTCGCGCAAAAGTTCCAGCGCGCGCCCGTTTGCGACGCCCCCGAGCCCGGCGCGCCCAGGCTGGCGGGCTGCCCTTCGACTTCAAGGGCCGCGGCGGGGCGGCCCATGCACTGGCCGCGCACGTGCAGATTCTGTCTAGGAGCTCGCCACTCCTGGAGCCGACGCCAGGGACAAACCGGACTTCAACGGGCGCCCCCTCAAGTCCGCGGTTTTGCTTTCCAAACTAATCGCACCCGCGAGGGCGCCGCCTGCAAGTCCCGATCTGCCGGCGCATCCCTCCACGAGCACGCGCGACGCGCAAGACGTCGAGGGCGCTGCCGGCCATCCGAAGGCCAACGCCGTCGCCCCAACCCCCGCCAACGGTGATCACAGGATTCTCGGCAAGAGCGCAAAGAAGCAGGATGCATCGGGAAGGACTGCCTGCAGCGCTGCCGACGCCGAGTTCACGAATGCTGGCGGGGGGAAGATTGCGGCGGGCGCCTGGCCAGGCGTCCGCGCCCGCGCCTGCTGCCGCGAGCCCCCCGACGGGGCCGACGTCGCCGCGCCCGGGCGCTCCGCTGCGGCGGAGGGCGACGAGCTGAATATTAAAACCTAGCAGTGGCGAGCGTCTGCACAACTGTCGAGCAGGTTCATCCGCCTCTTGCAAGTCTGGCCGCTTCAGGTGCCCAGGCCGAGGTGCTCGCCGCAGCCTTCGCGCAAGGCAAGGAAGTGATGGCGCTGGGCGAAGCGGTGGCGCGCCCGACGCGCGCAACGGCTTTGGCCGAGGCTGTGGCCGAGCCGAGTGCCACGACGCTTCAAATCAAACGCTGCGTTCTGGACGCACCGGTGCCGCGCGACGCGACGTGCACGCGGGACGGCCACCGGTTCCTTAAGAACTGCCGTTTTCGCGACGACGCTAGGGGGTGGGCGTGGACGTGCTCGGCCGCGCCGCCCCGGCGGTCTATGTCTGCAATGCCGCAAACCAGGTGGCCACGCAACCTCGCGCCCAGTCTCTGACAAGTGTGACGGATCGGCTGAACGTTTGTAGTGTTTTTTCTTCGGGACGGGAACGGAATGGGACGACCAAGCGTTACATCGTGGACGCGAGCACCGCGCCGCTCACCGCAGTCGCGTCGCCGACGGCCATGCGTTTGCGCCGTGGCCTCTCAGCGGTGGCTTCGGATGTCGCGCTTCCAGTGCCAGGAGGGCAGCTTTCTAGAGGGCCCGCTGGCTGGCCCGGCAGTCTACGGACATGGTCAGCAGATCATCGGCACGAGCCTGGTGCTGCTGCAAGTGCGCGGCACGGGGGCCACCAACCTGGAGCCTCTGAACAAGAGAAAGGACTCGAACGAACAGACCTTCAAGGTGTTGTCGACGACTAGGGTTTGCCTTCTCAGCGACCCACTGGCGACTGTGACTCTGGCGGGGTACTGTGACTTCAGTGGGATGCTCACGTGTCGCTTGGACAAAGATTGTGCTCCCATTCTCGCGTCGACTGTCGAATGCCAGGCGCCAGGCTCTGCCGGTGCCACCAGCTCCGCCGGCGCCGCTTGCCCGATTTCTACAATTGAGCACGTTACGGACTACTTGTCCAAGGACGAAGTAGCTTCGCTGACACGCAGTCCGGCAGTAGAGTGGCAAGCCGTCCTGACGATGTTGCCAAGACTACGGGGGATCCAGACAGCGAGCACTGGTCAGAGGAACACTAGCGAAAAATGCGGCGCCTAGTGTCCGAGCCGCTTTGCCCCGCGTCCGTCCGCCGGGGCGCTGCCTTCTCCACCACAGCTAGAACATAGGGGTGCCAGCGATAGGCTCTGCCAACACACTGTCTGATTGAGATTCGATTTTGTTCCTGCATATGACCTCGAGACCCATGAAACGCTCTCCACCGTTCGTTCTCCGGGCTCTGCCAGCGCACCTTCGCGCCCAGCTTGGGCAGCTTCCCTGCGTGGCCCTCGCAGCAATTCTCCCGCGTGGCTCTGCGGGCTTGCCGTGAGCGGGCCGAATCCGATGCCGCTTCTGCGCAGAAGGTCTGGGCGTCTCCAACAGCAACACGCAGGCGCCCACGGCACCCGGCCCTGCCAATGTTTCGGGTGCCGCCGCCGGCTCGGACCAGTGAAACATTGTGGACCAGTGCTAGGCGGCGCGAGCGCAGACAAATCATCATCACCACACTCAGACGCACAATCGAAGTCAGCAGTCGACCGTCACGTGCATCATCGCCATCACGAACACAATCACAAGCAGCACCACCACAATCACACCGCGGTTGCTCTGTTCAACCGGGCGTCCACATGAAGCCCCGATCGGTGTCCAGAGGGTGTGCTCATGGCGCCCCGATGGTGCCCAATGCCATGCTCGTCTGCGACGCATTTTTTATATATTTTTTAAAAACAAAAAAAAACTTGCGCATGGTGGCATGGCGACCTCACGCCGTGGCTTGCGCGGGCAGCCAGCGCGGCACGCAACACTGGAAACGAAAGGTGCTTGCGCGCGACCTTGCGCGGGTAGCCTGCGCGCCATTTGCCCTACGGCAAGTCCTCCTCCCCTAGCGTCGGAGCCTCCGTCGCCCAGAGAGCGTTGACTTCTCTCTCATGAGCGATCATAATCACCATGTCCATCACCGCTATCGTCACCACACTCATCCTGAACTCGATCACCATCACCCAGCATCGGAGGTGGCATTCACTTGCTCGCGATGGCGGTGGGGGCGCAATCTCTGGTGTGAGCGCGGCATCGCGGGTGAGTCGTGCTGCGTGCGCTTACTTTGCACCGCCACCATCCCAATCGCCACCATGCATTCTCACCAGCATCGTCATTGCGCATCGTCACCAAGTCGTGAGCGCATCACCAGCATCGTCCCATTCATAATCACCGCAATTGTCATCAATTGGTTCCTCCCCCGAAGCCTCCGTATCACCCGAAGGGTGGCGGTACGGCACGGACAAGGGCGAGGCGAGGATGAGGAGGGCTGAGGAGGAGGAGAAGCCGCGTGGCTGGCCTGCATGTGGCGGACCTCGTTCCCCTGATTGGTGCGGGCCTCTCAGGGGAGCCGGAGGCAACAGAAGTCATCAGACTTGCCCCCCCCTCCCCACCCCCGCCCCCCCTCCCCCTCAGCGACGAGGAGGAGGGGGATGGGGAGGGCGAGGAGGACAACGAGGGAGGATCAGGAGGAGGAGGACGACGACGACGTCGACAGCGAGAGAAGAGGCTGAGGAGGAGCACGTGCGAGCAGGGCGAGGTAGAGGAGGAGAAGGAAGAGAAGAAGATGGAGAAGAAGAAGAAGAATACGAAGAAAAAGGAAGACACAGAAGGAGGACGAAGGAGGACGAAGAAGGAGGACGAAGGAGGAGGAGGAGGAGGAGGAGAAGGAGACGGAGGGGGAGGAGGATGACGACGACGAGAAATGGGGACGACCAGCACAAAAGCTCGACTTCAGGGCACAGTCAGACGGTGCCAGAAAAGGCTACTCCAGATCTCGTAATAAAAGGGAGGGGTCTGGACCCTCCAAGACGAGCCATATCAGACCCCCCCCCCCTGTGGGAGAACCCTCCAAAACATCGTCCCCGGACCCCCCCAGGCCCTCCAAGATAGCCTGGAAGAGACCCCCCCCGAAATGAGACCCCCTCCCTTTATTACGAAATCTGGAGTACTGCATGGTACGCCTGCACCCGTTGATGAGCCTATGATGGCTCTACAGCCACCATGCTGCCACGAGGAGCGCCAAGGTAAGGAACGCAGGGGCTCTTCTGGCCACGGCGAGCCTCGGCCACGAGTACTCCAGCTTTCGTAATAAAAGGGAGGGGGTCTGGACCCTCCAGGACGAGCCATTTCAGACCCCCCCCCGTGGGAGAACCCTCCAAAACATCGTCCCCGGACCCCCCCAGGCCCTCCAAGATAGCCTGGAAGAGACCCCCCCCGAAATGAGACCCCCTCCCTTGGGGGGCGGAAAGATACGGATACGTGTTGTCCCCGGACCTCTCTTGGGGCGCGTTCTGACCAGAATTTCGAGGCGAATCCAGCGGTGACAACGAGGATTCCCCAGGAGGACCAGGAAAGGCCGAAAACGAAGGGGGACAACACGTATCCGTATCTTTTTTTCCCCCGACCTCCCTTTTATTACGAAATCTGGAGTGGGTTCCCTCACCTGGATCCGAAGCCCAGGGGGGCGGCCCGAAGATCGGAGCCCGTCCTGCGCCCGAGGTGGACCTTGTTGCGACGCCCTCGCTGCGGGCCAAGCAGGGTAAGACAAGGCCGCGACGAGGATAACTTCGGGTGAGGGTACATCGAGTGAGGATACAAAGTCTGAGATCCAGCGGATCTGGAGGGTGTCTCGGGCGACGCGGCCTTCTCAGAGCGTTCCGGCACGCTCTGAGAGCGTTCTGGAACGCTCTGGAACGGATTTATCCTCGTCCTAGCCCCGCCCGACCTCCTCCTCCTCCTCCTCCTCCTCCTCCTCCTCCTCCTCCTCCTCCTCCTCCTCCCGTCCGACAGGCTGCGGGCTCACAGGACGCCGGAGCCGAAAACGAGGGGAGACGAGGGGTCCCTCCGACCGCCCGCCCAGAGGCACCGAGGTCCCCGAGGAACCGAGGCGCCGCCCCAGCGCCCCGAGGGGCCGGGCCTCCCCGGAAGGCTCCGAGGGCCTCCCGGCCTTCTGAGCAGCTCTCCGAGCCTGCTCCGAAGCCCCGCCGCCATCTAAGAAGGCCTGCCCCGCTCATGTTCCCCCTCGGCGCGCCGCCGATACATGTATGGATTTACATAGATACCTACCTACCTACCTACCGACCGACCTGCCTACCTACCAACAAACCCACCCACCAACCCACCCACCAACCAACCCAGCCCCCTACCTACCGACCTACCTACCTACATACAGACCTACGTACTTACATACCTACACACATGCATACACACAGGCATACATACATGCATGCACACATGCGTGCAAACTTGCATACACACACACTTGCAGACACACAAGCAACCATACATGCAGAATTGCATGCATAGATGCATGCATACATGCATACATGCATACATGCATACATGCATGCATATATGCATACATGCATACACGCATACATGCATACATGCATACATGCATACATGCATACATTCATACATGCATACATGCATACATGCATACATATAGGCGGCATACGCACAAAACACGCATACCTAAATACACACACCTGCCTACCGGCCTACATACACACATGCATACATGCAAGCCTACATACAACTGTGCATACATGCACACATACGCAAATGCATACATACATACATGTATGCATACATGCAGGCAGGCACACATATATATATATATATATATATGTATATAGATATGTATGCGTGTGTGTGTGCAAATGTATGTGTGTACATGTGCACAGTATATGAGTATACGTCTACACATACGTACCCACGCACACATACACACATACATGCATACATCAGTGCATGCATACGCAAACATACGCACGTGCATATATGCATACACACGTATACATACATATATATATATATGCATCCATACATGCATGCATACATACATTTATACATACGTATACACGCATGTACCCACTGTATTGCAACCATACGTATGTACATACATACGTACATACAAACGTACGTACATACATACATGCTCACGCATGCACACAAACGTACATGCATACATACATCCATGCATACATGCATGGATGCATGCGTACATACATATATGTATATATGTCGGCGGTGCCCGGTGCGGAGCGAACCCCCCCCCCGGTAATCTCTCCTGGGGGGTTTCGAGCTGGCGCCATTCCCGGTGCGAGCCTGCACGAAACCCCCCGGTAAACACGACCTCCTCTGGTAGGCTGCACGAAACCCCCGGTAAGGACGCAACCCCTCCGTAAGCGGCGCGCTCCCAGCACGCGCGAAACCCAGCCCCGACGCGCGAATCTTACCAGGACGGGCCGGAACACGGCGGCGGCATTGCATCCCAGGGCCGTGGCGGAACACGGCGGCACTGTTCTTCTCTACGCGGCCGTGCCGTCGACCCCCCACAGCGGCTCTCGGGAGTTGCGCCGCAGCCTCTCGTATTGTGGCCACGAGCCACAATACGAGAGGCTGCGGCGGAACAAAGGCGAGCAGACGCGAATAGAGAACACAAGGCGAGCACACGCCACACTTCGACAGGGAGCCACCCTTCCCAACCGCCCCCCTGCCCCCCCCCCCAACCCACCCCCCACTCCCACCCCCCCACTCCCACAGGGGGGGGGGGGAGCCCAGGTAGACGCAGTGCGGCCTGCACGAACCCCCCCGGTAAAGCGGCAAGGGGGGGGTGTTCTAAGCCGCTGGCGGCACCCGGTGCGGGCTGCACGAAACCCCCCGGTAGTGCACGAACCCCCCCGGTAGTGCTGGGGGGGGGGTTCGTGCCACGGCGCACCGCCGACATATATACATACAAATGCATTCATCTATACATATACATATACATATACGTGTGCATATGCATGTGTATCTATATACATATACATATACGTGCATGCGTGCATGGATACATACATGCATATAACCATACATACATGCATGCATGCATGCATGCATGCATGCATACATACATACATACATACATACATACATACATACATACATACATACATACATACGCATACATGCATACATACGTACGTATCTACATGCATACATAGATGCATACACGCAGACCTGCATACCTGCATACACGCATACATGCATCCATACAGATGCGCCTTCCTAGAAGGCCTGCCCCTCTCAGTTCCCCCCTCGGCGCGCCGCCGACATAGAAGACTTGAGTTAATGGACGTCCGCGCATGGACAAGAGATCGTGCCCCACACCCCTGGGGGCACGCCCCGCCCGAGGTGGCTCGCACAAGAAATGCTCGACCCGAGCCCACCACGGAGAGGTGGGGGGGAGGGACTTTCTTGGGTGAGGGGGGAGGGGGCTCTCTGGGCATGGAGACGAAAAAACCCACGGACAATGAGGAGGCGGGAGGAGAAAGGATGAGGAAGATTGGTTTGGGGGGAGGTGTTGGGGAGGAGGAGGAGGAGGAAAAGGAGGAGGAGGAGAAGGAGGAGAAGGAGGGGGAGAAGAAGGAGAAGGAGGAGGAGAAGAAGGGAGAGGAGGGAGAGGAGGGAGAGGAGGGGGAGGAGGGAGAGGAGGAGAAGGAGGAGGGGAGGCAGAGGACGACGACTGCCGAGCATCACCACGCACCACCGTTGGCCCCACCTGCCGCGAGCCTCGCCGCGTACGTTCGCCCTAGCCGCGATCAGCTGCCCGATCACCAGCGCGGACTGGGCGAAGAGCTGCGACTCGCCGCGCCGCGACCACGAGGACTCAGAGCGTGAATTACCTCCCCCGCTTTCGCTTCCAGGCAAAACCAAGTCATACCACGCGCCTCCTCGTCAAGCGGCCTGACCAGTACAGGGTGTGCAATTTGGCATCGTTTGGTATCCCTTGGAAGCGAGGGTGGTCAAAAGCGAGGGAGGTTTGTTTCCCCCGAAGGACGCCTGCCCCGAGGACGCGGGCGACGCCAGACCCTGCGGAGTCGACGCGCGCGAGTCGGGAGGCGTCGTCGGCGCGCGCGAGTCGACGTGCGGTGACCGGCGCCCGGTGTGGGCAGGGCGCACCCACACGGAGGACCCCCGCCCGCTGGACAAGTCGAAGACGACGGCGGCGTGCATCGGCTGGCAGGTCACCTGGGCGACGATCGGAGAGGGCACAGCGACCTTGCGCGCGGCCTACGCGGGCCGCCAGCGCGACACGCTGCATTGGATATAAGAGGACAATGACGTGCGACCTTTCGCAGGACGCCTGCGCGCCAATGTCGGTGAAGGCGGCGCCGTTTTTCTAAGTCGCTCACCTTGCGGCCCTTGTATGTGACGGCCGCAGCGGCCCTGGGGGGGACAGGGGACAGGCACCCATGCCGCTGCTCCACGAATCCCACCAGCCCTCTGGGCGTAGGTGGTCTAGAGCAGATCCTCTTCCACCCCTCCCTCTTCCCCCTTGGGGAGGGGTTTACCCCTCCCCCTACCCCCTCCCCTGGACCTGGACGGGGGGGGCCGCGGGTAGTTAGAGCGTCCAAGATGGCCCAAGACGGCTCCAAGAGCGCCTCAGAGAACCCAAGATGAGCTCCAAGATGGCTCAAGATAGCGCAAGATCGCTCACGATGGCTCCTAAGATGGTTCCAAGAAGCCCAAAGACGGCCCCAAGATAACTCCAAGTGGCCAAACAGCTCCCCAAGGAGGCCCCGAAGAGGCCAAAATCGTCCCAAAACCTAAGGAAAATCAATGATTTTTGCTTTCTCGCCTTTTCGCTTCCGATGGCCATCCGAGGCCTGGAGATGGCTCCAAGATGGCCCAAGAGGGCCCCAAGAGAGCCCCAAAAGAGCCCCAAGACGGCCCCAAGAGCGCCCAAGAGCACTCCAAGAGCGTTCCAAGAGGGGTCCAAGAGGCGATTTTAGGGGCTTCCGAGGGGGGACGCTAATTAAACCCCCCCTCTTGTTTGATCGACTCCCTCCAAGATGGCCCCAAAAGCGCCCCGAAGGCTCCCCAGAGCGCCTCAAGAGGGTCCCAAGAGGCGCCCAAGATGCCCCAAGGCGCCCAAAAAGCCCTCCAAGAGGCCCTCAAAAGACCCCCAAGAAGCTCCTTCCCCTCCTCCTCCTCCTCCTCCGATTCTTCCTCCTTCTCCGTCCTCCTCCTCCTCCTCCTCCTCCTCCTCTTCCCCCTCCTCCTCCTCCTCCTCCTCCGACGACGACGACGACGACGACTCCTCTTCCATCCTCCCCCTCTCGGGGTCTGTGACAGCTTCCCCCGCCCTTTGTTATTCTGCATGCTCCCCGACTTCCCTGATCACCTCAACTCCCCTGAGCATCGTTTCTGGATGGGCTGGTGGGGATACGCGAAGCGTCAACAATTTCTCTCAGGGTGCGTTCTGAGCAGAGTTTCGGAGCGAATACAGCCCTGGTGAAGGGAACAACAAACATGAACGAGGTAAGGGCAACAATATCCCTGATATCCGACGCTGCCAAAAAATGCAACACTTCGTGAAAACCACTAGAAGAGCACGAGGCCCAATGTTTGTGCGCCATTTCTCGAGCCCGATCGATGGTTGAGGGCTCCCTGGGCCCGAAACCGAGAGAAAACACCTGGCGTGAATTCGTGGCAGGGCTGGGATCTCACTCAGGGACTCTCCAGGACTCCAGGACGAGCAACGGCATCGGTACCCTCATGTCGGGCGTGTCCCCCTACAGGGGGAGTTTCGACGAAAAATGAAAAATACCCCAAAAATACCCCCAAAAAGGTAACAAAAAAAAAAATCCCCCTACTATTTCCTGCACTGAGCTCCCTTGTGGCATCTCCACGTCGACGTCGACCGCCGGGTCCCCGAGCGCGTCTGCGACCCCCTTCTGGTCGAGCTGCCGGGCACAGGTCCTGGCGCACTGGCGCACGGACAACACACACACACACACACCCATACCCATAGGGGGGTCGGCGGGAGGAGAACTTGCTGCGGCAGGTTCGTGTCGTGTCGACCCCGGCGTGGGTTCCCGACACCTCGGGGATCAGTCAACCTGGAACGATCGGCCATCTCAGAAACGTCCAAATCGTTCCACATCGAAGGATTCTGGGTCGCCCGCGGCGTTCCAGGTTGAACGCCACTGGCAGGGTCGCCGCCGGTCGGCACGACACGAAGCTACCGTATGGGTATGGGTGCGGGTTGTCGGACCGCAGGGGAGGCGCCCGTTCGAGCGGGGACCCCTGTCCGACAGCACGCACCCCTAGGCCCACTCTCCGTCCTCCGCAGGGGTGCGGGGGGTGCGTGTTGCTCGCCCGTCGGGTCCAGAGGCGGAGGTTCACCCCGCTCGGCTCGTCCGGCTCGCTGGGCGCCTGGCCCTCGGGGGTCCCTCCCGTCGCCGACGCGAACCTGCGAGGAGGGTCCACGGCGCAAGCACTCAGCGGCGCCAACCCATGAGATCGAAGATAGACAGGACACCCACTTGCAAAACGCCCTTTGGTCGGGGATGGACAGAACCCCCTTTAGTAAAACGTGGTTTAGTGAAAACGACCTCGGACCCAACCCTGGCGGGCGCAAGCCTGGAAAATGACGGCCGCGGCGCCCTCTCGAGAACCGAAAACGGACAATTCACTAATCGACGTGTCAGGGTGGGGGTTCTGTCCACCCCCGATTTGGTGGGACAGCTAATGGACGTCCAGAAACAAACGGACGTGTCCGGCGACAGGCACGTCAATCAGCGAAACCGACTGGGGACTGCACCAGGTCGAGTGAACCAGCGCAGATTTCCCCAGTCGACTTGTTTGGACGGGCCTTCTCTCAATGCCCGAGAAGATCTGCGCGTGGCAATCTTTCCACGACTGGCATCTTCGACAGGTTTCGGGACCTGGATCCCTCACACATCGATCCAGCTCCAACAGTGCAGCAGCAAAAATGGGTCTGGGGCACCGGTTGAGACTTTTTGCGATGCTTCAGTTCGTAACCGCGGATCTCGGGGACGGAGGAGGAGGACCTAGACCTCCTCTCGATGATCACGACGGATGACTTTGGCTAATTTTCGGTCTCGGGGGGCCCTCACCGGGCCTCAGGACCCGTCGAAAAAACGGCTCGGGATCAGACACCGGTCCCAGGGAACAGGCCCAGCTCTCCGATCGGCCCACGTTGCAATTACGACGTCCGCTGCCTCGGGAGGAGGAGGCCGGAACCGCGGCCGGGGGGTCTGAACTGGTGGAACCCAGAAAAACGGTCAGGAGGGGGGGGGGACAAGGCAAATCTCGCTCCAAATCAAGCCCCGGATCCCTCCCGGAATCAGTCCCGTGCAGCATGTCGCCCTGGAGCGCATTTTCACCATCCCGAGCCCCGAGATCTGCTCCCGGCCGGGGTCCTAAAAAGGCGAAACAGCTTCCCGCACCCAGAACCTCGAACATGCTGAGCATCGTTTATCCGATCCCTATCCCCAGCGGCGTGGCCTGGGCCCCACTGGCCGATTTACCCCCCTTGATGGGGATATAGGCCGTTCCCTTCGGGTTTCGAGGGGGGTATCCCCAACTAGGGGGGTAATTTGGTGTGGGTCTCGGAGGGGATGGGGATGGGGATGGGGGTCGGTTAAACGATACTGACATGCCCGCCCTTCCTGCAAGCCAGAGAACCAGCCGCTGATGGGAGCAGCGGGTCTGATGGTGTTCTGGTGCTGCACGCGGGCCGTCCTTGATGGGAGGGCGCCAAGCATCCGCGCACGCCGACCACGGCTGGACCCATAGCACAGCCATCGTGCAGCAGCAGGGAACGCAGGAACGCTGAATCAGTACGCGAAGGAGATATGCTTGAAACGGCGAGCCCAGGCCACTGACAGGTTGCCAGACCCAGATATCGGTCCCTATGTCGACGCATTAGCTGTAGTGGCCGCCTAGATTAGGTCGGCGGATCGAGCCTCATCGCCAATGCATCAACGATGAATCGGCGATGCGCCAGTGACGGCGAAAATACATCGGTGCCGTCGGCGTGGAGAACATCGGGGCCCATGTCGAGCTGCATCGGCAGTGCATCGGAGATGCGGCGCGATTTCCTAGCCCAAACTGATCGGACCCCATCTGGAAGACCTATGGAGGGCTCGTTTTCCACCACCACCACCACCACCACCACCACCACCACCACCACCACCATAAGTAGGAGGCGGAGGGGGTCCTCCCTCTCCTCCTGCTCCTCCTCCTCCTCCTCTTCCTCCTCCTCCTCCTCCTCTTCCTCCTCCTCCTCCTCCTCCTCCTCGTCCTCCTCCTCCTCCTCAGCCTCCTCCCCCCTCCAACTCATGGTGATGGTGGTGGAAAACAGGCCCATGAACCTAGACATCCTGAGCCTAGGAGTTTGTGGTTAACGCCGCCCTGTCAAAGCAAGAGGACACACTCGCCAACCCTGGGCCCCCTGCACAAGCAATGCGGTTTCTCTCTGTCCCCAGAAAGGCGCCTCCTCCTCCTCCTCCTCTTCCTCCTCCTCCTCCTCCTGGCCCACCCCTCCTCCTCCTCCCCCTCCTCCTCCTCCCCCTCCTCCTCTTCCTCCTCCTCCTCGCCCTCGCCCTCCTCAAGCAACGAGCCCGAGTTCGCATCTTGCACGGGGCGCTCGGTCCACCCCGCCCCCTCCACGTGGGGCTTGAGGGACATCGCGCTTCCCGCTCCCCGTGAGCAGTCAGCCGCGATGACAAAGGCGGGGAAATCCGCCGATCTGGCGTGTGAGTTTCTGAGAGCGTGGACTTGAGCTCGCTCAAGCTTCGCTCTGGCGGGGGGGGGGGGCACGATATGCCCGACATCATTTCCGACGTTTTTCGGTGCACGGGGATATTTCCGACGTCATTTCCGATGTTTTCGGTGCCCGGGGACATTGGGAAAAGACACTCCACTTCCGGAGCCCCGACCGCCCAAGACAGCCCAAGAGGAAGCCAAGAGAGGCCCCAGAGGCCCCCTAGACAATGCAAAAGGGCCCCGAATCGCCGAAACATCGCTCGAACCGCCCAAGATGCCCCGAAGACAGTTCCAGAAACCTCCAAGACGCCCCCAGGATCCCTCACGACACTTCCCAAGAATGCCCAAAAAACTGACAAATAGACCCATTCCCTTAGGAAAACGCCTATTTTTGGCATCTTGGACCTTCACAGTGTCCAAGACGGCCCTACAGCTCCCTAAGACACGCCAACAAGCCCCCAAGAGGGCTCCAAGACGGCCCCCGAAGGGCCCAAGACGGCCCAGGAACGCCACAAGACGACCCAAGTCCAGAGCCCAGACCGCACAAGACGGCCCAAGAAAAAGCCAAGAGACGCCCAAAAGGCCCCCTAGACGGTCCAAGAGGGCCCCGACTCGCCGAAACATCGCTCCAAGCCGCCCAAGATGCCCCCAAGACGGCTCCAGAAGCCTCCAAGACGCCCCCAAAATCCCCATCATCATCTCGCTCCCACCCCCCCCGGATCGGCGGCACTGGCCGGAGGCCATCCCAATATGAAAAGGCTACGGCTCCCAGGGCGCGGTCGACATGCGCAGGCTGCGGCCGCCATGGATACAATGATGCCCCCCAGGGCCAAGCCTGCAAGTGTCGGGGCTGCAACAGACCAGTGAAGTTGCACAAGCCCAAGAGTCCAGAGCAGCAGTCAGTCCACCGCGGGCAGGATGGTCGAGGAGAAGCATCACCATCGGCACCCCCTCGAGGGGGAAGCGGTGGAATTTTGTTGAGGATGTTCTGTTTCCTCTGAACATATCGCGATGCGATCGCAGTGCCTGATTGCGCGACCTGACAAGCTGGGGCGTCGACCTAGCCAATGCAATCTCAAAGTGCCGACGGCCTGGAAGCGGCAAATGCCCGCACCTGGGCGCCGAAGACGATGTCATGCTTCAAGCATGACATCGTCCTCAGCGCCCCGCCCCCCGCAGGTGCGCCGACGCTCGAGCCCCTCCCGGCGCAGGCGCTCGCGGCGACCTCCGACCCCGAGGCCACGCGGGCCCCGGCGGGGCAGGCGGCGCGCGCGGCGCAGGCGACCAAGCCAGCGCAGCGGCCGGCTTCCCAGACCCCCGACGTAATGAATTTTTCGTTACGTCGACCCCAGAGTTCTCGACCCCTTCCCCAGGACCGGCTTGTCATCCTGAGTCGTTTTTTGACGCTCCCGAGGCCTGGTGAGGGCCCCCAGAGGCCGAAAACTAGGAAAAACCTCCCGTCATGATTTTTTCATTACTCGAGGGGGTCTGGGTTCCTCGGCGGAGGACGCCGCGAAGAAGACGGCGGGCGCTCGGCGCGACGCCAGCGCCAGGCCCGACCAGGCGGTCAGCCAGGCGGCGCGGCGCAGGGAGAAAAACTGCGCAGGGCCGAGCTCGAGGAGCAGGAGATGGCCGAGCACCTGGCGGAGGCGGAGCTCCAACGGCGCCTGGCGGCCCAGGCCCAGGCCCGGCAGGAGGCCGCGGGCGGCGAGGTCAGCAGCTCCGCCACAGCCGGCGCGAAGCAGCCTGACGAGAGGTCCGAGCTCATCGAGCTGCACTGGGACCTCACGTTCTTCAAGGAGCTGAGGGAGCTGGACTGAGACCAGGCCGAGCCCGAGAAGCTCGACAAGTTTGAGAAGGAGCTGCGAGAGGCGAAGGGCAACCTCACGCAGCGGTCTGCCGAGCTGGCGCCCTGGCAAGGAGGCGCCGGCGATCCAGGCGGCGGCGCAGGACCGCGCGAAGAAGGACCGGCGCGTTGGCGAGGAGGCCGAGGAGGGCGCAGCAGCCCCGGCGGCGCCTGCGCCCGCAGCCGCGGCGGCGCCCACCGGGCCCACGGCCGAGGCGATCGCGGCTGAGGCGGCCAGGATCTCGGCAGCCAAGATCGCAGCGGCCACGGCGGCGCAGGAGGCGCGGGCCCAAGCGGCAGCGGGCCAGGCGGCCGCGGGCCCTCCGTGAGACCAGGCGGCGGGCCGCGCTGCCAGCGCTGCCCCAGCGCCTTCGCCGCCCGCCGCTGCGACGCTGCAGGGCGATTCAGTTTCAGATAGTTGCGAGGGGGTGAGTAAGCTGTTCTTTGCCAATGTCACGCGCTTAGGTCAAAGAGCTGGGGATTTTCTCACCAGTCAGCAACGCCTCCAAGAAGGCGCTTACTGTGGGGTAATTGAATATCATATCTGCACCCGCCCTCGGGATGAGTGGATCGCCAAGGCGCGCAGGCTGAAGCTCAAGCACATTGACAATGGTGCTCGTCCATCTGGGAGAAGCAAAACGTCAGCAGCTCGAGTCCGAGGGAACGAAAGAGGGAAACTCGTTCTTGCTCAGGCCCATCGCTATCTTCTTCGTCTTTTCGAGTCCGCCAAAGAGGTGCCTCACCTGTGCGCGGACGGCCACGAGCAGCTCGGAGGTTTCCTTCCCGTGGTCTTGCACCAGCAGGGCTTCAGCTTCATCGTGGTACTCTTTTACGGTCACCCCATCGGTCGGTTTCAACGGCAGCAACACCCAGCGGCATGCCCGCCTCGGATCGTTCCTACGAGCGCTTCAAATACCTTGGATGGTTGTGGGCGGCTAGAACATCGATGTGGATATTGTTCGGCGCTCTAGATTTCATCAGAAAAATCCAGGGTCACATAGTGAAGGCCCCCGTGCAGCATACGCAGGTGGGCGACAACGGCGACCCCCATCTCGATGTCATAGTTGCTAGTGCCGCCTGCCTCCCATGCATCGTCAGTACTTCTGCCATCCAGGATGTTTCATGGGCCCCTCATTGTGGCCTCGCAAGCTGCCTTCGTAATTCTGGACAGCAGATGATAGCTCGTGGCATGCCAGTTGCTCTGCGTTTGCCTCAGATGCCCAGGCCCACTAGAGTTGCTCAGTATGATTCCACTTCCAGTCTGTCGGGGGCTCAGCAGGCTCCTCGAATTGCGTCGGCCCGCGAAAAAAAGACGCGAGGCTTGCGCACCCGGGTCGACGTCGACGGCCCTCGGCGACTGACGGCGGTGGCGACGGGGAGGAGTTTTTCGGTTATGATCCTGATTTGTTCAGCTCGGGGACCCCTGGCGATGAGGAGGAGGACCCGTGGGCCGACGATACTTGTTTCAGACCTGCTTTGGCTCTTGTTCAGTCTGCGAGCTTCGAGGCAGGAGAAGCTGTTTCACCCCCGTGCACTCCGGAGAAGGGCAGCGAAATTGGCGGCATTTCGGGGGGGGGCCGGGCCGACCCCAGCGATGGCACCACGCAGGACCCTCAAGTAGGAAACGTCATGGGCGCCCGTCCAACTCCGACTGTTGATGCCCCTGCTGCCTCGCCTCTCCCCTCTTTTGCTATGCCGTCGCCCCTTTGGCTCAAACACCAGCGCCAAGTTGGTCGGGTAACACAGTCTCTTGATGGTGTTTGGCCTGCGATTCGCTCGTCTCTGGCCTCCACAGTGGGTGGACCCCGCGTCCGGCTATCAGTGGCAAGTTCGCTGCTTGGGTCGAAATCGTGGAGCGGAGCCTCAGCGATCACCATGGAGTCGCAGCGCCTGCGATCTCGAGGGCGACAAGACCACGCCAGGAGAAGGGGCCAGTCCGATCTGCCGCACACATTCGAGATCAACCCCTTCGTGATGTTCATGCTTCGTGGTGGGCTCGCGCTCACACTATTGTTCAGCGCGTCGAACGGCATCGCTGATGCAACAACGGCACCGTGCAGGCACGGCAGCTGGCAGAGGACGCTCGGCGGCTGGCAGCTGCTTTGCCCGAAGGGGCGCACGCCAGTTTTCCGATCGGCTGTGGCCCTTGGCAGAGCTGGCTGGCTTCACTTCGGCAGCTCGAGGTTCTGGACTTCCAGGCGCTTGGAGTTGCCGTCAGCGTTGCAGATAAGGCTGCGCGGCGAGGTCGTGCTCGGGTCACCAGTCTGTCTTTGAAACAAATCCAGGAGTGGATCGTAACCCAGGGCCCCCTGGGAGCGGCCCATGAGAGTATCAAGCAGGAGCATCTGCCGTCGGACGAACTCCACTATGAAAGGGAGCTGTGCAGCGCACCCTATCGAGGTCGTGGATCGGAAGGTCGTTCGCTGGCGTAAATTGTGGCAGTCCAATGATTTGTCATATTCCAAATCTTAGGACACCATGGCTGCCGCCCGGCAGCTGGGTCAGATCGAGCAGCTCGCCCCCGTCGCTGTAGCAGACCTCCGACAAGCCCTGCGTCGCATGAAGGCCCGCGCTGGCCTCGGAGTAGACCCGCTCTCGCCAGTTGACCTTGGACGTCTCCCAGACGCGAGCCCGGAGGATCTCTGCCAATTTTTTCTCACGACGGAGCAAAGCATGCCGTGGCATGGCAACTTCTCACCGTGGTGGGTCGCCTCCTCGTCAAGAAGGGAGGAGGCGACCGCGCCGCAGGCCTGATCACCATTATTCGCAGAGTCTGGGCATGGCCAGAGAAGGGCAGATGCGGCAATGGACAGCCGACACTGCCCAGCACTGGGATGCTGCAGTCGCTGACAACAGCGCTCTAATAGAAGCCTTTCTGTGATCTCTCAATTCTGAAGTATAGTCTCGGGTGGGCGTAGCTCATGGCGTGGCGATGGTGGACGTTGCTTCGTTCCACGATAATTTCGAGTTCGAGGCGCTGACAGATGCAGCCGCGCGGCTGAGCTCCCCTCCAGTGATGCTTTTAAAAAATAAGATGCAGAGCTGTGCGGCCCCTCGCGCGGTCTCCCAGTGCCCTCGTTGCCCTTCCAGCCCGCGCGGAGCGTGGTTCAGGGCTTACGGGGCGGCACCCGCTTCGGCCGTTGCATCGCATAGTTTGTCCCTGAACGTGTGTGCACAGCGTATCCTTGCACGTCAGAACGGATTTGGATGGATGGCTTGGCGCAGAAGGCAGTGGGCTCGCGAAAGAATGCGCAGGGCACTCCCGTTGCAGGCGTCGCGGGCACCGTCGCCGAGTTAGCGAAGGTGTCTCTCGGCATCGCGAGCAAGAGTGTCATCGCATGTTCGTCTCAGGCCGATGCGAAGATTATAATCAAGCTGCTGAGGAGGAAAGGGATCCACCTCAAGGCCGGGCTGCAGGCCGCCTACCTCGGCGTCGGCACGGGGGCAGGACGGCGCGCAGCACGTGCCGCAGTGCGCAAGCGGGCTGACAAGGCGAGGGCACAGCGCGGGCGTCTACGTCGTTCCGCCGCAGCCCCCAGACGCTTCTGGGTTACAGCCCGAGTCGAACGTGAAGGACCGCAAACCGTAGCCTCCTACGGGAACCAGGTCCATGGCATGTTCGGCAGCGCGATGGTGCACCAGCGTCGGCGACTGGCAGCGGCCCCAGGTTCGGTTCGACGTGGACGATGTACCACCACCTTGATTGGTAGTCGGGCCCCACAGGCTGACCCTGGCACTCTCCTCTCGCGCCAGCGTCTAGCCCAATGGCTGCAGATTTGGATCGCCGGGCCCAAGGTCCGCCCCAGCGTGTACCGCGGTTGGCCGTCGGTGGTGCAGCATCTCAAGAGTGTCCCAGAAGTTCAGAGATCTAGATTTATGCGGGGTCATGTTTCTACTGTGGTGGCTTACCTACTGCAGACGGGCTGGGATCCCCAGACTCCTTCCGAGTGGGTCTTGACGAATGATGTGGGCAGAATGCCTGGCGTTTCGACGACGAGGCATCATGCTCGCTTGGTCCGGCCGATGACTTACTCCGTGAGTTTGAGGGGTGTCTCGGGCTGCGGCAGTGGCGTATTGCTGCTGGACTGGAGAATGGAGCGGGTCAGATTCGTCTCCGGAAGTCCATTCGTGATTTGCAGTATGCTGATAAAGGGCGGCAGTTGTCTGAGTTGATGCTCGCTATCGCAGTTGTTGGAGTTTGGACCAAAACGCGCAAGAATGCCGCTCATCTCTGTACTTCGGATGTGTGTGTGATCGGTGCTCGGCGGCTGCTGAATCGGAGCTCCATCGGTACTGGTTGTGCCCGCACAACACGGGGAACCGCGCCTTCACGGAGTCCGACCAGTTCGCGGCAGAGGCCATGGCAGGCCAAGAGATGCATGCCTGCTTCTGGAGACGTGGCACCGTCCCTGCGCCATGGACGCGGGTGACTGAGCCTGCGGCCGAGGAGCTGTGGCAAGGCGGCACCTTGTGTGGCGACGGAGTGGGGCCGGGCCAGGCTGCTTAGGACACGGCACGCCCGAAGCCACCTTGCACGCTGTTGGAGATGTTTCAGGAGGCAGCGATATGCACGATCCCAGGTTACGACGCGTCGGTCTGGCTGTTTGTGTGCTCGCCGCCTTCGGTCCAGTTCATGTGGGGCCATACTTGTTCGGGCCGCTCATCGGAGAACCCAGGCTGTCGCCAAGGGCGAGTTGGCAGCGCTGGAACTCGCTATTCGGTGTTCCACTGGATCCATGATCTGCGCCACTGACTGTGAGGAGGTCTGTCGTGGATGGTGGGCGAGATTGTACGAGAAGCCGTCTGGACAACTGTTTGGACTCTGGCGTCAGATCGGACGACACCCTCAGCATCGGCCAGCCACGGAGATCGCCATCCTGCGGTCCAGTCGCACCTCGAGGCCGAAGAGGTGGTGCGCCGTCAGCATCCGAGCTGGATGGTGCAGGGAAATGAAGTGGTGGATCGGCTGGCGCAACAGGCAACTGAAGACCGCCGTCTGCCAGAGGTGGAGAGACACCGCGCGGCCGCCACCGAGCAGAAGGCGCTGCTGGTGCGGAGGCGGCTGCTGCGGTCGGCGCTGTGCTGCATCCAGCTGGAGCGGGCCCAGGCCGCGGAGGCGGCGCAGGAGCGACGGGCGGCGCGGCATCCGCCCCTGCTCTTCCTCCTCCTTCTCCCCCCTCCTGCTCCCTCGGTGGTGGCACGCTTCGCGACGGCCCACACTCTGGACGATGAGGGGAGGAGTTGTCTGAGCTGTAAGGGGTCTGCCAGCAAAGCTTCTTGAGTGGAATGGTTTCAAAAGTGAGCACGCCCCTCCTCATAGCTGTAGATGGTAAGATATATCGGGCCCGACGGGGGTGCCATACCCATATCGCTGGAGGTTGGGCCCACCCCTCCCACGCCCTAATGTATCATCATAGCCTTACGCAGTATCTGGTTATGCAATGTTTGCGGCTGCTTCGGCCAGACCCAGCTCAGGGGTCTCAGTAGTCCGTGCAGTCTTCCCATTTCTAAGGCGCGTCGTGAATATCTCGATCGGATAGTTCGCGACCTGTTCCCCAAAGGCTAACTGAGCCTCGAGCAGGCTCTCGAGTAGAGAGCCCAAGTTTCGCCACGCGAAGGCTGTACTCCCTGTAATCCCTCGTCCTCCTCCTCCTCCTCCTCCTCCTACTCCTCCTCCCCCTCCTCCCTCTCCTCCCCCTCCTCCTCTTCCTCCTCCTCCTACTCCTCCTCCTCTTCCTCCTCCTCCTCCTCCTCCTCGTCCTCCTCCTCCATGTCTGGCCACGGCGAACCTCGGCCACGATTAGGTTTCCTGGCGCAGATCCAAAGGAGCCGCCTGAAAACCAAAGACTCCTCCTGAACCCAAAGCGGTCATCATGCCAACGTCCTGGCCTGACCGCACCCCCCCTCGGGGGAAGCCCACCGTGCTGATGACCTCCAGAGCGGAGTGCCAAAACCGATAGGCACCACCTGGAGAGGAAGAAGGATCGGGAAAGAACAGCTACATAATTATGAAGGGGCCCTGGGACACACACACACACACACACACACACACACACACACACACACACACACACGCGCGCGCAAAAAAAATACAAATCCCAAGATTCCACATATGTGTTTAATGTTCTGGATTATCGTCTCCCTCCTCATGTTCCGTACTTTCCCATCGTTCCTGGGGGTCGACGATGCATTGTGCCTGTGTGTGGTTTTCCCCTCGTGAACATAAGCATACACTTTCGGAGGTCCGCGCGGATTTCTCGGATCCGCGCTGCATCCCCCCTCCCTAGCGCGCGGAGCGCGCCAAGGGCGGCGTCAGAGGTGCCGCCAGGAGGGCACAGCGCCGATCCAACAAAGCCGCGCGAACACAAGAGCATCCATGGTTATGTTGGTGTTTCCTTTTCGAAAGGGGGGGCGGCAGCCGATGGCTCCCCCAACGGCAAGGCTGGACCAAATAACTAACAAACGACACTCCACCCCACCTGCGGCCCCACGGGCATTAGCATATACCATGAAGTCTGGCTTGGGCTGTTGCGTGGTATACGCTACGGCGCCCGATAGGCCGTAGCGCAACATGGAGGGTTGTAGGTGGGGTGGTGTCCCGTGTTTTCTGATCGGAAGGCCCACGGCTCCCCAAACTGCGGCCAGCCTATCGAGAGGAGCACGCGGACGTGGACTACGGATCCGTGGAGCTGGTGCGCAGGAGGCCAATGCCGCCCGATTTGGCGACGGATCGGCGGCACGCAGGAGCGACCCCAACAAAGTAGCGACCTTCGGTGCGCGCCTTTCGGAGAGGCACGGGGGGCCAAAACCACTCGCGCACACCGCTGCTGTCGCACCTCGTTCAACGGTCGGGGAGCCCCAATCTTAGCTGCCACGATACGCAAGACGCGACATGCAGCGTATTGATACGTAGGCTGAAGACGTAAGCCTGACGCGATACGCTCGCCTCAACGTGGGCCAATACGCTGAAACAGCACGCAATGTATTGACGCGGACGTGTTGACCAGGGTAAGTGTTGCGTTTCTAAACGGGCGTATCGAGGCAGGTAAGACCCTAATGGGTCCGCACCAAAGTCTATATCCCCAGGACGAAAGTTTTCTCCTCTTGGGCCCAGAACGACGGCTTGAATTCTAGAGCAGACGCGCATGAGATAACCGCCGTCGGATCCCCTGAAGTTCGCGCGGGTCCAATTGTGGCTTTGGCGTCTGTTTCGGTGGATCTGTTTTCCGCCCGCGCGGATCGGATCTCGGATTTGCTGGATCCGTGTTCGGTCTTTTTGCTACGGCGGATCCGATCTTTACCCCGCTTTCAATGCACATTCTTAGATCAAGACGGGGAAACGGAAAAAATCGGACCCGCGGACCCCGGAACCCGCCCGTGTTGAGATTCTGCGGGGGAAGGTAGAGGAAAAAGAACTATGCACATACACCGATTCTGGCCAGGCCCATCCTGAGCCCAGGATCGGTGCATACGCCCTCCTACCTTGGCCAGGAGGGCATATGCACCGATCTTGGGTCAAGGATGGGCCTTGCCAGGATCGATGCATGTGCATAGTTCTCTTCGCCCGAGAAGGGGTTCGTTCATGAACTTCCAACTCCTCGTCGCCATTTGAGCCGCGCCGTTTTTGATGGCCCCAGAGCCCGAGAACGGGCCCTGGGGCCATCATGAATGAAAAAGAAAGAACGCCCAGAATGAAAGAACGCCCAGAATGAAAAAAAGAGATCGTCGGAAATCGAGGTATTTTGTGATCCCTCCTGTCCTCCGCCTCGCCTTCGTCGTCGTCGTCGTGGCCGTCGTCGTCGCCGTCGCCGTCGTCCTGCTCCTCCTCCTCCTCCTCCTCCTCCTCTTCCTCCTCCTCCTCCTCCTCCTCGTTGTCCTCGACGTGATGATCCACCCTCTTCTGGTTCTCCTGCTCCCCTGCCTGCTACCCCTCTTCTGACTCATTCTTCTCGACCTCATTCTCCTCAAGTTTGCGTATCCTCGGAAGGGCCCTGGCCCCACGAGCTGCGGCTCGAGGATCTACTGACCCGGGTCAATGCAGACCCGGGTCCGTCGGGCTCTGCAGGATCCTGCAAGATCCTGCAGGATCCTGCGCGCTAAACCTGGGTCAATGCATCCCTGGCTCTGCAGGACCCTGCAAGATCCGGCGCTCTCGCTGAGCCCAGTATACACTGACCCCCGTCTCAAGGCTCCCGACTGCTGCGGAAAGGGACTTGCGGCGAAAAGGAGGACGACCGAGGATCGAGGATCGAGGAGGATCAAGGAAAATCGAGGATGGAAGAATCGAGGATGGAAGGAAGGATCGAGGAAAGAAGGGAAGGATCGAGGAGGATCGAGGACATGCCGCTGGCCGCCCCCCGTCTCGTGTCGTCGCCCGTCTTGGCGCCCCAGCGCGAATCCTGCGGCTGGCGGTGCTCCCCCAAGTTGAAGTTGGCGGTCGGTCGTTGCTGCCTCCGCCGGCGGTGCCCCATCCCGCCACCTCGTCCCCTCCTCCTCTTCTTCCTCCTCCTCCTCGTGCTCCTCATCCGATGCTCCTCTTCCTCCTACTCCTCCTCCCCCTCTTCCTCGTCCTTCTCGTCCTCCCTACTGGCCCTCGCTTCCTCCTCCTCCTGCTCCTCCTCCTTCTCTTCTCACTCATCCTCCTCTTCCTCCTCGTGGCCCTCGCATAATCCTCCTCCTCCTCCTCCTCCTTTTCCTCCATCCTTGCCCTCGTTTCCTCGCACCCCTTCCCTGACATCCTCGCGTCGTGACATCACTTCCGGCCTCCCTAGGCCCTCGCTGACCCTGGGGACCGTCAAGGGAAGATCTGGGATTGAAACCTGGTCCCGGGGAAGGGGTCTAGACCTCTGAGGCTCTGGGGAGCCACGCTGTGAAGAAAACACGACATCGGATTTCTGGGAAAATCCCTGCCCCCCCCTCCGTCTCAATGCGTGATGAGTAGGTCCTCCCCGTCGCACCTAGATGCGCGTCAGCAGGGCGGGCCACGCGGCTCGCCCAAGACCTCTTCACAAATCATGGTCTTAGAGCGTGGGGGGCAAGCTGCAAGCACGGAAGGCCGGTCATTCAACAAACGGGGCGCTTGCCTCCGCGCCGCGCACCACTGTCGCCAGACCTCGCGACCGTCACAACGACGAAGGGGCGGCTGTTTTCGATGTGGGCCTCGGGGTTCGCTCGAGACTTCCTCAAATCTAGCGATCAGAAGCTTGCTCGTGTGTAGCAGCTGCACGGGGCACGGACGGCTCCTTACCACGACGGGGCACGCTTGACAACGTGAAGCAGCTGCACGGATGAGGAGGGCGGCGCCTTCCCAAACGCAGGCTCTCGCGCCAGGCTTCAAACTGCACGTTCGGAAGTGCAAACTTGCCGAGCGGTCGCACGGAGGGGGGCCTTCCCAACACGAGGCTCTCGCTGGACTTCTCATGGTGCTCTCATAGTCATACACGCTTCGTCATTAGTGTAACTCGCTGGCGCGATGGGAGGCCATCCGTCCTCAGATTCGGGGTGCTCGCCTGAATGGCAAGCCCATCGAGTGATCGTCGTTCAAGTCTACGCTTTTTTTGTAGCAGGACACATTGGTAGTAACGGCTTGTGAGGCGGGGGCTTGGGGCGGGATGGTGTATCCCCTTGTCCTTGCACCCCCCCCCCCTTCCTGTCCCACCCCCTCCTCTCATTTCCTCTTTCTTCTCGTGCTTACCCTTTCATCTCATCGTTATCCTGCACCACATCCACATTCGCCTGCTTCTTCCGTACACTCCTCGTCCCCCATGTTCGTCTCCCGTCCTCTCTCTTCCTCCTCCTCCTCCCCTCTTCCTCACACCTCATCGACTCCGCGCTCTTCCGTTGTTCGCTGGTATCTGGTATAGCCCCGAGCATCGGGGGCGGGAGAAACATCCATACCTCCTAGACCACGCTCCACGTGATAGTAGGGAAATTGGGAAAGCGACGCCATTTTTGATGTGCAGTGGACGCGCACAGAAACTCTAAGGAACGCACACATCGGGACATCAAGGTGGAATTCGGTCGACCCGTGGAAATACGGAACAAACAAACAGCATGCATCGATGCCAAGTTGTGCACATACACATGATATGTGTATATATATATATATATTTGTACGTACGTGTGTGAAGATTGGCCTGTCAATACCGATGCACAAGCCTGTGGATACATCTGCCGATACATCTCAACGGGTATATACGTATATATGTTTATGTATACATGTTTGTACCTATGCACCATGCCTAAAAAATTGTCCGTTTGGGCAAACTACACAAATTATGAACCGATCCATCTGTCAATACGTGCGTGTACAATAATATACAAGCCGATGCCGATCTCACGATATATCTGTCGATGCATCCATCAATCGATCGATCCCGCCATCTCTCCACCAACTTCCGCGAACGGGGTGTTCTGGGAGTCCCTTCATGGGGAGTCAAGTTAAAGCAAACAAGTGACGTGCAAACAATGCAGCGTTCTTATTGCTTTCTATTTGGACTGACCTGATCTTGGTTCAGTTGATACTAAACAGATCTTATACCGCAAAAGGAATCAGCTTGGATTTTCTCCACGACGGGCATCCTCTGGTCACTCTCTACATAAGAAATCTGAATGACATCATCTACAAAAGGCATACACTTGAAATCCTCTACACAAAAAACCTCGTCTAACCTTCACACAAGAAATATGATTGCAATACTCTGCAAATGGAGTCCAATGGAAATCCGCAGCCACAAGAAGCCGATTGAAATCTGACATCAAGGGAGCCTGGTTGTAATATCATACCAAATAAATTCGATTGAAATCTACGACACAAGAAATCACAGTGAAATCCTCTACAAACGGGGTCCCGTTGGGGAAGATTTCAATGGAAATCATTGTGTGGAGGGTTTCGATGTGATTCCTTTTTGTGGCGGACTTAGACGATCCTTTTTGTGGAAGATTTCAATCGAAATCCTTTTGTGAAGGCTTTCAAGCTGATCCCTTCTCGTGGGGCCTTCTCGATGGGATTCCACAAGAATGTTGTCCTCCATTGTTTAACGTAAGTGCTTCAAATTGTTGATCCTAGAGCAAAGTTTCGCCTGTGACTCTCTCCAAACTGTTTAAATCCAATAAGTATGGCTGGTGTGCAGTTTGAGAGAATATCAACGAGACATGGTTTTCCATTGTTTCCCATGGCTTTGCCATGAATAAGGAAGATTTCGCCAGAAGCCACATTTCTTAATTGTTGCCCCGCAGGGCGCATTGTGGAAGGTAGCATAGACTCGCAGAGCGCATTTGTTCGTAATTTGGACGCGCAAAACCATCGGAACAATCATCGGGACAACCATCGGGACAACCATCGGGACAACTGTCACAATATGGCCCGGATCGGTGCGCCCCTTTGTTAGCTGACTTGGCCCTAGCTAGTGGACGAACTCGCGCAGCTTTGCCTCGCCTCGCCAGCACGCGCGTTACGCACGCTAAGCACGGCACGAACCGAAACCGAAATCGCTGTCCTAACTAGGGCACCTCACGCGTCACTTCGGTCCCACCACCAACCTCCGATCCACGTGCTCGCAGCCCGGAGTCCTCGGCCACGTGGCGGCCACGACCCCATGGTTACGAAGCTGCTTTGCACGGTTGTTCCGCGCAGAACATACCCGTGGCATCGCGCCTCGGAACGCAGACCTCGAGGGCGCAGGTCTGAATATGTTCGTCGCTCGTGAAAGCAGACATCTGACGTCCTGACGTTTCGCAACGTGCCTCTCCAAAGGCCTAAACCCCTTCCCCGGGACAGCTGCTTCGTCCCGGGCGTGCCTTGGAAGGTTCCAGTGTGCAGCACCCGGGAGGCCGAAAATGACCAAAAGCCTCCTGGCGTGATGTTTCACGCCGCGGGGATGCCAGGGGACCACCAGGAGGAAGCGAGGGCCAGCAGGGGAAAAAAGGAGAGGAGGAATAGGATGCGAGGGCCACACGGAGGAGGAGGAGGAGGAGGAAGAGGAGGAGGCGAGGGCCACACGCAGGACACCCAAGATGCATCAACGATGAAAAACACCAATTTCATAGGTTCCTACCAGCAAATACTCTCAATGCGGGAAATGGCCACTTATGGGACAACCGTGCACTTGTGCTGACATTTCGAAACCGAATTCAACACCGCGAATCAACGCTACTGCTGCCTTCTCACGATCCTGAATCGCGCCAGAACGCCATTCCTGGGACTTCGACCATGCG
>CAUYUJ010003747.1:246597-261597 GCA_963575745.1 Prorocentrum cordatum
CGAATTTCGGGTTGGGGAGGGGTAAGGGTCCCACTCGTGCTTTTTCGACGTTTCCCGACCCCCCCCCCCCACTGGAAATCGAGGGTAAATCTGAGCCTTCGGGTTGGGTTGGGGTGGTTTGGTGGGTGGTGAGCCCAGGGGCCTTTGGAGCTGTCCGAGCTGTTCGAGGACAGCTGCCTCTGGTCCTGCATCCCCCCGTGCCGCCCCGGGTGCCCTTCGGGCAGCGCGGGGGGCGCCGGGCTGCGCCGGCGGGGAGCCGGGGAGAGACCAGGGCGCTCGTCCTCGGCGGCCGGATCCCATGGTGGCTGCGGGGAGGAGGAGGGGGCAGGGGGGGAGGGCGAACAGGGGGGAGGAGGAGGAACAGGAGGAGAGAAAAAGGGAGAAGAGGGATGAGGAGGGGAGCAAAAGGAGGAGACGAGGAAGGCGGCGGCGGCGGAGGAGAGCAGGGAGGGATCGCTGGAGGGGAATTCGAGAGGACTTGTTATGAAACAGATGTCTGGCGGCTTCTTCATCATCAGAACCACGTCGAGGTAAGTCCCATCAAACTTTGGGCGCTTCCTTTGCGGGGTCTTGGTTCTCCAGCGATGCAAGTGGTTGCGTGTGGGGCAGACGCACCGATGACCGAGAAGCGCGAGTGAGCCGGGGGCGGACACGGCTCTGTAGCCCACGCACACAACAAGAGGAGAGTCGCCCGAGCACTGAAGAAAGATCGCGGGCGGTGGAGGGCGGCGAGGAGGGAGAATGGGAGGGGAGGGGGGCGGCAGAAAACGAGGGGATGGACAGGTCCAGGCCCAGGCCCTCCCTATCTTGCGCACGTGTTGGGGCAATGCGCCCATACCACTTTGCATGACATCGTCGGCAGCCAGTTTGGCTCAGGAGTCCCGCGACGGCGCGCTTGGATCGTCCGACCTGATGCTCTCAAGATGGGGAGCGTGTGCTTAGCGTGGCACGGCGGCAGCCCCGGCGACATGCTATGCCCTGCGATCGGATACCGTGTCGCTCCGTTCCGCGGGGCGGATAGCTTGAGCAGGGACTGGTCGTCCCGGTATTCCTATAGTCCTACCACGAAATGTTTTCAGAACCCAGAAATGTTCCAAGAACGACAACCATGTTCTTAGAACATAAACCCGATGTGATAGAGCAAGACAGTCCCAACCAGAAGTGTTCTAAGAACACTTCGTGGGGACCACAAAAAGGTTCTTCTCAGAACATGGTTTGGTAGGACTCTAGGACTATAGGCGAGCCAGGACGCTTCGCCACTGCTTGAATAGCGGGGAAAGGTCAGGAAAGTTGACGCCCCGGGACGTGGATGGCGTGTCGCACCGCGGCGTGCGGAGCCAGAGCCGGCCTGGGGCTGCCCGCGCGGCGAGGCGCGCTGGTCTCATGCGACCGCGCGCCGGCATCCCCGCCTGCGCTCGGCCCTCCTCCTCCTCCTCCTCCTCCTCCTCCTCCTCCTCCTCCTCCTCCCCCTCCTCCTCCTCCTCCTCCTCCTCCTCCTCCCCCTCCTCCTCCCCCTTCTTCCTCCTCATCCTCCCCCTCCTCCTCCCCCTCCTCCTCCTCCTCCTCCTCCTCCTCCTCCTCCTCCCTCCTCCTCCTCCTACCCTCCTCCTCCTCCCTCCTCCTCCTCCTCCTCCTCCTCCTCCTCCTCCCTCCTCCTCCTCCTCCTCCTTCCTCCTCCTCCTCCCCCTCCTCCCCCTCCCCGTGCCCAGCTGGTGGCGCAGGCGACGCAGATCGGGGCCAACGTGAACGTGCCCCACCTGGCCGCCCGAAGTGCGCACGCGCGTGGCGCCTGGCGCGACAGCACGGCAGCGGCCGCCGAGGGGGAGAGGGGCAAAGGGGCCTGCTGTCCACGTGGGCCGCGCGCCTCGTCAGCTTCCCGTGGGCCTCGCGGGCGGGGGCGGCCCCCTCGTCCCCCAGGAGTTCCCCTCGCCTTCGGCCTCCTCCAACGTTTGCCTGCCCCCGCCGTCCCCCCCCACCCTCCACCCTGCTCCGTCGTCGTCGTCGTCGTCGTCGCCCTCCTCCTCTTCTTCTTCGGTCTCCTCCTCTTCCTACTCCTCCTCCCTCTGGCCTTCGGGCCAGCTCACCCGAGTCAGTATTCCGCTCGCACGGGTGCCCCCCTCCCTCCCTCCCCCTCGTTCTCTTCCTCCTTCTCCTCCTCCTCCTCCTCCTCCTCCTCTTCCTCCTCATCATCATTTTCCTCCTCCTACTCCTCCTCCATTTCTTCCCTCTTCTTCTCCCTTCTCCCCTCTTATTAGTGTTGTGTTTCCTTATTAATACTAGTAGTGTGAAAACTAGAAGTTTAATATTAATCGTATGAGTGTTTTCTCCTGAGTGTTATAAGCACGTTTAGCTTTATTCATCGTCCTCCTAATCACTCCCTCCTACTAAGAATAAATCCCTCGTCACTCCACCTCCTTCTCTTCCCCGCCTCCCCTTCCCGCTCCCTCTCCCCCTCCCCCTACCCCTCCCCCTCCTTCTCCTTCCTCCCTTCCTCCTTTCCTCCTCCTCCTCCCCCACACTACCCATTTCTCTGCCTAATTCGTCTATTATTCCCTCCTCCCTATTCCTCCTCCTCACCTTCCTCCTCATCATCTTCCTCCTCTCCTCCTCCCTCCGCTCCTCCTCCCGGAACTCGACCAACGACATCATAATATCATTCATCATCCCCTAAAATCAGTATAGTCCATCCTCATCACATCCAAAATCAGCAGCAGCAGCATCAGCAGCAGCGACACTCACATCACACCTCATTCATGATATCTCCCCACCCTCATAGCCACACACACACCACTCTGACTACTGAGAGACACCACCACCACCAAACACCATTCTCAACTATACACTCACAAACCACCACATCCCCCGCATCATTCATGACCCCCATCAGCAACAGCAGCATCGGCAGCTACTCAGCATCAGCTCAGCATCATCATCGTCATCAGCATCATCAGCAGCAGCATCATCGTAATCATAACTCATCATCAGCAGCATCAACATCATCAATCATCACATCATAAGTCATCGTATCATCATCATCAGCAGCAGCAGCAGCCTCACCATCACCATCATCATCTCATCTCATGTTCATTCCTCATCTCATCCTCATTCTCAATCCTCATCTCATCCTCATCCTCATCCGCATCCATCATCATCATCATCATCATCATAATCATCATCATCATCAAATCACACAATCTCATAATCATCATCATCATCATCATCATCATCATCATCATCATCATCTTCATCCCACCTCCTCCTCCTCCTCCTCCTTCTCCTCCTCCTCCTCCTCCGCCCTCCCCCTCCCGTCAACCCCCCTCCTCCAACCCATGCCGCCCGTGGACCTGGCGGGGACGACGGCACTACTACGGGGGCTACCGCATCGAGCCAAGTAAAGTTCCCGTTGAAGCCACTCCCGAAGCTCCGCGTGCCGATCTGTGGCCAAGTGTTCCAAAGCCGGCGCCGACTGACAAGCCCAGAGAAAAGCAGGGGTAAAGGGAGGAGGGGGGGAGGGCGGGAGGGAGTGAGGGAGGAGGGAGGACGGAAAAGGGGCAGAAACAAGCAACAATCCACACCAACTGGAACGGCGAAGGAAGAAAGAGATCGAAGAAGAGGGAGAGGAGGAGAAGGACAAGGCGGCTGACAGCTCAGAAGTGCCCAGCTCCACGCAACATCCCTGCTGTTCTTCCCATTGACCCTCCCCCGCCCCCAGGCCGCCCACACCGTCCCTCACCCGACCACGGCGCCGCTCCCGGTGGGGGAGCGGCAGCGGGGGATCAGCTCAGGGAGAGGGGCATCGAGCTTACATCGGCGATGCCTCGCCGACTGATCGGCGACAGGCCCCCCGCCTGCAAAACCGCGCGCTCCTGGGCGTGGTGGGCCCTCGCCCATCGGCGATGTGTGGGTGGTTGGGGGGCCCATGCGCCCCCCCCCCCCCCCTGAGCCTGCTCCACACCACCACGCCTAACATTAGGTCGGGCGTGTCCTCCTACAGACGGATGTTCGACGAAAATTAAGAGATTGCCAACAAATATCCAAAAGAGATCCAAAATTAGTCAAAACAAAAAAAAAGTCCCCAGGCTATATTTCCAGTATTTCTGAATATTCCTCCTGTAGAGGGACACGCTGGACTGAACCCTACCAGGGCCACCCAGCTTTGGGGTCACGTCGCGGCTTGCTGGCGGCCGCTCGGGCTGCCTCGGGCGTCCCCGGCACGCTCTCGACGAGGCGCGGCACCCCGAGGCTGAAACACCGCCGAGAACTGACGGCGATTTCTGCGTCGGCGGCTACGTAGGCAGGGGACGCCTGCGCTGGCGATAGGATGCCTAAGCGGGGATGCCGTTGGAGAGAATTGTGCCACCATGCAAGAGGAGGGGTGGGGGGAGGCGCGACCGAGAAAGTGGCGGACGGAGCGAGCGGCTCAGAGGGGGACGGATCGCTCCCCGAGCGAGGGGCGCGGCCAGCTCCGGTCGCGAGTCCGCGGCGGCAGAACTGCTGAACACAACCACACACACACACACTCAAACATCTCGAAGCACTAACCTCGAAGCCTTCGATCCGGGCACCCTTGGAATCCTTTCGGCAAGGCGCAGACTCTGGGAAGCATTGCGGGTTGGAAAACTGTCGGGAACGAACGAGCATGTGCGACAACCTCGAACCTCGAGTCACTTCGCCGCCACGCACCCCCCACAATTTCCCCATCTTGCCTGCTGGCGTCGCCATCGCTACGATCACGAACAGTGGGTGACGATATGCCGGCAAGATGCATCAAGCAAGCCCGGAGTCACGCGAGGACCAACGTGCAGTGGGCGAATGAACGCGCGAACCCTTGGTTTGTGTAGAAAATTGCGGCACCATGGATTACCCTTGACCCACCTCCCTGGGCGGCGTCGCCTAAGGTTTTCAACGGGTGCCCTTCGGCACGATCGGGATGGGCACAGAAAGAATAGGCATGAAGACCGACAGCAGTTCCTGCCCATTTTGAACAGGGTTCGCTGTCGACGTCGCTGCGGACGTTGTCCGTTTGAGGTGCATGGCTGCCTGCCCAGCATTAGCCGATGTCGGTTTGGGGACAGAATGTGTCGTTTGTTGTTGGGCATCGTGCCCATTTTTGGAGCAGAACATAAACGACCCCACCCCTCCCACTGCCCCATGGAGCTTAGCGGGTACCAGGATATCTGGAGAGGGTCTTTGCATGGTATACGCTACGGCGCCCGCTGGACCGTAGCACAACATGGAGAGGTGGGGTGGAGTCATTTGCTATCTAGTCGATGTTGCCGTACCCATGTCGGCCGTGCAAAATCCAACTGGCTCCACGAGGGGCCCTCAAGGGCCCCTTTAGGGCCCCTTTTCTCCCCCCCCCCCCTTTGGATCACCCCCCATCACAACCCACCCGAAAAGCGTACTCCAGATTTCGTAATTAAAGGGAGGGGGTCTGGACCCTCCAAGACAAGCCATTTCGGACCTCCCCCGTGGGAGAACCCTCCAAAACATCGTCCCCAGACCCCCCCAGGCCCTCCAAGATAGCCTGGAAGAGACCCCCCCCCCCCCCGAAATGAGACCCCCCTCCCTTTATTACGAAATCTGGTGTAGGCAAACCCGAGTTCTGACGTGCTCGAGTCTTGCGTGTCCCCGATCCTCCTTCGGTGGCGTCGCCCGCGCGCCTGCCGGACGGCCAGCGGCGCCTCGGGGTCCACCAGCCGGTGCTGCGGGCCGTCCCATGGGCAGTCTTGCGGGGGGGGGGGGTCACAGCACCTCCTCCGCCCTCCTCGACTCCTCCTCGTCCGCCTCCTACTCCAGCCTCCCACTCCTCACCCTCCCACTCCCCTCCTCCGACTCTTGGTGCTCCTCCTCCTCCTCCTCCTCCTCCTCCTCCTGCCCAGTCTCCCTCTCCAGGTCGCATCCCTTCTCCACCTCGCCGCCTTGAATGGCAAACAGTGTGAGGCACTCCCTTACAGCGGTAACAGCTGGGAGACAGATGTATGCAGGCAGTTGCAGACAACGGTGACAAGCGACAAAACTTGTAAGGTAACCGATGGCGAACAAGCGCAAATCATCGTAGACCATCGTCAAGACACGTGCAGCACAGTATGCATCCGACGTTCCACTTGGTGTTCAGAATGCGAATCCTGAGACTCATGCCTCAATATAGCATGCCGTACGCTGTGGCCTGGACACACACAATCAACACTCCATTACATCTACATACATATATATATATATATATATATATATATATACATACATACATATATACATATAACCATATATATATATATGTATACATATATACAGATGGACAAGATGTTACCGGCTCGATGCGCTTCGCCGTCACAACCTTGGTCGCATGGCGCCCGAGAGAAGCGCAACCACCACTGCCGTCACTTCGGAATGGGGGAGAAGGTCCCAGGGCTCCCAGAGGTGGCGCGCGCCGCGGGTCCGGAAGGTCCCCCGAGGGCTCCATGGCGCACGAGGCGTCTATTGCTCGTGAGGGTCACCTGGTCGCATGTAGGGGGCCACATGCGAACCCCACCCCTACCCCCCACGATTTCTGAGTGGGAGGGTGGGGTAGGGTTCGCATGTGGCCCCCTAGGTTGTTCACGAGGGTCACCCGGTCGCATGCCCCATGGAGTTTGAACGGCATACGGGGCTCATCGGTGTCAACAGGAACGAAGCGGTCCCTGGGTGCCACGTTTCTTGGGGCTGGGGCTGGAGCCGGGCTCGAGCTGGAACTGGGGCTTGAGCTGGAGCTGGAGCTGGGGCCGGAACTGGAGCTGGAGCTGGGGAGCTCCTGCAGGTGCTGGCACAGCGCCCCGGCCTCCTCCTTCTCCTGCTCCTCCTCCTCGTCTGCCTCCTCCTCACCTCGGATAGCACAGAACGCTGGACGGTTGACCCGGGGCACAGCATATCCATCACGGGAGAGGAGTTCGGACAAGACAGGAAGCACGATTACCCCAGCAAAGCCCCCTAATAGCAGCAGAGGTGGTCCATGGGACCTGGTGTACTTGCGGGAACTGCGGGTTTACCCGACCTGCGGCACCTGTGGGACCAGTGGGACCTGTGGGACTTACGACACCTGTGGGAATTGCGGGGCCTTCGACACCTGTAGTGGAACCTGTAGGATATGTGGGTCCCGTGATGCTTGTGGTACCTGCGATGCCTGCGATACTGTGGACCTGTGGACCGTACGGGACCTGTGGGACCCGTGGGACTTGCTGTGCCTGTGGAGCCCGCGAGGCGTGCGACACTTGAGGGACCTGTGGGACCTGTGCGACTTGTGTGACATTCGAGACCTGAAGAATGTGGGGGTCCTGCGAGACCTGTAAGCCTTGGACCCGTGGGGCCTGTAGGACCATTGGGACCTGTGGGACACGTGCGACCTGCGAGAGCTGCGAGACCTGTGAGAACCGTCGGACCTGTGAGACCTGTTGGATCTTTGGTGCCTGCAGGGGCTATGGTGGGACCTGCGGGACATTCGACACCTGTGGAACCTGTTGGACCTGCAGGACCTTTGGGCATGTGGGTCCTGCGGGACCTGTGGGACCTGCGAGACCTGCGGGACCTGGGGGACCTACGCGACCTGTGGGACCTGGGGCACTTGCGACACCTGTGGGATCTGTTGGACCTGCGGAACGTGCGGGACCTGTGGGGCCTCTGACACCTACGAGGAATGTGGGAGCTGTGGAAAGGGAGGGACTTGCAGAGGCCTGTATGGGAGACATCTTGAGGTCTCTGGGGGGGCCCCCGAGATCAATTCATTGAAGCATTTCTGGAGCTTCTCCGGGGGGTCTTTTGAAGACGCCTTGGGGACTTTGGGGGCCTCTTGGGGGCCTCTTGGGGGCCTCTTGGAGGCCTCTTGGGGGCATCTGGCGCCTTGGGGGCCGCTTGGCTGTCCCTGGGGCCATGTTGGGGGGAAACGCTCGAAATGGCAGTTCGGATTGTCCTTGTTGGGGCCCTCTTGCGCCGTATTGCGGGGCTCGTTGGGTTATTGCCTTGGGGCCCTTGGGGCCATATTGGGCCGTTTGGGGGGGCCTGTTGGACTGTCTTGGGGCCCTCTCGAGAGCCACTTGGGCCGTCTTGGGGCGACCTTGGGTGCCTATCGGGCCGTGGTTCGCGGTCAGACGCTCGAAACAGCAAGAACGTTAAAATCGATCGACAACCTGCGGAAAATCAATGAGTTGTGGCGTCTGGGGCACGCTTGGGGACCATCTTCGGGCTCTCGCGGGCGTCTTGGCGGCCTTTCAGGCCGTCCTGAGACCAGCTTATGCGTTCTGGAGCGGTCTTGGGCCGTTTCGGTGATCCGCGGGACCGTCCAGGAAGCGATCCTGTGCCTGCTTTGGCCTCTTGGGATGGCCCGGAGGGGCCCCCGGAACCAGAAATTCGAATTCCTTCCCGATGGGAGCGCCCAGGGCCGAATATATGTACGGGGGGATCCCGTATACGAATATCCAAAAGGTTGATATACAAACCTATGCGTGCATAAACATACCTACCTATCTACCTACCTACATACATACATGCACGCATACATGCATACATACACACACATACACACATACATGCATAGATGCATGCATGCATACATACCGACCTACCAACCTACCTACATACATACATACAGACAGGCCGACAGACAGACAGACAGACAGACAGTCAGACATGCATGCATGCATGCATACATGCATATACATACATATAACATATATACATAGGGTGTAATAGATGTATGCGTGTGTAGTATGCATGTGATGTGATATACATATGGAGAGACCGCTAACCCACGTAGCATCGCGCGTCGCGCTAGCACGACTTACCAACGCGACGCATGCCAATCAAACTTTCTGTGCTCGTTCGCGCCCTGCCGCCTGTATTCTGCAAGCTGGAACTTGAGAAATTGATGCCTGGCCCCCTTGCGGGACCACAAGGCTGCGTGGCGGAGGATTCCTGCACCCTGCGCCAGTTCCTTCCTTAAACTGTTACCGTCCGCACGGGGGGAAGCCGAAAACCACGCTAGCCACCGTCCCCGAAGCGCGTTGCCTGCACTTCTGGAGGGCCCTGGGACACGCAAGAATACATGAGGGGCGCCCCCGAGGCAGTACACCCTTGTAAGGCACGCCGAATTCGCACCCACGAGGCCAGAATCCTTGGTTTGATCCAGCCAGCCCTTTGGGCGTGAGTGGTTAGACCGCTTCCTCTTCCAACCCCCCTTTTCCCTCCGGGGAGAATCTTATCGCTGTTTCTCATAGACATATACGCCCCCCTCCACCACCCGACCGGCGACAAACACCGGAGACCATGTGCCGACCTCCCCGGGCCACCCCTGGCAACAAAAAAGGAGTGCACACTGCACCGTGCACCGAAGGCCGCGTCCTACGCGCGGACGCGCCCCGCGATCACTCCGCGTTACCTTGTGACAGGGGCGGCGGGGGTGCTGGCATATTGAAGACACGACACTAACACAAACATAACAACTCGGAGGCCCGCGCAGATTTCTCGGATCCGCGCTGGACCCCGAATGTTATGTTTGTGTCATTCTTCGTTCCCCGACACATCGCCTGCTGTGTGCAATGCCGACACCGCCACACCGTCCCTTTCAAAAACAACACAACATGCGCGCTGCACCAGAATCTGGACCATGCTGGGGCGCCCAGCTATGAATTTGCAGTGGCTCTTGGCAGGGACGGCGAAGGGCCAGCATGTTGCCTGCCGTGTGCAATGCCAATACCCCCACACCGTCCCTTTCAAAAACAACACAACATGCGCGCTGCACCAAAATCTGGACCATGCTGGGGCGCCCAGCTATGAATTTGCAGTGGCTCTTGGCAGGACGGCGAAGGGCCAGCATGTTGCCTGCCGTGTGCAATGCCAATACCCCCACACCGTCCCTTGCAAAAACAACACAACATGCGCGCTGCACCAAAATCTGGACCATGCTGGGGCGCCCAGCTATGAATTTGCAGTGGCTCTTGGCAGGGACGGCGAAGGGCCAGCATGTTGCCTGCCGTGTGCAATGCCAATACCCCCACACCGTCCCTTGCAAAAACAACACAACATGCGCGCTGCACCAAAATCTGGACCATGCTGGGGCGCCCAGCTATGAATTTGCAGTGGCTCTTGGCAGGGACGGCGAAGGGCCAGCATGTTGCCTGCCGTGGCAATGCAATCCCCACACCGTCCCTTGCAAAACAAAAACATGCGCGCTGCACAAATCTGGACCATGCTGGGGCGCCCTGAATTTGCAGTGGCTCTTGGCAGGGACGGCGAAGGGCCAGCATGTTGCTGCTGTGTGCATGCCAATTACCCCCACACGTCCCTTCAAAAACAACACAACATGCGCGCTGCACCAAAATCTGGACCATGCTGGGGGCGCCAGCTATGAATTTGCAGTGGCTCTTGGCAGGACGGCGAAGGGCCAGCATGTTGCCTGCCGTGTGCAATGCCAATACCCCCACACCGTCCCTTGCAAAAACAACACAACATGCGCGCTGCACCAAAATCTGGACCATGCTGGGGCGCCCAGCTATGAATTTGCAGTGGCTCTTGGCAGGGACGGCGAAGGGCCAGCATGTTGCCTGCGTGTGCAATGCCAATACCCCCACACCGTCCCTTCCCTGCGCGCTGCACCAAAAACAACGCAGTGGCTCTTGGCAGGGACGAAACATGCAATGCGCTGCACCAAAATCTGGACCATGCTGGGGCGCCCAGCTATGAATTTGCAGTGGCTCTTGGCAGGGACGGCGAAGGGCCAGCATGTTGCCTGCCGTGTGCAATGCCAATACCCCCACACCGTCCCTTTCAAAAACAACACAACATGCGCGCTGCACCAAAATCTGAACCATGCTGGGGCGCCCAGCTATGAATTTGCAGTGGCTCTTGGCAGGGACGGCGAAGGCCAACATGTTGCCTGCGTGTGCAATGCCAATACCCCCACACCGTCCCTTGCAAAAACAACACAACATGCGCGCTGCACCAAAATCTGGACCATGCTGGGGCGCCAGCTATGAATTTGCAGTGGCTCTTGGCAGGGACGGCGAAGGGCCAGCATGTTGCCTGCCGTGTGCAATGCCAATACCCCCACACCGTCCCTTTCAAAAACAACACAACATGCGCGCTGCACCAAAATCTGGACCATGCTGGGGCGCCCAGCTATGAATTTGCAGTGGCTCTTGGCAGGGACGGCGAAGGGCCAGCATGTTGCCTGCCGTGTGCAATGCCAATACCCCCACACCGTCCCTTGCAAAAACAACACAACATGCGCGCTGCACCAAAATCTGGACCATGCTGGGGCGCCCAGCTATGAATTTGCAGTGGCTCTTGGCAGAGACGGCGAAGGGCCAGCATGTTGCCTGCCGTGTGCACGCCGACGCCCCGCGCTCACGGTGCACTTGTTCTCCAACCGACATGCTGGGGTAGAGCGTAAGAACAGACCTCCCGACCCGTCCACTCTGCATACCGCGGCCACCAGATCCCTAGGTCCCCTGGGTGTTCCTGGGAGTCCCACCTCGCGCCAGTCTGCATAACGCGGCCGCCAGATCCCCAGGTCTCACGAGTGTCTCCGAGAGTCCCGCCTCGCACCACTCTGCATACCGCGGCCGCCAGATCCCCAGGTCTCTCGAATGTCTCCGAGAGTCCCGCCTCGCACCACTCTGCATACCGCGGCCGCCACGTCCCTAGATTCCCGAGTGTCCCCGAGAATGCCGCCTCGCGCCACACGGCATACAGCGGCCGCCAGATCCCCATGTCTCCCGAGTGTCCCCGAGTCTCGCCTCGCGCCACACGGCATCGGCCGCCAGATCCCCAGATCTCCCGAGTGTCCACGAGTGTCTCGCCTCGCGCCGACTCGCCCACTCTGCTTTCCGCGGCCGCCAGATCCCTAGATTCCCGAGTGTCTCCGGTGTCCCGCCTCGCGCCACTCTGCTTTCCGCGGCCACCAGATCCCCAGGTTTCCCGAGTGTCCCCGAGTTTCCGCCTCGCGCCGAAAAATTTGTACATGACAGAGCGGTGCTTTTGCACAGCAGAACTTTGTACAGCACAGAACTGTAGGCTGTGGCAGAACATAGCTTTACGCCACACCACTCAACATTACATACCCGAGCATATCATACCATGTATTGGCTGAACATACCGTAACATAACACACCATGACAAAGCAATGCATACCGTAACCCAACATCACAGTACAGAACGTTCCGTAACATGACATATCAAGCATACCATACGAAAACAACGCAGGCATGACCATGTCAAAGCAGAATATGCCACAGCTATGCATAACATGACACAACATACCATAACACATCACATCATAATAACACATGATGCGACACATCCGACCACCCATCACATAACAGTACTACATAACACAGCATACAATCAACTGGCATAACAGATAAATGAAAATTCATACCATTACAGAACACATCACACCATAACACAACATCACAGCACAAATAACATGACATAAGACGCCGCAGCACAGCTGACGCATCATAGCATGACAGTGCGGCATATAATATTTCACCATATCAGAACATACCACAACATAGTACCAGGAGTTATGACATATTTGAACGTACACTATAGAGCATACCACCACACCTCAACATATAACATTGCATAGTATATCATAGCACGCAATGGCATGACATAGCATAGCATACCATAATATGCCATTGCGTAACATGTCACACCGTAACACAGCATCAACGCACGCATTTCGTAGCATTTCAAACGCGACGTGCGAACCGTTGGGCACAAACGCCTAAGGTTTCGATGGGGATGACCCGAAGCACCATATTGTTTGACATGGCCCCCGGGGGCTGGCATACTACCTGCTGCGGGCATGCCCACAATCCGCGCTAACAAAAATGTAAAGTTCACTTTGCCAGGGACGGTGGGGAGGGCGACATGCTGCCTGATGTGTGCAAGCCCACGATCCCTGCCACAAACAGCGCACACCCACACACAATAGACAAAGCTCGCAACCCCGCCGTCACACTGTATTGGTTTTCGACAGGGATGGCGGGTCGAACTATTGCCCAATGTGTCGCACCTGGTGCGCGTGGCGCGCCTGGCACGTGCGGCGCATCTCGCGGACATCGCGGACATGGCTGGCGCCTGCATTGGTTCCCGATGGTTGGCGATGGCGGTCCCTGCCTGTGCTGGGACTCGGGTGCGGCGGGTGGGGGTGAACGACACGGTCTCTGGCTTGGAGCAGCTTGACCACCGTTCCCTATTAATAAAAACCCTCCCCCACCCGACTTGCAGCAATCCCGTATCCATGAGCCACCCGCCATCCATGTCAGAAAGACTACAAGCGCGCACTGTGCCTCGAAGTCTGGAGCATGCGAGGGCAACCCGCGACCACCTTGCATTGATTTTGAGAAAAACGGCGGGGGCGTTGGCGTATCACCTCCTCCGTGACATGCCAGCACCCCCCACCATCCCTGTCAAAACACTTCGAAATACGCATTGCGGCAACATCTACTGTCATGCTCGTTGGGCCCGCAACCACGTTGCACTGTTATTCGGCAGGGACGGCGGGGGTGCCAGCATATGGCCTGCTGCGCGCATGGCCACAATCCCTGACAAGAAAAAGGCAATGCAAACTGCACGTGCGACTAAATCTGGATCATGCGCGGGCACCCCGCGATCAGGTCGCATTGGTTTTTGAGAGGGACGGCGGGGGTGCTGGCACGTTGCCTTCTGTGTACAGGCCAATCACACATCATGATGGCCACTCCGCCGCGAGTGCAATTGAGTTTTCGACTCGGATGGTGGAGGCCGATACATATTTTTCTGTTCGCGGGCGCACCTGGCACACCCTGTGCATGCCCCGAGCGGGGCGCACCTGACGCGGCTGGAGCATGCAGCAGACTTGGCGCACGTGGAGCACGTGGCACATCTGGCGCACCAAGCGTGCGTGGTACGCTTGGGTCTCAGGGGCGCCTGTCACGCCTGGCACGCGTGGCGAGCCTGGCACGCGTGGTGCACCCCTGGGGCCTGCATTGGTTCCCAGCAGTTGTCCATCCAAAGACGGCCGAATAGCATGCTGAGACTCGAGGACTGTCCATGTGCTGGGAGGGCGAGCGGAAGTGAGCCAAACAGTTTGCGTCTGAGGGGATATTGACCCCTCCCCCATTCCCCCTCCCCATGGCCTGGTGGGGGGCGGCGGGTCTGCTCTCCGGGAAAAGCGTTGGCTCCCCGGGAAAAGGGACTGTTCTCCAGGTCGGCCTCTGGGTCCGCATGGGTTTTTGGAGATTATTGGCAAAGGCTTCCCAAGGTCCCAGGTGAGACCCGATCAGGGATCCCCAGACTCCTGTCGACCTTCAATTTCGCAAACCGAAACGCTCTCCCCTTAAGGCGTCGCAGTGGGTGTCGCATCACTCTAGTCTCGCTTGCCAAGGGAACCAATCCTGCGTGGGATAGTTAAGCCGTGGCGGGCCAGTCGTAGTATTAGTCGTAGTCGCAGCATTAGTAATAGTAGTAGTAGTAGTAGTAGTAGTAGTAGTAGTAGTAGTATTAGTAGTAGTAGTAGTAGTAGTGGTAGTAGTAGTAATAGTAGTAGTAGAACTAGTAGTAGCAGTAGTAGTCGTAGCAGTAGCCGTAATAGTCGTAGTAGTAGGTAGTAGGTAGTAGGTAGTACGTAGTAGGTAGTAGGCCGTAGGAAGTAGGTAGTAGGTGGTAGGTAGTAGGTAGTAGGTAGTGGGAAGTAGGAAGTAGGTAGTCGGTAGCAGGTAGTAGTAATAGTAATCGTAGTAGTAGTAGTAGTAGTAGAAGTAGTAGTAGTAGTAGTAGTAGTAGTAGTAGTAGTAGTAGGTAGTAGGTAGTAGGTAGTAGGTAGTAGGTAGTTGGTAGTTGGTAGTACGTAGTAGGTCGTATGTAGTAGGTCGTAGGTCGCAAGTCGTAGGTCGTAGGTGGTGGGGAGTAGGTCGTAGGTAGTAGTAGTAGTAGTAGTAGTAGTAATAGTAGTAGTAGTAGTAGTAGTAGTGGTGGTAGTAG
>CAUYUJ010003747.1:266597-282560 GCA_963575745.1 Prorocentrum cordatum
AGTCGTAGTAGTAGTAGTAGTGGTAGTAGAAGTAGTAGTAGTAGTAGTAGTAGTAGTAGTAGTAGTAGTAGTAGTAGTAGTGATCGTGGTAGTAGTAGTAGTAGTAGCAACAGTAAAGTAGCAGCAGCAGTCGTAGGAGGGGGAGCAGCCGCAGCAACAGAAGTAGCAGCAGCAGTAGCACCGCATACAAATAACACAAATATGGAAACACGATCGCTTACACAACATATAAAACATATGCGAACCACACGCGAAACAAACACAAACCGTGCACAAATCACATGCAAACAAATACGGAACATTTACGAAGCATGCCCCAGCATACGACACATAACCATGAAATACGCATGAGGATTGTGTCTCTAAGGTTTAAGTGCGTTTCACGGCTGTGCCTCTCAGGTGTAGGTGTGTGTGTGTGTGGGTGTGTGGGTGTGTGTGTGTGCCTCTTTGGTGTCTCTAAGGCTTAAGTGTGTCAATATCGTGTTTCTATGGTTTAAGTGTGTGTGTGCGTGTCAAGATTCAGCCTCTAAGGTTGAAGTGCGTATCGTGCCTGTGCCTCTGAAGTTTTAAGTGCTCGTCATGCCTGTGTTTTTCAAGTTTACATGTGCGTCGTGCCTGCGTCTCTAAAGATGAAAGTGTGTGTGCGATAGGATTGTGTCTCGAATAAGTGAGTGTCAGAATTGTGCCTGTAAGATTCAAGCGCGTGTCATGATGTTGCTTTTCAGGTTTCAGTATGTGCCAATGCTGCGCTTCGAATGTTTCAATTCGTGTCGGGGTTGTGTCTCTAAATCGCACGTGCGCGTCAGGATTGCGTCTATAACGTTTAAGTGCGCACCAGGATTGTGTCTCTAAGGTTTCAATGCGTGTCAGGAGCGTGCCTCTAGGGTCTAGGTGCATGTCGGGATAGTGGCTCTAAGTTTTAAGTGTGTCGTGTGTGTGTCCACGTTGTGTATCTGAGGCTTGTGCGTGTCAGGCTTGTGTCTCTAAGGTTTAAGCGCGTACGTGCCAATGTTGTGGCTCGAGGGTTTAAGTGCGTGTTAAGATCGTGTCTCTAAGGTGCGTGTCAGCATGCTGTCTCTAAGGATCGTGTGCGTGCATGGATTGTGCCTCCAAGGTCCAAGGTTCAAGTGCGTGTCAGGAGTGTGTCTCGAAGGCTTAAGTGCGCGTTGGGGTTGCGCCTCTAAGGTTTAAGTGTGTGCCAATGTTGTCTCTCTAAGGTTCAAGTGCGTGTCAGGAGTGTGTCTCTAGTGTTTAAGGTTGTGCCAATATTGCGCCTATATTGTTTAAGTGCGCGTCACGATTGTGTATCTAGGGTGTGAGTGCGCATGAGGCTCTGAAAAAAAGAAGGATGAAGAGGAGGAAGAAACAAGAAACCATGACCCGTAGAACACATGTACGGGTCCCACCCGGAGAACCAACCGACTCGGCTCTGGCCCCTTTTCACCTTGGGAACCATCCGGTTTCCTGAGGAACCAACCCTGCTCCCGGAGAGCAATTTTTTCTCCCGAAGGGGAGCGGGGGGGAGCGACCCATTGGAGCGTCCATGATGGCTCCAACAAGGCAGCAGAGAGCCCAAGTCGGTCTCCAATATGGCCCAAGATTCCAAGGCGGCTCCAAGTGGCCACGGAGCCTCCCAAGGAAGCCACCAAGAGGCCAACAGCAATCCGAAGCCTAAGGTCCCAATAGATGGTGCGCCTTCTCGCCGTTTAGCTCAAGGCGGCCCTCCAAGGCCTCAAGGGTGGTTCCAAGAAGGCCCAAGAGAGTCCCAAGAGGCCAAGAGGGTTCCACCACGGCCTCAAGAGCGCTCCAGGCGCTCCAAGAGGGGCCCAAGATCAGATTCTAGGGACTCTAGAGGGGCGGCGCCAATTCAGCCCCCGCTCCTTCTTGAATCGAACTTGGCTGAGATGGCCCCAACAGGGCTTCCAACAGTCCCAAGAGTGCCCCAAGAGGGCCCCAAAATGCGCCGAGGAAGAGGTACCCAGTAGGCTCCCAAGAGACACCCAAGAGGCCAGCAGAGGCTCGCCCGAAGCACCCAAGACGCTCCAAGGGGCCCCAGAGACCGCCAAGAGGCCCCGAAGACACCCCAAAAGGACCCGAAGACGCTGTCGAAAGAAATCCGAAAAGACTCCGAGAGGCATCCAAGAGGCCTCTGGTCTTTCTGCTCGCCCTCCTCCGCCTCTTCATCCGCCTCCTCCTCCTCCTCCTCCTCCTCCTCCTCCTCCTCCTCCTCCTCCTCCTCCTCCTCCTCCTCCTCCTCCTCCTCCTCCTCCTCCTCCTCCTCCTCCTCTTCCTAATCCTAATCCTCATCCTCTTACTCCTCCGCCTATTCCTGATCCTGATCCCTCCTCCCTCCTCCCTCTCACCGTCCCCCTCCTCATTCTCCTCCCCCTCCGATTCCTCGCCCATCATCCCCGCATTGGGGTATGTCGGCTTCCCCGGCTCTTACTCCACTGCATGCTCCTCCACACCCATGATAAGAGCAAATCGCCTAGGCATCGTTTCTGGATGAGTTGGTGGGATTACTGTTTCTCGCGGGCGCGAGCGGAAACGCAGGCGCCGAGTTGAAGGGTCCGGGCCACGGGCCGCGTGGCCAGGCCACGGTCCGGGCCACGGGCCGACTTGGTGGGATTACTATTTCGATTTGCGGTTCCAAGGACGATTCCAGAGAGCGGGTCGTATCGAGCATGGGGCAGCACGCAAGATAATTGCCAGCGGGCCAAAAGCCAACGCCGGAGTGCACATGTGCCAAAGAGGGCAAGCTTGGGGGGCCTGCGAGAGAATTGCCAGCGGGCCACAAGCCAACGCCGGGATGCACGCGCGAGGGGAGAACCCCAAAAGGCCCAGCAAAAGCAGGACGGCGGGCAGAAAATTGCCAGCGGGCCAAAAGCCGACGCCGGAGAGAACAAGCGGGGGAAAAATGCACCGCAGACTGACGAGCCCGGCACCCGGCGAAAGCGAGGCTTCAACCAGGAACCCTCACTCACGGAGCAACTAAAGCTCATGATCGGCTGCACGCAACCAATGGGTTGAAGCTCCACGGGGCACTGTCGTCAGGACCGAAGTGCGTCGAGGGAGGCGCGGGCCTTCCCGCCGACCCCATCTGGCCAAGGTGCGCAAGACCATGTCCGTGAACGGGGCCAAGTTGGTGGGATTACGCGAAGCGTCTAGAATTATACTAGAATCGCGCGCCCAAATCCAGAATCCGTTTCTGTAACTTACGCCAGGGTCGCGCTCTCGATGTCAGAATCCCTCATAAATTGCGCCAGACTTGCGCCCCCAAAGCCTGAGCCCCTAAAACATTACGCCGGGCGCTCGCTCCCGAAGCCAGAATCCTGCGTAACTTCCGCCAGACTCGCGCTCCTGAGGTCACCGCGCCAGACGCGCGCTCCCATCTCAAGGTGCTTACTAAATCCCAATGTTCCTTGAAATCGGTTCCCGTTATTTTCAAAACAGCGCCGACACGTCCCAAATAGCTCTGACATCTGCCACTATAATTCGCCACCGTGCCGCTGGGCACGGGGTGGGCGTGTGCTCAGGTCCTTTGTCCAATCCCCTGCGCCTCAGTCCTCGGTCCTAAGGAGCCTGTAAAGGCCCGGGGCCCACATGCCCAAGCCCAAGAAAACCTCCAGACCGACCAAGGAGGCCGCAAGAGGCCCCTTGCCCCAGGACGGCCCAGGAAGCCTCCAAGACGCCCCAACAGGCCTCCAAGAGGCCTCGCAAGAGAGCACCAAGAGGCCAACGCCATATCATTTCCTTAAGTGTTTGAAGATTGTTGGCGTTCTCGCCTTTTCGGCATCCCGACGCTCCAAAATGGCACAAGAGACCCCAAGATCGCTTCAAGATAGCCCAAGAGGCCTCCAAGAGGGCCCCAAGACGGCCCAAAGAGGTGCCCAAGAGGGCCTACGAGGCCCCAAAGACGACTCCAAGAGGGGGCCCAAATGGGGGCCTCGAGTGGACATTTCGACCACTCGGCCCCGAGGATCCCCCAGGAGGCCCAAGAGGCCCCCAAGAGGCCTCCCCTAAAAGGCCCCACAGCCCCCCCAGAGGCCCCCAGAGGCCCCCAAGAGGCCCCCAAGAGGCCCTCAATGGGGCCTTCAAGAGGCCCCCTGGAGATCCAGAAACTGCCCCGAAGAGGCCCCCAACGGGCCCCCGACAGCGCTCCGAAGAGACCCCAAGAAGCGTTCCTGAGACCTCTGACCCTCAACCCAGGCACGGTGGCGGATGCGCCGAAGGCCATCAAATATAGAGGGACTGGCGGCAAAGGGCGAAGACCCTACGGACAGAGATAGAGGTGACCAGCGACAGACAGAAAACTTGCCGAGGCCGACCAGAGCCTAAAACGACAACGCTGGGATGTTGACACCCGCCTCGACTCAAGGGTAAATTCGTACACAAATAATAAATTGACGCAGGGCCCAGAAGTTCTCCAAATTCACGGGCGTGTGCGACCAGGCGTTTGGGTTTCGAACTTGTGTTGACTTGTCGATTGCGAACTGACGGCTTGTTAAACTTCTTCGATTGGGAAACGAGGAATTGCGCAACCTTTTCTTGTGTTGGTTTGCCGGGTTGGACTCGGTTTGCGAACTTGTGTAATTGTTTAATTGGAGGTTGACGACGCGTGTAGTTTTCTAGATTGGAAACGACAAGTTGCGCAACCTTTGTCGTTGATCGGGGCGGGCTCGTTTCTCGGACTGGTGCACCTTTCTGATTGAGGACTGGCGACTTGTGCAGTTTTTTGTTTGGGGGTCGGCGAGTTGCGCAACCTTTTTCGTTGTGTCGGGCCTGGTTCGGTTCTCGATCTGGAGCAAGTGCAACTTTGTAAATGGGAAACGACGATGCGCGCAACGTTTTGTTGTGTTGTCGGGACGGGCTCGTTTGTAAATCTGTTGCAGCCTTTCTAAATGAGAACTGACGACTTCTGCGGCTCCTTTGATTGGGAACCGACGAATTGCGCAGCCTCTCTTATTTTGTAAGGTCGGCTCCTTTTTGCAAACTGCGCGACCTACTCGATTGAGAACTGAAGATGTGCACAGCTCGTTGATTGGGAAGCGACAAGTTGGGCTAGCTTTTGGTTTCGTCGGGTTGGGTTCGGTTGTCGAACTTGTGCAACTTTTCTGATTGGGCACTGACGACTTGTAAAGTTTTGCTTCCGATTGGGAACCGACGAGTTGCACAGCGTGTTTCGTTATCAGGTCGGGCTCGGTTTTCGAAATTGTGTAACCTTTTTGTTTTAGAACTGACGGCTTGTGCAATTTTTTGGTTTCCGTGCACGTGTAATTCTATTGTGCTCACACCATCCACGCGTTCTCGTTCTCTCCCTGCCCCCCCTTTTGTCTCGCTCTCTGCCGTTTCCATGGCCGTTGTATGCTCAGACGGCAGCCTCGTGAAGTAGTCAAAAAGTCGTCAGAGTTTGTTGGGCAATGATCTGGCCTTGCTCGCTCCTATCCATTGATCCCCACATCCGGTATTGCATGCGCATTATTCAATTACTTGCCACTGTATGTGTTACTGTTTTTGCGATGAATCCTTTCGCTCCTCGCCCGCCCATGCCACGTGGACAGCAATGCTACGGAGGCGGGCCTCGCCCGTTTCAGCCGCCGATGGGAGCAGCCGGTTCGATGATGCCCCGCCCCATTCCTATGAGGATTTTCGAAAGCCAAGTGATCGACATGCGTGAAAACAACACCGACGGCCACGGGAGGTTCCTCCCGCTCCACGATGAAGACCCCGATAAGTTCGAAGTTGTTGCGATTGCCACTAGCACGCCCGGCCTCAAGGAGACGATGCGTAAGGAACGCTGTGTGCCCTGATTTCTCCGCGCCCATGAAGAATGGGATGTGTCCAGGAATCGCGTTGACGAGGTCATTCCGCTGTTGCCTCTTGGAATTGACGACGGCAAAAGGAACAAATTTGTCGTTGGCGCCCGGGCAGTGATGGGGGAGCTCGACATTCCTGCTTGTGGGAGCCCCCAGATGCATCTTCAGCGCAAGAAGAAAGATGACAAATTCCGCCAGATGCACAGGGATCGTCGCCCTGAGGACCCAGCTCGGCGCGATTTGTTCCGGGAGTACAGCCGCGATGAGCAGTATGAAACATATTCTCCGCCGCTGACCCCGAGAGTCGAGCCCCGCGACATTCTTGGCTTCTCGGTAAGCAAATCCGTCGGCGACACTCCGGTATCTGGCACTGTTACCGGCGTTGAATTGCAGGACGGAGAGTTCAACATCAAGATCAAGTGGGACGATCAGCACGAGATGCTGCACCATTCTTGGTATGATATTCGTGATAATATGCAGGTGAAGAACCCGCAGGGAGCATCTGCGCACATGATCGACACCAAGAAATCCCCGCCCTCGTCGCCGCCAGCGCGCTGGTGATTCCGGTCCGGCTCCATCGTCTGCGTCGCAGGAGTGGTCGAGGATCTTGTCTGAGCGGTCCCGCAGGTGAGGCAAACTGAATATATTCCAGCTGTCGCCAGAGCATTGGCAGGTGAACGCTTGTGCTCGCAACAGGGTGTGTGCGCATTTTAAGCGAGTGCAGTTGGGTTGTGGTGTTGCTTTGCCCCATCTCAACAAGATTGCATATGCTCTTGTTTTTCTGTAGCCTCTTGGACGGAATCGAAAGACAAATTTGCCCTTCCATGCATGCAGGCTGTCCGGGCACCTCTTGCTTCATCCGTGTTCCAAACTGATTGCATTGTGCATGCTGTGCGTAATTTCGGCGTTACGCTTGTTAACAGTCGCAGTGGCACGCGCAACAGGTACAGCCAGCAGCGTGCATGCATAATTCTGCGGCACACGTCGTCTGATCTTGTTGCACATCTTTTGGAACTCAGGTATTGTTTGTCCATTAAGCACGCTCCCTCTGATCTCTCTTTTTTGTCCTCTTCTCTCGCTGTTCTCAATTTCCTTCGCTCTGTCCATAGTTTCCAGTTTCTTGGCTGCTCTTCATTCCGGTCTCACACCAAGCTTCTCAAACTTCTGGCGCAGTCGGCTCAGTTCGTTGATGCGAACAGGGTGTCTTCCGAGGCTACTTGCAGCGTTGTGTGCATGTGGGTGTCTCTCGATTGCAATCTGAGCTACGTGGGAAAAACATTCGCGGCATCGAGACCCGCACTGCCGAGCATTGCAATAATCTCTTGCGTCGCAATGCTAATGCGCGAATTCCTGCTTACTTTGAAATCAGATCTGTTGGCGTAGGTAAGTTTATTCAGGTTCCATTGCTTTTTCTTTCTAGTTCTAGTAATTTTGAAAAGCGGTTCTTAGAGAAGCAAAACATATCACTGTATAGGCCTCAACTGAACGTTCCTTTTGTGCGGAAGCATGTTCGCACTGCATATGAGCACGCCAGTGGTTCCCGACATGTTGTGAAGCCTTTAGCTACATCGTCCAAGCCACGCGTTGTCAGAAGTGCCAACCCAGACGCATTTTTGCGTGGATGTCGAATTCACCATGGCGAGACGTGGGCGGAAGAAGATATTTCCGCAACATATCGTTTGCAAAATCATAGCCTCTCTAAGGCATGAACGATTCTTGCCCCGGTGCCGGTGCCGGTGCCTGTGCCGGCGCCGGTGCCGGTGCCGGTGCCGGTGCCTGTGCCGGTGCCGGTGCCGGTGCCGGTGCCGGTGCCGGTGCCGGTGCCGGCGCCGGTGCCGGTGCCGGTGCCGGTGCCGGTGCCGGTGCCGGTGCCGGTTCCCGTGCCGGTGCCGGTGCCGGTGCCGGTGCCGGTGCCGATGCCGGTGCTGGTGCCGGCGCCGGTGCCGGTGCCGGTGCCGGTGCCGGTGCGGGTGCCGGTGCTGGTGGCCGGTGCCGGTGGCCGGTAGCCGGTGCATGGTGCCGGGGCTGGTGCCGGTGCCAGTGCTGGTGCCGGTGGCCGGTGTTGGTGCGGGTTCTTGTTGTTTTCCCAGAACATCCTCTCCTTTTCCCTCCCGCCTCCCGCCTCCCAGCAGTGCCCCTCCCGCTCCTCCAGGGAGGCCCCGCCTGAGCGAGGAGGGTAACGGAAACCCATACTATTTACATGGTTTCGTGCCCTTCCCACCTCTCCAGCCAGGGAGGCCCCGCCTGAGCGAGGAGGGTATCCCACCCCTCCAGCAAGGAGGCCCCGCCTGATTGAGCGAGGCGGTTAATTCGGATTATCGGAGACCCATACTATTTACATGGTTTCGTGCCCCTCCCACCCCTGCAGCAAGGAGGCCCCGTCTGAGCGAGGAGGGTATCGGAAACCCATACTATTTACATGGTTTCGTGCCCCTCCCTCCCCTCCAGCAGGGAGGCCCCGCCTGAGCGAGGAGGGAATCGGGAACCCGTACTATTTACATGGTTTCGTGCCCTCCCCACCTCTCCATGGAGGCCCTGCCTGAGCGAGGGGGGTATCGGAAATTAATAAAGATTACATGGTTTCGTGCTCCTCCCACCCCTCCAGGCAGGCCCCGCCTGAGCGAGGAGGGTATCGGAAACCCATACTATTTACATGGTTCCGTGCCCTTTCCATCCGCCTGAGCGAGGAGGGTATCGGAAACCCATACTATTTACATGGTTTCGTGCCCTTCCCACCTCTCCAAGGAGGCCCCGCCTGAGCGAGGAGGGTATCGGAAACCCATGCTATTTACATGGTTTCATGCCCCTCCCACCCCTCCAGGGAGGCCCCGCCTGAGCGAGGAGGGTATCGGAAACCCATGCTATTTACATGGTTTCGTGCCCCTACCGCCTCTCCAGGGAGGCCCCGTCTGAGCGAGGAGGGTATCGGAAACCCATACTATTTAGATGGTTGCGTGCCCCTCCCACTGACATGGGTGAGGAGGAGGGGAGAACATTACCTATCCATCTCACGTCCTACTCCTCCCACTGAGGAGGGTGAGGAGGAGGGGGAGTTCTGCGATGAGGAAGGTTTCATCATGATGATGGTGATGACGATGGTCATACTGCTGTTCACGACGACGATGACGATAGCGATAATGGTGATGGACGATGACGATGGCGATAACGGTGATTATGATGATGATGCAGATGACGATGACGATGATGATGATGACGATGACGATGATGACAACGATGGCGACGACGACGAGGATGATGATGCAAATGCTGGTGATGATGACGATGCTGCTGCTGATGTTGACGTTGCTGGTGCTGTTGATGGTGATGACGACGATGATGCTGATGATCATGACGTCCACGATGATGCGGACGATGATGATGCCAAGGACGGTGCTGGTGATGATGATGACGATGCTGATGATGATGATGATGCTGACGATGGTGGCGACGACGATGATGATGATGACGATGACGCTGGTGATGATGATGATGCTGATGATGATGATGAGGATGATGATGATGATGGTTATGATGATGCCGATGATGCTGGCGATGATGATGATGATGATGATGTTGATACTGATGATGAGGATGATGATGATGATGATGACGACGGCGACGGGGTGACGACGATGCTGCTGATGATGCTGATGATGCTGATGATGACGACGATGATGCTGGTGATGATGATGATGATGAAGAAGATGATGCCGAGGATGAGGAGGACGAGGAAGAGCAGGACGACGAGGAGGAGGAGGAGGAGGAGGAGTCGTTTGAACGAGGAGGGTCGCGGACAGCATTATTCTTTACCAGGTTTCGTAGGCCCCCCCCCTTCCAGCGGGCCCCGCCAGAGCGAAGAGGGTTTCAACAACCCGTACTATTTACAAGGCTTCGTTTCCTGAGCACCTGTCCTCCCTCCTCCTTTCTTTCGTCTGCCCTTTCGTGCGTACTTACTCGTTCGATGAATTTCTCCTTCGTGTTGATGTTGTCGTACCCCATGGGTCCCACGAAACTGCTCATATGTTTTATGTGGGGAACTGCGTTTGCATAATTTTACCATTGATTGGACTGCAATCGATTCCACTGGGTTTGCACTTGATTGGCTTGCAACCGGTTGGATTGCAACCGCTGGGGGGGGCGCACAGGGCAGCGACGAGGAGGCGGCGACGGGACGGTGACGGCGACGAGCAAGGAACCGCCAGACCGACCCTCAGGCCAAGACGACGGGCGGCGACGACGCAGCAAGGGGGGGCGACGGCAAGGACGGAAAAACAAGACCGCCCCTCAAGCCCAGACGACGACGGGCGGCGACAGGGCGGCAACGGCGAGGAGGAGAGAGCCGCCAGACCGCCCCTCAGACGACCCAGCTAATACTACAACCCTCGTCAAAAATAAACTGAGGGATTTTGTTTTCGGTGATTGTATGGTCAGCGCTACTCCAATGCTGACGCTAGATATCTGACGTGGACGCAAGGGCTTCAAAAATCCGACGACCCCTCCGCAGCATTGAAGAACGCAATTTCTAGCGAGTGCCCGAGAAGATCGATCGCTGTGCTTTCCATCTGCGTTTCTGATTATTTTTGACGAGGTTTGGCCGCTGTAATAATCAGTGTTCACCCAAAACAATAGGTTCTTATAGTATCTTGGCACCATATGTGCGGTGCAATGTACATCGCGCTAAACTGCCACGCGCGGCACCCAAGAAACTCGAGCACGGCAGCCGCGGAAGACGCGCGGGGCCGGCGGCGGCGGCGCGGCCGACGGCGGGGGGGAGGCACCCATCTACTTGGTCCGATCAAGGAGATATGCTTCTGGACCCCCCCGCGGCAACCTGGCAGCCGCCCCTGGACCCCCCCGCGGCAACCTGGGGGCCGCCCACTCGGCATGCGCTTTGATGCAGCGCGGCGAACACCGTAGTAACTTCGGCATACTATTTGTACAACAACTACCCACCCTTGCCCACCAGAGTGTATTTTTGCAAAGGATTATGGCCGGGTAGTTTTGGCAAAGGATTATGGCGGGTAGTTGTTGGTACTAACCAACAACTACCCGGCCGCCGCCCACTCGGATTGCATTTTTATATAGCGCGGCGGTCACCGACGTCACTTCGACATACTATTTGTACAACAACTACCCACCCATGTCCACCGGAGTGTATTTTTTGTTACTGATTATTGCCGGGTACTTGGGTAGTTGCATTTTTCTAAAAGGATAAAATGCCCCCCTTTTCGTTTCTTTTAAAAATTTGCAACTACCCAAGTACCCGGCAATCGTACGTGACAAAAAATACACTCCGGTGGACAGGGTGGGTAGTTGTTGTACAAATAATATGTCGAAGTGACGTCGGTGACCGCCGCACTATATAAAAATGCAATCCGAGTGGGCGGCGGCCGGGTAGTTGTTGGTTAGTACCAACAACTACCCGGCCATAATCCTTTGCAAAAAATACACTCTGGTGGGCAAGGGTGGGTAGTTGTTGTACAAATAATAGTCGAAGTGACTGCGGTGTTCGCCGCGCTAAATCAAAGCGCATGCCGAGTGGGCGGCGGCGGGGTAGTTGGACAAATACCCGCCATCATCCCTTGTAACAACCCTCCTTTGGGCGGCGGCGGCGCGAAAGCTCCCAGCCGCGCAAATTTCCATAACATTGGAACGTCTACCTGCGATTTTGCACCGTCCCTTCTCCTTAGCTGCGCCGGTTCCGACACAACGACCTAAACGCGTCTTCCGTGTTGTTGACCTAGCGATTTGCTACTGTTACGCTGCCACGGACGCCGAGAATCGCGCGAAAGCTCCCAGACGCAAGAATTTCTATAAGATTGGAACGTCTACCCGTGATTTTGCACGACCTCCTTCTCCCTAGCTGTGCCGTATCCGATTCAACGACCTATACGGTCTTCCGCGTTGTCGACCTAGCGGTTTGCTAATTGTTACGCTACAGCGGACGCCGAGAATCGCGCGAAAGCTCCCAGACGCACGATCTTCCATAACATTGGAACGTCTACCCGCTATCTTACACCAGGTGATTGTGGCGTCGATGGCTGAGGTGTCGATGGCGCAGACGACGATGCCGATGATTTATCTGTCTCGCCCCCCCGAATCTGTTCAGTTCAGCGCCGCGCGACAAGGGGTGGGCGGCTGTCTGGGCGGCGGCAAGCTAGTCGCTAAACGCAAGCCAATTATCCAGCCGAGCGGGCGGACACGTGCTGCGCATTAGCGAAAGAAAACGGCGTAGAAGCCTATAAGCGAACAACCCTCGTCAAGAATAAACTGAGGGATTCTGTTTTCGGTGATTGCATGGTCAGCGCTACTCCAATGCTGACGCTAGATATCTGGCGCGGACGCAAGAGCATCAAAAATCCGACGACCCCTCCGCAGCATGGAAGAACGCAGTTTCTAGCGAGTGCCCGAGAAGATCGGTCGCTGTGCTTTCCATTTGCGTTTCTGTTTATTTTTGACGAGGCTTGGCCGCTGTAAAAATCAGTGTTCACCCCGAACAATTCGCTCTTATATTATCTTGGCACCATATGTGCGGTGCAATGTACATCGCGCTAAACTGCCACGCGCGGCACCCAAGAAACTCGAGCACGGCGGCCGCGGAAGACGCGCGGGGCCGGCGGCGGCGGCGCGGCCGACGGCGGGGGGGAGGCACCCATCTACTTGGTCCGATCAAGGAGATATACTTCTGGACCCCCCCGCGGCAACCTGGCAGCCGCCCCTGGACCCGCCCGCGGCAACCTGGGGGCCGCCCACTCGGCATGCGCTTTGATGCAGCGCGGCGAACACCGCAGTAACTTCGGCATATTATTTGTATAACAACTACCCACCCTTGCCCACCAGAGTGTATTTTTTGCAAAGGATTATGGCCGGGCAGTTGTTGGTACTAACCAACAACTACCCGGCCGCCGCCCACTCGGATTACATTTTTATATAGCGCGGCGGTCACCGACGTCACTTCGACCTATTATTTGTACAACAACTACCCTCCCATGTCCACCGGAATGTATTTTTTGTTACTGATTATTGCCGGGTACTTGGGTAGTTGCATTTTTCTAAAAGAATAAGATGCCCCCCGTTTTCTTTCTTTTAAAAACTTGCAACTACCCAATTACCCGTCAATCATACGTGACAAAAAATACATTCCGGTGGTCATGGGTGGGTAGTTGTTGTACAAATAATATGTCGAAGTGACGTCGGTGACCGCCGTACTATATAAAAATGCAACCCGAGTGGGCGGCGGTCGGGTAGTTGTTGGTTAGTACCAACAACTACCCGGCCATACTCCTTTGCAAAAAATGCACTCTGGTGGGCAAGGGTGGGTAGTTGTTGTACAAATAATACGTCGAAGTGACTGCAGTGTCCGCCGCGCTAAATCAAAGCGCATGCCGAGTGGGCGGCGGCGGGGTAGTTGGACAAATACCAACCATCATCCCTTGTAACAACCCTCCTTTGGGCGGCGGCGGCGCGAAGGCTCCCAGCCGCGCAAATTTCCATAACATTGGAACGTCTACCTGTGATTTTGCACCGTCCCTTCTTCTTAGCTGCGCCGGTTCCGACACAACGACCTAAACGCGTCTTCCGTTTTGTTGACCTAGCGATTTGCTACTGTTACGCTGCCACGGACGCCGAGAATCGTGCGAAAACTCCCAGACGCAAGAATTGCCATAAGATTGGAACGTCTACCCGTGATTTTGCGCGAACTCCTTCTCCCTAGCTGTGCCGTATCCGATTCAACGACCTATACGGTCTTCCGCGTTGTCGACCTAGCGATTTGCTAATTGTTACGCTACAGCGGACGCCGAGAATCGCGCGAAAGCTCCCAGACGCACGAACTTCCATAACATTGGAACGTCTACCCGGTATCTTACACCAGGTGATTGTGGCGTCGATGGCTGAGGTGTCGATGGCGCAGACGACGATGCCGATGATTTATCTGTTTCTGGTCCCCCCGAATCTGTTCAGTTCAGCGCCGCGCGACCAGGGGTGGGCGGCTGTCTGGGCGGCGGCAAGCTAGTCGCTAAACGCGAACTAATTATCCAGCCGAGCGGACGGAAACGTGCTGCGCATTAGCGAAAGAAAGCGGCTTAGAAGCCTATAAGCGAACAGCCCTCGTCAAAAATAAACTGAGGGATTCTGTTTTCGGTGATTATATGGTCAGCGCTACTCCAATGCTGACGCTAGATATCTGACGTGGACGCAAAGGCTTCAAAAATCCGACGACCCCTCCGCAGCATTGAAGAAAGCAATTTCTAGCGAGTGCCCGAGAAGATCGATCGTTGTGCTTTCCATCTGCGTTTCTGTTTATTTTTGACGAGGTTTATTTTTGACGAGGCTTGGCCGCTGTAAAAATCAGTGTTCGCCCCAAACAATAGGTTCTTATATTATCTTGGCACCATATGTGCGGTGCAATGTACATCGCGCTAAACTGCCACGCGCGGCACCCAAGAAACTCGAGCGCGGCAGCCGCGGAAGACGCGCGGGGCCGGCGGCGGCGGCGCGGCCGACGGCGGGGGGGAGGCACCCATCTGCTTGGTCCTATCAAGGAGATATACTTCTGGACCCCCCCGCGGCAACCTGGCAGCCGCCCCTGGACCCCCCCGCGGCGACCTGGGGGCCGCCCACTCGGCATGCACTTTGATGCAGCGCGGCGAACACCGTAGTAACTTCGGCATATTATTTGTTGTACAACAACTACCACCCTTGCCCACCAGAGTATTTTTTGCAAAAGGATTTATGCGACAGCGCGCGTGTTGGTACTAACCAAACAACTACACGGCCGCGCCCACTCGGGTTGCATTTTTATATATAGCGCGGCGGTCACCGACGTCCACTTCGACAACATTGTACAACAATTACCCACCCATGTCCACCCGGAGTGTATTTTTTGGTACTGATATTGCGGGGGGTACTTGGGTAGTTGCATTTTTCTAAAAGGATCAAATGCCCCCCTTTTCGTTTCTTTTAAAAATTTGCAACTACCCAAGTACCCGGCAATCGTACGTGACAAAAAATACACTCCGGTGGACATGGGTGGGTAGTTGTTGTACAAATAATATGTCGAAGTGACGTCGGTGACCGCCGTGCTATATAAAAATGCAACCCGAGTGGGCGGCGGTCGGGTAGTTGTTGGTTAGTACCAACAACTACCCGGCCATAATCCTTTTTGCAAAAAATACACTCTGGTGGGCAAGGGTGGGTAGTTGTTGTACAAATAGTACGTCGAAGTGACTGCAGTGTCCGCCGCGCTAAATCAAAGCGCATGCCGAGTGGGCGGCGGCGGGGTAGTTGGACAAATACCCGCCATCATCCTTTGTAACAATTCTCCTTTGGGCGGCGGCGGCGCGAAAGCTCCCAGCCGCGCAAATTTCCATAACATTGGAACGTCTACCTGTGATTTTGCACCGCCCCTTCTCCTTAGCTGCGCCGGTTCCGACACAACGACCTAAACGCGTCTTCCGTGTTGTTGACCTAGCGATTTGCTATTTTACGCTGCCACGGACGCCGAGAATCGTGCGAAAGCTCCACGACGCAAGAATTTCCATAAGATTGGAACGTCTACCCGTGATTTTGCACGAACTCCTTCTCCCTAGCTGTGCCGTATCCGATTCAACGACCTATACGGTCTTCCGCGTTGTCGACCTAGCGATTTGCTAATTGTTACGCTACAGCGGACGCCGAGAATCGCGCGAAAGCTCCCAGACGCACGAACTTCCATAACATTGGAACGTATACCCGCTATCTTACACCAGGTGATTGTGGCGTCGATGGCTGAGGTGTCGATGGCGCAGACGACGATGCCGATGATTTATCTGTCTCGTCCCCCCGAATCTGTTCAGTTCAGCGCCGCGCGACAAGGGGTGGGCGGCTGTCTGGGCGGCGGCAAGCTAGTCGCTAAACGCAAACCAATTATCCAGCCGAGCGGGCGGACACGTGCTGCGCATTAGCGAAAGAAAACGGCGAAGAAGCCTATAAGCGAACAACCCTCGTCAAAAATAAACTGAGGGATTCTGTTTTCGGTGATTGCATGGTCAGCGCTACTCCAATGCTGGCGCTAGATATCTGGCGCGGACGCAAGGGCATCAAAAATCCGACGACCCCTCCGCAGCATTGAAGAACGCAGTTTCTAGCGAGTGCCCGAGAAGATCGA
>CAUYUJ010003747.1:282660-372660 GCA_963575745.1 Prorocentrum cordatum
GCCGCGGAAGACGCGCGGGGCCGGCGGCGGCGGCGCGGCCGACGGCGGGGGGGAGGCACCCATCTACTTGGTCCGATCAAGGAGATATGCTTCTGGACCCCCCCGCGGCAACCTGGCAGCCGCCCCTGGACCCCCCCGCGGCAACCTGGGGGCCGTCCACTCGGCATGCGCTTTGATACAGCGCGGCGAACACCGCAGTCACTTCGACACATTATTTGTACAACAACTACCCACCCTTGCCCACCAGAGTGCATTTTTTGCAAAGGATTATGGCCGGGTAGTTGTTGGTACTAACCAACAACTACCCGGCCGCCGCCCACTCGGATTGCATTTTTATATAGCGCGGCGATCACCGACGTCACTTCGACATACTATTTGTACAACAACTACCCACCCATGTCCACCGGAGTGTATTTTTTGTTACTGATTATTGCCGGGTACTTGGGTAGTTGCATTTTTCTAAAAGGATCAAATGCCCCCCTTTTCGTTTCTTTTAAAAATTTGCAACTACCCAAGTACCCGGCAATCGTACGTGACAAAAAATACACTCCGGTGGACATGGGTGGGTAGTTGTTGTACAAATAATATGTCGAAGTGACGTCGGTGACCGCCGTACTATATAAAAATGCAACCCGAGTGGGCGGCGGTCGGGCAGTTGTTGGTTAGTATCGACAACTACCCGGCCATAACCCTTTGAAAAAAATACACTCTGGTGGTCAAGGGTGGGTAGTTGTTGTACAAATAATACGTCGAAGTGACTGCAGTGTCCGCCGCGCTAAATCAAAGCGCATGCCGAGTGGGCGGCGGCGGGGTAGTTGGACAAATACCCGCCATCATCCTTTGTAACAACCCTCCTTTGGGCGGCGGCGGCGCGAAATCTCCCAGCCGCGCAAATTTCCATAACATTGGAACGTCTACCTGCGATTTTGCACAGTCCCTTCTCCTTAGCTGCGCCGGTTCCGACACAACGACCTAAACGCGTCTTCCGTGTTGTTGACCTAGCGATTTGCTACTGTTACGCTGCCACGGACGCCGAGAATCGTGCGAAAGCTCCCAGACGCAAGAATTTCTATAAGATTGGAACGTCTACCCGTGATTTTGCACGACCTCCTTCTCCCTAGCTGTGCCCCGTATCCGATTCAACGACCTATACGGTCTTCCGCGCTGTCGATCTAGCGATTTGCTAATTGTTACGCTACAGCGGACGCCGAGAATCGCGCGAAAGCTCCCAGACGCACGAACTTCCATAACATTGGAACGTCTACCCGCTATCTTACACCGGGTGATTGGCGTCGATGGCTGAGGTGTCGACGGCGCAGACGACGATGCCGATGATTTATCTGTCTCGCCCCCCCGAATCTGTTCAGTTCAGCGCCGCGCGACAAGGGGTGGGCGGCTGTCTGGGCGGCGGCAAGCTAGTCGCTAAACGCAAACTAATTATCCAGCCGAGCGGACGGACACGTGCTGCGCATTAGCGAGAGAAAGCGGCTTAGAAGCCTATAAGCGAACAACCCTCGTCAAAAATAACCGGAGGGATTCTGTTTTCGGTGATTGTATGGTCAGCGCTACTCCAATGCTGACGCTAGATATCTGACGTGGACGCAAGGGCTTCAAAAATCCGACGACCCCTCCGCAGCGTTGAAGAACGCAATTTCTAGCGAGTGCCCGAGAAGATCGATCGCTGTGCTTTCCATCTGCGTTTCTGATTATTTTTGACGAGGCTTGGCCGCTGTAATAATCAATGTTCACCCCAAACAATAGGTTCTTATAGTATCTTGGCACCATATGTGCGGTGCAATGTACATCGCGCTAAACTGCCACGCGCGGCACCCAAGAAACTCGAGCGCGGCAGCCGCGGAAGACGCGCGGGGCCGGCGGCGGCGGCGCGGCCGACGGCGGGGGGGAGGCACCCATCTACTTGGTCCGATCAAGGAGATATGCTTCTGGACCCCCCCGCGGCAACCTGGCAGCCGCCCCTGGACCCCCCCGCGGCAACCTGGGGGCCGCCCACTCGGCATGCGCTTTGATGCAGCGCGGCGAACACCGTAGTGACTTCGGCATACTATTTGTACAACAACTACCCACCCTTGCCCACCAGAGTGTATTTTTGGCAAAGGATTATGGCCGGGTAGTTGTTGGCACTAACCAACAACTACCCGGCCGCCGCCCACTCGGATTGCATTTTTATATAGCGCGGCGGTCACCGACGTCACTTCGACATACTATTTGTACAACAACTACCCACCCATGTCCACCGGAGTGTATTTTTTGTTACTGATTATTGCCGGGTACTTGGGTAGTTGCATTTTTCTAAAAGGATCAAATGCCCCCCTTTTCGTTTCTTTTAAAAATTTGCAACTACCCAAGTACCCGGCAATCGTACGTGACAAAATATACACTCCGGTGGACATGGGTGGGTAGTTGTTGTACAAATAATATGTCGAAGTGACGTTCGGTGACGCCGTCTTTTTTACTATAAAAAATGCAATCCGAGTGGGCGGCGGCCGGGTAGTTGTTGGTTAATGCCAACAACTACCCGGCCATAATCCCTTGCAAAAAATACACCCTGCCTGGTGGGCAAGGGTGGGTAGTTGTTGCACAAATAATAAGTCGAAGTGACTGCGGTGTTCGCCGCGCTAAATCAAAGCGCATGCCGAGTGGGCGGCGGCGGGGCAGTTGGACAAATGCCCGGCATCATCCTTTGCAACGACCCTCCTTTGGGCGGGCCGGCGGCCGCGAAAGCTCCCGAAAAGCCAGCCGCACGAATTTCCATAACATTGGAACGTCTACCTGTGATTTTGCACCGCCCCTTCTCCCTAGCTGTGCCGGTGTCGACACAACGACCTAAACGCGTCTTCCGTGTTGTTGACCTGGCGATTTGCTATTATTACGCCACCGTGGACGCCGAGAATCGCGCGAAAGCTCCCAGACGCAAGAATTTCTATAAGATTGGAACGTCTACCCGTGATTTTGCACGACCTCCTTCTCCCTAGCTGTGCCGTATCCGATTCAACGACCTATACGGTCTTCCGCGCTGTCGACCTAGCGATTTGCTAATGTTACGCTACCGCGGACGCCGAGAATCGCGCGAAAGCTCCCAGACCCACGAACTTCCATAACATTGGACCGTCTACCCGTTATCTCCCAGGTGATTGCGGCGTCGGGCTGAGGTGGCGAGCGCATACGACGATTCCGATGATTTATCTGTCTCGCCCCCCGAATCTGTTCAGTTCAGCGCCGCGCGACAAGGGGTGGGCGGCTGTCTGGGCGGCGGCAAGCTAGTCGCTAAACGCAAACTAATTATCCAGCCGAGCGGACGGACACGTGCTGCGCATTAGCGAAAGAAAGCGGCATAGAAGCCTATAAGCGAACAGCCCTCGTCAAAAATAAACTGAGGGATTCTGTTTTCGGTGATTGTATGGTCAGCGCTACTCCAATGCTGACGCTAGATATCTGACGTGGGCGCAAGGGCTTCAAAAATCCGACGACCCCTCCGCAGCATTGAAGAACGCAATTTCTAGCGAGTGCCCGAGAAGATCGATCGTCGTGCTTTCCATCGGCGTTTCTGTTTATTTTTGACGAGGCTTGGCCGCTGTAAAAATCAGTGTTCACCCCAAACAATAGGTTCTTATATTATCTTGGCACCATATGTGCGGTGCAATGTACATCGCGCTAAACTGCCACGCGCGGCACCCAAGAAACTCGAGCACGGCAGCCGCGGAAGACGCGCGGGGCCGGCGGCGGCGGCGCGGCCGACGGCGGGGGGGAGGCACCCATCTACTTGGTCCTATCAAGGAGATATGCTTCTGGACCCCCCGCGGCAACCTGGCAGCCGCCCCTGGACCCCCCCGCGGCAACCTGGGGCCCGCCCACTCGGATGCGCTTTGATGCAGCGCGGCGAACACCGTAGTACTTCGGCATATATTTGTACAACAACTACCCACCCTTGCCCACCAGAGTGTATTTTTGGCAAAGGATTATGGCCGGGTAGTTGTTGGTACTAACCAACAACTACCCGGCCGCCGCCCACTCGGACTTTGCATTTTTATATAGCGCGGCGGTCACCGACGTCACTTCGACATACTATTTGTACAACAACTACCCACCCATGTCCACCGGAGTGTATTTTTTGTTACTGATTATTGCCGGGTACTTGGGTAGTTGCATTTTTCTAAAAGGATCAAATGCCCCCCTTTTCGTTTCTTTTAAAAATTTGCAACTACCCAAGTACCCGGCAATCGTACGTGACAAAAAATACACTCCGGTGGACATGGGTGGGTAGTTGTTTGTACAAATAATATGTCGAAGTGACGTCGTGACCGCCGTACTATATAAAAATGCAACCCGAGTGGGCGGGGTTGGGTAGTTTTGGTTAGTCCAACTACCCGGCCATAATCCTTTGCAAAAAATACTCTGGTGGGCAAGGGTGGGTAGTTGTTGTACAAATAATACGTCGAAGTGACTGCAGTGTCCGCCGCGCTAAATCAAAGCGCATGCCGAGTGGGCGGCGGCGGGGTAGTTGGACAAATACCCGCCATCATCCTTTGTAACAACCCTCCTTTGGGCGGCGGCGGCGCGAAAGCTCCCAGCCGCGCAAATTTCCATAACATTGGAACGTCTACCTGCGATTTTGCACCGTCCCTTCTCCTTAGCTGCGCCGGTTCCGACACAACGACCTAAACGCGTCTTCCGTGTTGTTGACCTAGCGATTTGCTACTGTTACGCTGCCACGGACGCCGAGAATCGTGCGAAAGCTCCCAGACGCAAGAATTTCTATAAGATTGGAACGTCTACCCGTGATTTTGCACGACCTCCTTCTCCCTAGCTGTGCCGTATCCGATTCAACGACCTATACGGTCTTCCGCGTTGTCGACCTAGCGATTTGCTAATTGTTACGCTACAGCGGACGCCGAGAATCGCGCGAAAGCTCCCAGACGCACGAACTTCCATAACATTGGAACGTCTACCCGCTATCTTACACCAGGTGATTGTGGCGTCGATGGCTGAGGTGTCGATGGCGCAGACGACGATGCCGATGATTTATCTGTCTCGCCCCCCCGAATCTGTTCAGTTCAGCGCCGCGCGACAAGGGGTGGGCGGCTGTCTGGGCGGCGGCAAGCTAGTCGCTAAACGCAAACTAATTATCCAGCCGAGCGGACGGACACGTGCTGCGCATTAGCGAAAGAAAGCGGCTAGAAGCCTATAAGCGAACAACCCTCGTCAAAAATAAACTGAGGGATTCTGTTTTCGGTGATTGTATGGTCAGCGCTACTCCAATGCTGACGCTAGATATCTGACGTGGACGCAAGGGCTTCAAAAATCCGACGACCCCTCCGCAGCATTGAAGAACGCAATTTCTAGCGAGTGCCCGAGAAGATCGATCGCTGTGCTTTCCATCTGCGTTTCTGATTATTTTTGACGAGGCTTGGCCGCTGTAATAATCAGTGTTCACCCCAAACAATAGGTTCTTATAGTATCTTGGCACCATATGTGCGGTGCAATGTACATCGCGCTAAACTGCCACGCGCGGCACCCAAGAAACTCGAGCACGGCAGCCGCGGAAGACGCGCGGGGCCGGCGGCGGCGGCGCGGCCGACGGCGGGGGGGAGGCACCCATCTACTTGGTCCGATCAAGGAGATATGCTTCTGGACCCCCCCGCGGCAACCTGGCAGCCGCCCCTGGACCCCCCCGCGGCAACCTGGGGGCCGCCCACTCGGCATGCGCTTTGATGCAGCGCGGCGAACACCGTAGTAACTTCGGCATACTATTTGTACAACAACTACCCACCCTTGCCCACCAGAGTGTATTTTTGGCAAAGGATTATGGCCGGGTAGTTGTTGGTACTAACCAACAACTACCCGGCCGCCGCCCACTCGGATTGCATTTTTATATAGCGCGGCGGTCACCGACGTCACTTCGACATACTATTTGTACAACAACTACCCACCCATGTCCACCGGAGTGTATTTTTTGTTACTGATTATTGCCGGGTACTTGGGTAGTTGCATTTTTCTAAAAGGATCAAATGCCCCCCTTTTCGTTTCTTTTAAAAATTTGCAACTACCCAAGTACCCGGCAATCGTACGTGACAAAAAATACACTCCGGTGGACATGGGTGGGTAGTTGTTGTACAAATAATATGTCGAAGTGACGTCGGTGACCGCCGTACTATATAAAAATGCAACCCGAGTGGGCGGCGGTCGGGTAGTTGTTGGTTAGTATCAACAACTACCCGGCCATAATCCTTTGCAAAAAATACACTCTGGTGGGCAAGGGTGGGTAGTTGTTGTACAAATAATACGTCGAAGTGACTGCAGTGTCCGCCGCGCTAAATCAAAGCGCATGCCGAGTGGGCGGCGGCGGGGTAGTTGGACAAATACCCGCCATCATCCTTTGTAACAACCCTCCTTTGGGCGGCGGCGGCGCGAAAGCTCCCAGCCGCGCAAATTTCCATAACATTGGAACGTCTACCTGCGATTTTGCACCGTCCCTTCTCCTTAGCTGCGCCGGTTCCGACACAACGACCTAAACGCGTCTTCCGTGTTGTTGACCTAGCGATTTGCTACTGTTACGCTGCCACGGACGCCGAGAATCGTGCGAAAGCTCCCAGACGCAAGAATTTCTATAAGATTGGAACGTCTACCCGTGATTTTGCACGACCTCCTTCTCCCTAGCTGTGCCGTATCCGATTCAACGACCTATACGGTCTTCCGCGTTGTCGACCTAGCGATTTGCTAATTGTTACGCTACAGCGGACGCCGAGAATCGCGCGAAAGCTCCCAGACGCACGAACTTCCATAACATTGGAACGTCTACCCGCTATCTTACACCAGGTGATTGTGGCGTCGATGGCTGAGGTGTCGATGGCGCAGACGACGATGCCGATGATTTATCTGTCTCGCCCCCCCGAATCTGTTCAGTTCAGCGCCGCGCGACAAGGGGTGGGCGGCTGTCTGGGCGGCGGCAAGCTAGTCGCTAAACGCAAACTAATTATCCAGCCGAGCGGACGGACACGTGCTGCGCATTAGCGAGAGAAAGCGGCTTAGAAGCCTATAAGCGAACAACCCTCGTCAAAAATAAACTGAGGGATTCTGTTTTCGGTGATTGTATGGTCAGCGCTACTCCAATGCTGACGCTAGATATCTGACGTGGACGCAAGGGCTTCAAAAATCCGACGACCCCTCCGCAGCACTGAAGAACGCAATTTCTAGCGAGTGCCCGAGAAGATCGATCGTTGTGCTTTCCATCTGCGTTTCTGATTATTTTTGACGAGGCTTGTAGGAAAGAAGAGAGAAGGCCCCCTAAGTGCAAGCACTGTTTGGGAAATGTCATGATGTTCAATGTAATTAAAGCTGGCGCCGGCGCCGGTGCCGGTGCCGGTGCCGGTGCCAGGGCTGGTGCCGGTGCGGTTGCGTGTGCGGGTGCCAGTGCCGGTGCTGGCGCCGGCGACGGCGACGGCGCTGGTGCCCGTGCCGGTGCCGGTGCCAATGCCACCGGCGCAGGCGCCAGTGCCGGTGCCGGTGCCCGTGCCGGTGCCGGTGCCGGTGCCGGTGCCGGTGCCGGTGCCGGTGCCGGTGCCGGTGCCGGTGCCGGTGCCAGTGCCGGTGCCGGTGCCGGTGCCGGTGCCGGTGCCGGTGCCGGTGCCGGTGCCGGTGCCAGTGCCGGTGCCAGTGCCGGTGCCGGCGCCAATGCCGGTGCCGGTGCCGGTGCCGGTGCAGGTGCCGGTGCCGGTGCCGGTGCCGGTGCCGGTGCCGGTGCTGGTGGGCGAGAATCGTTCTATAGTGGCCTCTCTGTCTAAGCGTTGAGGTTAGGAGAGCTTCGTCGGAAGGGTAGTTCTTCTAATAAGGTTTTACACTGGGTGTGCAATCATACGCCGCATTTAATCCCTCGTCTTCTTGATCGCCTCCCTCGGCTCCTTTGCGGTAATAGTTTAAGTATTGCTAGGCATCGTTGTTTTCAAATTCTTGATAAGAAGTTTTTGCGCAACCACGTTTCGGTGCAAATCCGTGTTCCTACGATCCCCCTCCTTGCTCTCCGTTCTCTGCTGCTGTCTGAGATTCGCCAGCAAATGACTGCCCAGTTAGTGGCCGGGACTTCTCTGACTCTTCAGATGAAACGGCGTTCTGCCCCCAGCCCAAAACTGATGTTGGTGAACTCCAAACACTGGGCTCGCAAGTTGGACCGATACGAATTTCCGTGCACGCGTGGCGTTTTGCAGGGCATGTTGTGCGTGGGTGTGTCTTCTAATGGCCATGTTTGTTGTCTTGCTTCTGACTCCTCTCTGGCCGGTTGCAATCCCAAGAGCTTCCATTATGAAGGGTCATGCATGTGGTCTCATCACGCTTTAACCCAGCAGTTGGACAGCATTGCACAACATGTTTGTTTTTCTTGTAGTCGCTTGGTTCCTTTCGTTGGCCTTGATCTCAGTGACCTGCATGATTTCACGGACAGGGAATATCAGCGTCACAATCATTTCCGTTGTTTCGGTGTGGCCCAGAGCGATGTGCAATGGTGGCGTCGTGCATTGTTCGACATCGCTGTGGTTGCGCCTGTTGACAAGCACAAAAGCACGTTGCTGTCATGTGTCCCCAGATTTGGCAGAGTCGCACTCGCGAGAGTTTTCGCAGTGAGTCGGGGCGTGATTTTTAAATCCCTCGGTGGCCCGTGATTCACGAGGCGTTCGAGGAACTCCAGACACATTGTAGCTACACCGGCGTCCCAGCGAGGTGTGTGCACAGTCACATGTTCGGAGGTGTTGATTGCTGGCCAAAGATTTCTGACCTTGCTGTGAAGAATCGGCCTCTGGGTTCTTATTCGAAGCATTGTTTGAGAGGCCTCTTCTCTCTCTGCTGTCGCGCCATCAATTTCAAGCTCTTGTCCACCCGTCCTTGTTCCATCTCTGTCTCTTCTGCTGCTGTTCTCTCTCGTTTTCATTATTTCAATCTTGGCTGCCAGGTGTGGAAAGACCGAGGCTTCGCGCCTACGCTGGTGTCGTTCAAACGAGATATTGAGAATTTCTTTAACAATGTCCCGCGCGCCTTGATCTCGAAAGCATTGCATTGGCTCGTTGCTGAGTGGTACGATAAGCATGGTACCCGGCGTCGATGCATGAAGATTCCTCGGTGTAGGAAGCCAGCCAATCGTTTTTGCGAGAGTCCCACGTCTCTCTAGGAGTTTCCGGGGCCATTTCCGCAATCCGGCTTGTGGTGATCGTTTGCTTCCTTCTCCTCATAATTGTCGCGTCGTGTCGTCGGATTCGTTTATCATTCACGTCGACGACATGAAGCGAAGCGTGCAGATGGATTTGCCTTATGGCTTTCTTCCTTTTGGCCATGATCTGCTCGCGCCAGGAGAGGGCATGACCCAGGGTAACAGTATTTCCCCTGGTGTTTGTAACACTGTGTGCTGCTGCATTGAACGGGAACAACGCCCTCTTCCTGCGACGTTGAGCCTCCCGCACGTCCAGCACGTCAATCGCCTTATCTGTCGTTGGACGGATGATATATTTGGAGTCTTATGCTTCTGGACAAAACACGGCAATGATGAGGAAAGAATCAGAGCTGTGAATGCAGCTACCGGGGATTTCGTCAAAGATTTCTCGTCTGCGTACACTGGAGCCGTGCATTCTCGCATCACCCGCAAAACCAATCATGTTCGCTTGAATCTGAAATGTGAAGACCCTTCGGTGTTCGTTGGTTTTGATGTCATATTGGGCTCCTGTGTCCAATTGCGCCCTCATATCCGGAATGTCGATCAGCTCTCTGCTCCTGTCCCCCTCTCCCTCCCTTTCCCTCGTTATCAGGCTTGGCATGCGAATCGTTGCCTCCAGGAGAAAATTGACAGTGTCATTGGATTGGTCACGCAATGTGTGGATCGGTGTCTGGCTGTCGACCCAGAGCGTTCGATTGCGTCTCTGCTTCTCGAATTGCGGTGCCTTGAGTACCCGTGGAAGGCCCTCGAAGTCGCTGTGTCCAGGTTGTTGTTGAAGCATCCTTATCTCTCGTGCGTGTCGCGTGCTCTTATTCGTGCCAAGGCGAAATGAGCAACCAATGCTTAATCCTTGCGTTGCTGCTTCCTCCCTCTTCCTTCTCCCCCTTGCACGGCCCAACGATATCTACAGTCACACATCTGTGCTGGCGTGGTGCGAGTGACTCCGGCACCCCAGTTGTTTCTCGTCTGTGCTGGAGGAGTGCAGGCACGCATGCTCTGTTGCGCATGTTAATGTACCGCGAAAGTAAACTGGGCCGAATTTGTGTGCATGTGTAATTCTATTGTGCTCACACCATCCATGCGTTCTCGTTCTCTCCCTGTCTCCCCTTTTGTCTCGCTCTCTGCTGTTTCCATGGCCGTTGTGTGCTCAGATTACAGCCCAGTGAAGTAGTCAAACAATCGTCAGAGTTTGGGAACCGACGAATTGCGCAACGTGTTTCGTCTTGTCAGGCCAGGCTCGGTTCTCGATCTCGTGCAACCTTTGTGAATGAGAACTGGCGACTGGCACAGCCTTTTGGCTCAAGAACGGACGATTTGGGGAACCTTTGTCGTTTTATTGGGCCGGGCTCGATGTTCGAATAAGTGCAACCTTTCTTATTGAAAACTGACGACTTGCGCAGCCTTGTTGGTTGGGAAACGACGAGGTGTGAACCTTTTTGTTCGCTTTGTCGGGCCAGCCTAGATCTTCGTTCCTGTACAACCCAACCTTTTTGATGGAGAACAGACGCTCTGTGCAGCTGCTTTGCCTGGGAAGCAACAAGATGTACAACCTGTCATGTTTTGTCGGAGCAGGCTCGGTTTTCGCCCTTGAGCGCCTTTTTGACTAAGAATTTCCGACTTGTGCAGCTTTTTCGAATGGAAACGACGAACGGTGCAACGTTTCTCATTTTGTCGAGTCGGGCTCAGCTTTCGCATTTGCGCAGCCTTTCTGGGTGAGAACTGACGACTTGTGCAAGGTCTTCCGCTTGGAACCGACGAGTTGCGCAACCTGTTTCGTTTCGTCGGATGGGGCTTGGTTCCGAACTTGTGCAACCGGTTTGACTCAGAATTGACGACATGTGCAATTCGCTTGATTTAGAACCGACGAGTTGTGCAACGTATGTCACTTTGTCGGGACGGGCTCGGTTGTTTAAATTGCATTTCACGTTGATAAAACATTGACAACATGTGTAGCTTCTTTCGACTGGGAACCGACAAATTGTGCAACATTTGTCGGTTCGTCGGGTTGGGTTCGGTTTTCGCACTTGTGCAACCGGCTTGACTTAGAATTGACGACTTGTGCCTTTTTCTCGGATGGGAACCAGCGAATTGTGCAACCTTTGTCGTTTCACCGGGATGGGTTCGGTTTCCGTTCTTGTGTAACCTTTTGTGATTTCGAATTGACGATTGTGCCAACGGTTGTGCCATTACGCAACAAACTGGCGAGTTGTGCAGCCTTTGTCATTTCGCTGGGCTGGGTTCGGTGTTCGAACTTGTGCAAACTTCTTGACGAAGAATTGGCAGCTTGTGCAGTTTGTTGAATTGGGAACCGACGAACTGCGCAACCTTTTGTAGTTTCGTCGGGCATTGCTCGATTGTCGAACTAGCGCAACCATGTTGGCTCAGAATTGCCGACTTGTGCAGCTTGTTTGATTGGGCACCGATAAGTTGTGCATCCTTTGTCGGTTTGTCGGGTTGGGCTCGTTTTCGAACTGTGCAACATTTTTTTGACTTAGAACTGACGCCTTGTGCAGCTTCTCTGATTTGGATCCAACGAGTTGTGCAACCTTTTGTCGTTTCGTCGGTTTGAGCTCGGTTCCCGAACATATGCAACCTTTTGTGAATTAGAGTTGACGACTTATGCAATGTCTCAACTTGGGAACCGACAAGTTGCCCATCCAAAAAACTGCACAAACCGTCAGTTCTCAATCAGAAACATTGTCCAACTGCGAAAACCGATCCCAAACCGACGAAACGAAAAAGATTGCACAACCCATCGGTTCCCAATCAAAAAATATGCACACGTCGTCAACGCTAGGATAATATGGTTGCGCAAATTCGACAACCGAACCACACCCGACGAAACGACAACGGTTGCACAAGTTGTTCGTTCTAAATAGGAAGAGGTTGCACCAACTCGAAAACCGAGACGGCCGCGACCAAACGAATTACATGCTGCACAGTGTTGAACACATCCCCCATTTCATATACAATTCATGGTTGGTTACATGTGCCTGTGTAAGTTTCAATTTTTACCGACTGGACCGCAAGTCTAAGTTCGTAAGGTTAGAACGGAGTGCTAGCAACCCAGCTAAGCTATAGGCTATAGTGACAATGTGCCCAGACATCCTTTTGAAGTCTACGCGTAGGTACTCCTTTTTTGTAGTACGGCGCTCGGAAGGGACCAACCATCGACCTGGCATCGGCGATACATCGCCGAAAAGGGCGATGGACTCACGATAGCGAAATCGCACGGAGCTGGGCGGAAAGGGCTATCAGGTCCCTGTCGGCGATGAAGGTGGGATTGGGAGTCGATGCGTCCTTCCCTGAGCCTTTCCCTCCCCCGAACGTTGCCCCTGATTCCCCCCTCGCCCACTTTGCGGATGGCAGCCTGGGAAGCGCCCGCAGCGCCTTGGTCTGAGGATACACCGAGTGGCCGCGTGGCTCACCGCCAGCAGCGAGGTCGATCGCACACTCGCCTGGGAGCGGCAGGAGGACGGAAGGGCGGAAGGATGAAGAGCGGGAAAACGAGCCCACCCGCATGATGATATCGGTGGTCCTCAGAACGTGTGTCGGCGCCAGAGTGTGCACGCCCCTCAGTGCACAGCGGGCCGTGCAACGAGGGCAGAGCCCGTGCTGAGTGCTGCCGGTGGGGCGGAACGGGGGCACACTCGCTCTGGGCTTGCAGGCGTCTTGAGGACCATCGACAGCAGAACCAGCGTCGGCAGTGGTCAAGCCGGTTTACTCCAAACCCTCCCTCCTGCTGCAGCATTAGTCGCGCGCTGCAAGCGTCACGTTCGGTCATTCCCTGCCATGCGTATCGCAAAGTCGGGGATGCAGCCATCGAGCTAGCCGCTACCATAAGGATCGCCGACTCAGGAACGGGGGCTTTCCTGACCAGGCGAGTCTCGGCCGCGAAATAAGTTTCCCGACGAAAGCCGAAGGAACGGCCCGAAAACCACGGCTCCTCCTGAACCAAAAGCGGCCCTTACGTTCAACATCCTGACTGCAAATTGTCTGGCATGACCTAGAACAACACCCGTGAGCTCTGCAGACTTGTCTCCAAGCTGGGCGACGCCCAAGACGCCCCACCCGCTGCCGCCAGATCCGACCAGACCAGCTGCCCCCTAGGGTGTTGTGACCTCCGCTTGTTCCCGACTGGCCCCGACCATCCCCACGGTCTTGGTTTGCCCGTCGCGTCCAGCCACGACTGGCTCCCCTGCCCTCGTGCGGTGTCTTCTGCGCTGGGCATCTCCACTGGCGCGTGGCTGTCCGCGACCGCCCTCTCCCTTCCCACCGCGCGCGCGCCGAGACACCCCTGCCTGCCCGCTGGCCCCGCCGCCCCAGTGTGCTGAGATGCCCTGCCTCTTGCCGCTCGCTCCGACCAGGCAGCCCCTCAAAAAGGTCGGGAGCGGCCAAGAGGGGGGTGTCCAAGAGGGGGGGGTGCAAATCATGGCCGGCGGCATGTGCGCGGCCCAGCGGGGGGGCCAGGGACGTAATGAAATAAGAAGAGACGCCATGAAATCTGGGGAAATATCATGGCCCGCGCCATGATATCCCCCCCCCCCTAGTCATCACCCCCCTCTTTTCCGCCCCCGAAAAGGTCGCTGGAAGTCCTCCGTCCCTGGAGGCCCCCCCGGGGAGGCCTCGGGAGGCCCCGAGCGAGCCAGAGGCGCCCAGAAGGCATCGACCCTGGAGCCTCGAAGCCCTGGCACGCGGAGCTCTGGCAAAAGCCCTGGAGCGCTGGCCTCGCCACTGCCCCGCCCTTCCCCGACGATAGGGGGCCACATGCGAACCCTACCCCTACCCCCCACGATTTTTGAGGGGAGGGTGGGGTTCACTTCGTTCGAGAGCTCCCGAGCGAAGTGAACCCCACCCTCCCCCTCAGAAATCGTGGGGGGTAGGGGTGGGGTTCGCAAGTGGCCCCCTAGACGAGCCGTGCTGCGCCATGGCGTGCCGAGGGCCCCCGCTGCTTCGCCGCTGGCCGCGACCCGCTCCGACGGGCCATGCGTGGAGCTTCCCGCTGCGGCCCTGCGCGGTCCGGGACATCCTGTAGTCTCGGCCAGGATACTCCAGATTTCGTAATAAAAGGGAGGGGGTCTGGACCCTCCAAGACAAGCCATTTCAGACCTCCCCCGTGGGAGAACCCTCCAAAACATCGTCCCCAGACCCCCCAGGCCCTCCAAGATAGCCTGGAAGAGACCCCCCCCGAAATGAGACCCCCCTCCCTTTATTACGAAATCTGGAGTAGTAAGGATGCGCGGTAAGGATGCATGGGCCTTGGAACGCCATGTTGACGTTTTCCGTGCGGAGCGCGGCAGAATGCCGAAGGATGCCGAATACCGAAGGGGCAAGGATGCGAGGGGGTAGCCCTGGAAAGTTGCACCATCCTTGCTATCATGGCTGACTGTAGTCTCGTGCGGCTCCCGGATGTGCTCTGCACGGGCGGCCACCACGTCCAGGGCATGATCGAAGACATGTTCACACTCACACCGGTCGGCATGCTCGGCTTCCGATCCCGGCCACTACCTGCACCGGCGTCCCGATGCGCTCTGCACGCGCGGCCACCACATCCAGAGCGCGGCCGAAACCGTAGTCACACTGAGACCGGTCGGCATGCTCGGCTTCCGATTCCGCCACTACCTGCACCGGCGCTACACATGTTGTTTTTTACCCTGCACGTCCTGTTGATACCTGTCCCTGTCACGGTCCACCACTGTGGACGGGCACGATCGAAGGCGACGAGGGCAGGTATTGAGGGCTTGGGGTACACCTGCTGTATGGCATGCTATCCTCAGGGAGCAAATCATGCTTGTTACTACTCTTATCGTCGTCGTCGCCCCGCGACCCACCCGCGACCCACCCGCGGCTCAACCCCACCCCGACCGACCCGCCCTGCGACCCACCTCCTCCAGGACCCACCCACCCACGACCCCCACCCACCCCCGCGACCCACCCGCGATCCACCTGCGACATTGCTTCAGTCAAATCGGCGCCTGCGGCAGCAACATAATTAGCTTTCAGAGAAATCGAGTCGGCGCCTGCGGCGACCTGTTGTGCATTCGTTCTGGACAACACCATTGTGTGCCCCTCTCCCAGGCGACCCCTCCCTCTGATCCCCAACTGCGGGGACCTGGGCACGTGCACTCCGCTCTGTGCTTTGCAACCGATGTGAGCTCCACTCCTCCGTCCCTCTTGTCCTCAGGGTTTCTCCTCCTTTCCTTCCTCCTCCTTCCTCCTCTCCTCAACTTCCCACTCCCTTCTCCTCCCCATCCTCCTCTACCTCCTCCTCCTCCTCCTCCTCCTCCTCTCCTCCTCCTCCCTCCTCCTCCTCCTCCTCTCCTCCTCCTCTCCTCCTCCTCCTCCTACTCCTCCTCCTCTCTCCTCCTCTTCCTCTCCTCTCTCCTCCTCCTCCTTCAGCTACCCCTCCCTCCTCCCTTTCCCCCCCCCCTACCCTCCCCCGCCGCCTCGTCCTGGTCGGGCATGCGCACCGCGAGGAACTCGGCCACCGGGAAGTCGTGGTCCAGGGGCAGGGGCTCCATGCCGTGCCTCACGCCGGGCGCCGCGAGCGACCCGCAGGCCCCGCGGGTGGCCCTCGCCTCGGGCAGGCCCGTGCCGCGCTGCAAGGCCTCCGACGCTACGGCCAGGAACTCTCGCGCAGCGTGTCGCGGCGGCGGCCCCGGCGACCTGTCTTCTGTACGCTGTTTTGCCCTCTCGGGATCTCCAGTGGCCCGCGGTGTCCCAGGGCCTCGGAGGGCGCCAACGAGGCCAGCGCAGAACGGCGGCGGCGGCACCTGTGGATTACCCTACAGGGTCGTGCTGTGCACGAGAACGGCGCCCATGCACCGTACCGCGTCCGGACTCCCCTCATGCCCCGCTCCAGCAGGGGCCCGACCACGAGAAACCTTCCACAAGAAGCCCAACCCTGGGACCCCAGGACGTCCATTTTGATTTTTGGGGTGGGAACGTCGCGCATTCCATCGCAAAAGCATCGAAACCCAAGAAACCCAGGGCAGCACCCTGGAGGCAAGCAGGGTGCTTCTTGGCATGGGTCTCCACTATATAGCGTGTCCCGGCGGCGGCCCTGGCGACATGCTGTGTACGAGACCGGCGCCCATGCACCGTGTCTGGACTCCCTTCGTGCCCCGCTCCAGCGCGGTACGGTGCGTACTCCAGATTTCGTAATAAAAGGAGGGGGGTCTCATTTCGGGGGGGGTCTCTTCCAGGCTATCTTGGAGGGCCTGGGGGGGTCTGGGGACGATGTTTTGGAGGGTTCTCCCACGGGGGAGGTCTGAAATGGCTTGTCTTGGAGGGTCCAGACCCCCTCCCTTTTATTACGAAATCTGGAGTAGCTGTTTCGGCCCCGAGGGTCGACACCGCACCATGCCCGGATCGAGGGCCGGCGGCGCCTCGAGAGGCGTGCGGCACGGTCCGGTGCACAGATGTCGCCCGCGGACTCTGCCCCGCCGACAAGCAGCGTGGCGCTCAGCTCCGCAAGGGGGGGGGGAGGCGGTGGAAAACGCGAGACGTTGACGCTTGGGGACCAGGAGCATGGATCGCGTGTCGCGCCGAAGCGAGGTGGGCCAGGATCGGCGGCGCGACACACGAAGCCATAGCTGCTGACCGTATGCTGTCAATCTGCGCGTTGTGCCTTCCCTTCGGCCTCTGGGGCCCGCCATCGGGCCACAGGTCCATCAGGTACGGATCCAAAAGGGAAAACTGCCCCCGGGAAGGGGTCGGGAGCTCTGAAACCCCGGAATCAAACAACAATTATCGCCTGATGTCAGGGCCTCAAGAGAGGAAGAAGCCAACAACAAATTACCCCAGTGCGACCCTACCTAGAAGTTGGAGCCCCTAGGAAAGCAGCATTAGTTGCTATGCTATGCTATGCTATGCCATGCTATGCTGCGCTATGATATGCTATGATATGCTATGTGATGCTGCGCTATGTTATGCTATGCTATGCTATGCTATGCTAAGCTATGTTACGTCATGCTGCGCTGTGTTATGCTAAGCTATTATATGCTATGATATGCTAAGCTGCACTATGCAATGCCATGTTATGATATGCTATGCTATGATATGCTATGCTGCGCAATGCTATACTAGGCTATGATTGGCTATGTTATGCTATGCTATGTTATGCTAATGCAGCGCTGCGCTATGCTAAGCTAAGCTAAGCTAACCCTCCAGACAGAGCCTAGGTAGGGAATTACACCCATGCTAATATGCTATGCTGCGCTATGCTATGCTACGCTATGCCATGCTATGATGTGCTCTGCTATGCTAAAGCTCAGCGAAGCTAAGATGAAGGTAAGCTAAGCTAAACTAAAACTGAGGTAAGATGAAGCTAAGCTAAGGTAATATTGAATAAGCTAAACTAAGATGAGATAAGCAACGCGAAGCTAAGAAACGTCGCTGGGGGAACCGCGGGGCGGATGCTGGGGGAACCGCCCGGGGCGGGCCCCACTGCCCGGCCCTTTAAGCTACCGAGTAAGAACCCTTCTAGGCAGAGCCTAGGTAGGGAAATAGTACATACGCCAGAGCCCCGCAGCGGCGGACGAGAACAGAGAAGGGGGAAAGCTCCCGAGCAGACCCACGCGTGCCTTGCAAGGCGGGCAAAACAGATGTGTTCCCACATGGTTGCTCGGGAGGCTCAAGTACACCATGTCTTTCCACGATGCTGGCCACAACCCTTGGCCCTTGGAAAAGAAAGGGTTACCGATCACTTCACGTGTATGTCCATCTGGAAATGCTGAATGCACTCGCTTGCACGTCCGTTTGCACGCGTCCGGGCACGTATCTTTTTTGGGGGGGGCGTCAGCAGCCAGGGAGGACGCTGGAGCTGGCAGGGGCCACGCCGAAACTACAGCAAGCACGGCAGCTGAGGAAAAAAGAGGGGGGTCGCCGCGAGCCTGGGCACGTTCCACCCGTGCACGCCGGTCGGAAGAAGCAGGCAAAAACATGAGGCAGGAAGGTGGGTCAAGTAGACTGGGTAATAAGCAAACGCAGCAAAAGCAGATCGATTCTTGAAGCAGGAAGGCGCTTGAATCTTGAAGACTAAAGAGCCCACCACGCCCGCCGCCGCCGCGCCGCCCCTGGGACGCACGGCCCAGGTCGCGGCGAGGCCCCGTCCGTGCCCTCACGCCACGGCCCCGGGCCGCCAGACATCTGAGGGGGAACGCTGGGCGGGGGCCAGCTCCAGGGGGGCAGCTCCACGCCGAGCTTGCCATCGGCGATGCACCGCCGATGGCAGATCCTCACGCTCCTGGTCGGGGTGGGCTATATCAAGCCCCCTGTCGGCGAGGAAGGGGCGCTGTGGGGGCCGCTGCGCCCCCTCTGAGCCCACGTTGCCCCTGGCCGTTCGGCCGATCCCGGCATCGCTCCTCCCCCCCGCTGAGGCGGACAAGGGCCCCTTGGCGGCGCGGGACCCCGCCCGTGGCCCTGCGGGCGGCGCGCTGCCGCACCTCTCCGCGCGGTGCTGCAGCACGGCCGCCCGGCGGCGGCGGCGAGCGGGCCGCGCCGGGGAGCCGAGCGTCGGCCGAGGCCGAGGCCGCGGCGCCCCAGGCGGGGCGGGGCAGCGGGCGGCTGTGGGCGGGCCACCTCTCCGAGGCTGGCCGGGGCGATCCCGGCCGGGCCCAACAGCCGGCCGGGTGAGGATCGGTGAGGTGGCAGGTTGGCGCCCCCCGAGCGGCCGAGCGAGCGAGGCGAAGCGCGTGATCCTGCGATGCGCCACGCCGTGCCCCACAGGGCCCCCGGGACCGAGCCCACGAGGAGAAGCGACGGGTCGAAGCGCCTGCGCTTGGAGGACAGGTCTCGCGGCGCCTGCGCCACAAGGTGCGGGTGCGTGCGTCTGCTGCGAACGAAGCGCGACACCGCATTATTCGATGGATGGTACGTGAGAGAAGCGAGTGCCGTAGGAAGGGACAAGGGGGGCGGACGGAAGGAGAGCGAGGGAGACGGGAGCATAATCTGGGAAGGGGCAGAAGACGCAGTGACGGAGACAATGAGATCTAGCTGCGTATCCGAACCGGGAGGTGGGCTTTCTCTCACGACAAATGTGCAGCGGGGGCGTGGGTGGCACAATCACGAATGCATGTCCCCTGTGGCAGCCATGCAAGGAGGAGAAAGAGAGGAGGAGAGGACGCAGACGAAGACGCAGACGCGCGAGTCCGCCGGCTGGCGGGCCGACAGGCCCCTAAGGGGCGGCGCGGGCGGGCCGGAGCCCGGTCACAGGCATGTGAACTTCAAGAAGTCGCTCTCGAGGTCCGCCTAGAAGTTGGAAGTTGTAGCATTCTGTAGCCATGTGCCAGGTGTGCTTCCAACCGAAGCATCCTGCAATAATTCTGTGATGTCGTCACTCCACCACTTTCGCTGTCCGCCGTGTCGGCGTCGTGCTGCCCGGGGGTCGTGGACATCAGATCCCCATGTCGTTGCCAGTCGGGCCCAGCTGTGGTGTGGTTGTGAAGCAACTCGCCCAGCCCATCTCCATTTACGCTTGTGAAATATTGTAACCCATTCCTCCGCATGTGCGCACGTCGCAAGTTCGGAGGCCGTGTGGGTAACCCTGCGAATGAAATTGTCCCAGGATTCAAAATCGGATTCGTCGTCGACGTCGTCAAAATTTAGTTGCTTTCTGACGCTGATATTGCTGTCGTCACGTGTGCTGTCGTCATGCTGTTCAATGTCGGGGTTGGTTGTGTTTTCGTCGGTGCTGGCGTGGGGGTGTCTCTGTCGGCGTCTCGAAGTATTGACAATGAATCGTAACATGCGTCGTTGGGTGCGTCGGAGTGTCAGGGGCATGTCTTTGGTGAGAGTCCACGTTGCGCAGCCATACATGACCGTTGGCGTCACCGTCCCGCTGAAGAGCCTGAGTCTGCTGCGAAGCGGGTACCGGCTGTTTGTGAGCTCGTTGCGGAACTGGTTGAAGTTGCGCTACCCCGTTGCAAGTCTGTTGGTGAGCTCGGTCTGGTGGAAGTCGTGCAACGTCAGCTTGCGACCCAGGTATTTGGTGCTTTCCTCGGTGCTGAGGATTTCGACCTTGTCGTCGTCGATGTCCACGTGTGTAATGCTTCGCCCCTGTCGCCTGCTACTATTTGTGAGGAGTTTCGCTTTGTCGGGGTGTAATGCAAGTCCACACTTCGCGGTTTCGTGTTTGAAGCATCGCAAAATACACTTAAGTTGTCGTAGATTGGGTGCTAGGAGGTGTACGTCGTCAGCAAACCTCAAGTTGGTCAGAGGAGGAGCGGAGGAAGAGGTGGGTAGAAGGGAAGAGAGGAAACGGTATGCGCACAGTATTACAACCAACGCACAGTGCATCATCATAGCCGCACAGCGAGAGCGGGAAGAGGAGTGCGGGGCGCGCTTTCTGCGGACAACGTTCATGGCGACCAAGAACTCCCACGACACTCGAGTCGGAAAGTACACCTTGTTGTACACCTGCCGAATCCATCCGTGCGCGTGGGAAGAAAGCAAATCGACAGAGATTTGAGGAACAAAGCATGGGCATCACGCCAGAAGACATGGCGACCTGACGCGGTGGCTTACGCGGGCCGCCAGCGTGGCGCGCTATACTGTAAAAGAGAGCGCTTACGCGCGACCTGACGCGGGCACCGTACGCGCAAATGTCGGGATAGCCGCTCCCGGCTCTTAACGCTCCTCACTTGGTGGTCAGCAAAATAGCACGAGTTCGCAAACGTTGGACATTTAGCGGCTGGGTGATGTGCGCGCACGCCCACAAGGCCTCGAATGGCAACAGAGAAGCAACAACAGAAGCAACAAGTGGATGGACCCCGGGATGGAAGGCGAAAGAGGGAACAACTGAAAACGAGAAAGGATGAATGACGCCGACCAGTGGCCAATCTCAAAAGTGGTAGACGAAGCGATGGCCGATCTGAGGGGGTCGATCACAGGGGAGGAACGACCTGTGAAAATTAGCCTGGCGAAAGACCCAACTAGGTGCAGTTATGAGTGCCGCAATTATGAGTATCGTCTTTGGTGAAGCTCCCTGCAGGGCCACGAAATGTGTGCCGAAAGGGGGGTGGAACCGCATGCGGACCCTGCCACTGGGGCCTTTGGTGGAGCTCTCCACGCGGCCACGGATCGTGTGAGAGGTGTGTGCCGAAATTGGGGGTGGAACCGCATGCGAACCCTGACACTGGGGCCTTCGGTGGAGCTCCCTGCAGGGCTACGAAACGTGTGAGGGGTGTGCCGAAATTGGGGGTGGGACAGCATGCGAACCCTCCCACTGGGGTCTTTGGTGGAGCTCTCCACGCGGCCACGGATCGTGTGAGAGGTGTGTGCCGAAACGGGGGTGGAACCGCATGCGAACCCTGACACTGGGGCCTTCGGTGGAGATCCCTGCAAGGCCAGGAAACGTGCGCGCGGCGTACCGAAAAGAGGGGTGGAACGGCATACAAACCCTGGGGCCTTCGGTGGAGCTCTCTATAGGGCCACGAACCGTGTGAGGGGTGTGCCGAAAAGAGGGGTGGAACCGTATGCGAACCCTGCCACTGGGGCCTTTGGTGGAGCTCCCTTCTGGGCCACGAACGTGTCAAGGGTGTACCGAAGATAAGGGTGGAACCACATGTGAACCCTGAATCCCAGAGCCGTTTTCGTTGCCGTGTTCGGTCGCCGCTGTTTTAACCGTTCGCAGTCAGAAGAGGCACATGTTTCGAAAACGGTTGAAAAAACGGTCCTGTCGTTTCTGGGGCCCACTAAGAAATTGCGTCGGGTAGGGGATCGACTACAGAACTGATTGACCCAAAAACTGATTCCCCAATCGAAATGTCGAAACATACGTAGAATGTTTGTAGATGTACGGAACATTCGATTTAGTTTTCGTAGATTCGGCGGCAAAACAAATTTGGGGTCAAACCAATTCATCAGTCGATCCCTACTCAGGTCCTCACGTGTGCCCATCGTTCCCATCGCTGCCGGGCCGTCTTCGGCTGCCTCTGGCGGCCTCCAGGCAGTTTCCGGCGCTCTTCGGGGGGCGGTCGTGGGCGGTTTCCCGCGGCCTTCGGGCCGAAAGCTGACTGGCTACGGTTCAAGAAGGGGCCCATGGTCGAGCACCTAGAAAGTAGCCTGGTGAAGGACACAACCATATGCACTTGTGAATAAGGCAATTGTGAATTTCATCTTCGGTGGAGCTCCTTATGGGGTTAAATCGGGCGTGTCCCCCATACAGGGGGATTTCCGACGAACAAATATTTAAAAAATAGCCTGGCGAAGAGCCCAACCATATGCAGTTGTAAATACTGCAGCTGAGGGTTTCATCTTCAGTGGAACTCCCCATAGGACCACGGAACGTGTGAGGGGTGAACCGAGATGGGTGACACTGGGGCTTTCGGTGAAGCTCCCTACGGGGCCATGCAACACGTGCGGGGCGTGCCGACATGGGTGGCGGAAGCGCATGTGAGGACCGCCACTGGGGCCTCCAGTGGAGCTCCCTATGGGGCTCCGAAACATGCGGGGGGGTGCCGGGATGGGTGGCGGAAAAAGAATGCAAGTGCCGCAAACTGGGGCATTCGGTGGAGCTCCCTATGGGGCCACGAAGCGTGTGAGGATTGTGTGGCGGGGACGCATGTGAGTGCCGCCACTGGGGCCTTCGGTGCAGCTCCCTATGGGGCCACAATGCGTGTGACGAGTGTGCCGAATTGGGCGCGGGTGACGCATGCGGGCGGTGCCACTGGTGCCTTCGGTGGAGCTCCCTATGGGGCCACGAAAACTGTAAGGGGCGTGCCGGGATGGGTGGTGGGGACGCATGTGAGCGCGTCCACTGGGGCCTTCGGTGGAGCTCCCTATGGGGCCACGAAACGTGTGAGGGGTGTGCCGATTTGGCTGGGTGTGGGTGACGCATGTGAGCCCCGCCGCTGGGACCTCCGGTGGAGTTCCTTATGGGGCAACGAAACCTGTGAAGGGTGCGCCGAATTGGGTGTGAGTGACGCATGCGCATGTGAGCGCCGCCACTGGGGCCTTTGGTGGAGCTCCCTATGGGGCCACGAAGCGTGTGAGGGGTGTGCCGAATTGGGCGTGCGGGACGCATGCGGGCGGCGGCACTGGGGCCTTCGGTGGAGCTCCCTATGAGGCCACGAAGCGTGTGAGGGGTGTGCCGAGCTGGGTGTGTGGGACGCATGCGGGCGGCGGCACTGGGGCCTTCGGTGGAGCTCCCTATGGGGCCACGAAACATGTGAGGGTTGTGCCGAATTTGGCGTGCTGGACGCATGCTGCCGGCGGCACTGGGGCCTTCGGTGGAGCTCCCTATGAGGCCACGATAAGTGTGAGGGGTGTGCCCAACTGGGTGCGGGTGACGCATGCGGCCAGCGGCACGGGGGCCTTCGATGGAGCTCCCTCTGGGGCCACGAAGCGTGTGAAGGGCGCGCCGAAGTGGGTGTGCGGGACGCACGCGGGCGGCGGCACTGGGGCCTTCGGTGGAGCTCCCTAAGGGGCCGCGAAACGTACGAGGGGTGTGCCGAATTGAGTGCGCGGGACGCACGCGGCCGGCGGCATTGGGGCCTTCGGTGGAGCTGCCTATGGGGCCACGAAGCGCGTGAGAGGTGTACGGAAGCTGATGACGAGGATGGTTTCGATGATGGCGATGATGATGGTGATGAAGATGATAGTGACGATAATGATGGTGATGACGATGATGAGGACGACGACGATCACGGTGACGATGATGATGACGATGACGATGATGATGATGATGGCGATGATGACGATAATGGTGGGAGGGAGTCCGGCGGCCGGGGTCGGTCTCCCGAAGGCCGGCCGTGTATTGCACACGCCCAGCCAAAGAAGTACCGCCCGGAAAGCAGCAACAACTGCGCAGGAAGGGCATAGGGGGTGACCACGTCGCTTGTGAAGACTCGCGGCCCTGCGGTTCCGACATGGTGCGTTGGGAGCCAAAGGCGTCCCAGTCGGAACAGCTGGCACGGCATACTGAGGAGCAGAAACTCCCCAGCCCTGGGTGGGCACGAGGCCCCTTGGGACTCACGTGGCACAAGCCACCGCCTCCCGAGGAAATGCCGATCCCTGAGGGTCAGATCAGGTGCCGCTACCCGCCTTCACCAGTAGGGCCAGGCTGAGACTGGAGCCGTGCTACACCCAACGACGGAAGACCCGTCGATACAGGTTTCGCAACGTCCACCCCAAGCCCCAGAGCCCGCGGTTCCAGAAAAATCGGCCGGTTGCACCCCGCACAACCTGCGAAATTCGCTCGCCCAACGGGCCAGAGGCGTGCTAAGATCCCCGGTAACTACTTAACAATATTTCTAGTTCGCGCGCGCGGGGCGGCCCCTGGGGGCCCCGGGCGAAAAGTACCCCGGCCGATCCCTGGCTGATCCCCGGGCGATCCCCAGGGCGGAGGCTATTTTTCGCCACCCCTCACGAGGATCGTGGCCTCCGAGGGGGGGGCTGCAATCGACTACCCCCCCTCCCGAGCACCCCAAGAGGCCCCAGGGGAGCCCAATACGCCACCAGGGAGCCCCAAGACGCTCCCAAGAAGCCCCCAAGAAGCCCCCAAGACGGCCCCAAGGGGCCCCAAATAGCGCTCCAGGGCCGGTGGAATGAGCGAAGCGATTAAACAAGTGTCGTGTACAGCAGTGTGCCCCGAGGGTGCTCGGCACTGACACCATGAAAACAAGTGCCAGGTCTCACCGGAGGGGCTGATGGTAGGAGGGAGGAGGGGAAGGAGGAGGAGGAGGAGGAGGAGGAGGAGGAGGAGGAGGAGGAGGAGGAGGAGGAGGGAGGAGGAGGAGGAGGAGACGCGGGGCTCTGTCTCTTCAAAACGAGGATCCAAGAACACAGGATGGTTGGGAAGTACCCCAAAATAGTCAAAAAAATACGAACAACAAAAAAAACATACTATTTTTGATTATTTTTGAATAGGGGCAAACCCGACTTAACTATGGGGCGACAAAACGTGGGAGGGGTGTCCCGAAGTGGGTGGGGTGGACGCATGTGGACGGTGACAATGGGACTTTCCGTGGGGCTCCCTATGGGGCCGCGAACCGTGTGATGGGTGTGCCGAAATGGGGCGGCGGTGCCATGCGGACCCTGCCACCAAGGCCTTCGGCGGGGCCCCCTATGGGGCCACGAACCGTGAGGGGCGTGCCGAAATGGGGCGGCGGCGCCATGTGGGGCCCTGCCACTGGGGCTTTCGGTAGGGGCCCCCTTGATGGGGCCACGAACCGTGTGAAGGGGTGTGCCGAATTGGGGCGGCGGCGACATGCGGGCCCTGCCACCAAGGCCTTCGGTGGGGTCCCCTATGGGGCCACGAACCGTGTGAAGGGTGTGTCGAAATGGGGCGGCGGCGCCATGTGGACCCTGCCTCTGGGGCTTTCGGTAGGGGCCCCCTATGGGGCCACGAACAGTGTGAGGGGTGTGCCGAAATGGGGCGGCGCCATGCGGGCCCTGCCGCTGGGGCCTTCGGTGAGGCCCCCTAGGGGGCCACGAACCGTGTGAAGGGTCGGACTCTGCCACTGGGGCCTTCGGTGGAGCCCCCCAAGAGGGTCACGTGGGAGGGGTGTGCCGAAATGGGGCGGCGGCGCCATGTGGACCCTGCCACTGGGGCCTTTTGTGGGGCTTCCTCATGGGGCCACGAACAGTGTGAGGGGTGTGCCGAAATGGAGCGGTGGCGCCATGCGGGCCCTGCCACTGCGGCCTTCGGTGGGGCTCCCTATGGGGCCACGAATCGTGTGAAGGGTGTGCCGAAATGGGGCGGCGGCACCATGCGGACCCTGCAACTGGGGCCTTCGGTGGAGCCCCCCTGTGGGGCCACGAACCGTGTGAGGGGTTGCGCCGAAATGGACATGCGGAGGCAGCGGCAGGGATGGGAGGAGAGGCACGGATGGAAGATGAGGGGGGAGGGGACAGCGGGAGGAGTGACACAAGGCGCTGTCTCTTCAAAACGAAGACCAAGCACCACAGGATGGTTGGGAAAACATTTTAGGAGCATGACTGCGAGCTGCAAAGACGGTCCGAGTACGATCCCAGGAGGCCCCCATATCGAGGGGTCCGCGCAAGCATGTCTGTGGTTGGCTCATCAGGCTGGTCCTGAGCTTCAGTGTTACGGCTGCCCCCCGTCTTCGTTCCACAGCTTGCAACTACACGTCCATGATCAGGGCAACTCGCCTGGACGCGAAGCGTCGAGAGCTGTTCGGCCCCGCGGCCCCAAACCCCAGACCGCTTCCCCGAAATTGCAGGCAAACGCGACGGACGTGTTTTCGAGCCAGCGGTTGACCATAGTTAGCGTTGCGCGAGAAAGTCGAAAAAGCTGCCGGAGAGGAGAAAAATGCAGGACGAACATCAGAGGGGCGACGACAACGAGGCGGACACGAAGGAAGGCGAGGAGAAGGAGCATATGGGTATGGATAGGATGAAGAGGAGGAGGAGGAGGAAAACGAAGAGGATGAGGAGGATAGATGATCAAGGAGGAGGAAGACGAGGAGGAGGACGTGGAGGAAAAGGACGAGGACGAGGAACACGAGCAGGGGGAGGAGGACGAGGAGGAGGCGGAGGAGGAGGAGGAGGAGGAAAAGGAGGAGGAGGCGAGGAGGGGGAGGAGCAGGAGGAGGAGGAGGAGGAGGAGGAGGAGGAGGTGGAGGAGGAGGAGGGAGGAGGAGGAGGGAGGAGGAGGGAGGAGGAGGGAGGTTCCTGCGGATTCGGCGCAGAGCAACTAACGGGTCGGGTCGCAAGTGGGGAGCGAGGAGGGGGAGAAGGAGGAGGAGGAAGAGGAGGTGGAGGAGGAGGAGGTGGAGGAGGAGGGAGGAGGAGGTGGAGGAGGAGGGAGGGGGAGGAAGGAGGCAGTAAGAGCAGGAGGTGGGGGAGGAGGACGTGGGGAGGAGGAATATGGAGGAGGGCGAAGGTAGTAAGAGGAGGAGGTGAATGAGGAGGAGGACTGGAGGTTTGGGCTCGTCCTCCCAAGCTCCCTGAAAAGGGGGCAACGCCGATCTCCTCCTCCTCCTCCTCCAATTCCTCCTCTTGCTCCTCGTCCACCTCCTCCTCCTCCTCCTCCTCCTCCTTCTCCTTCTCCACCTCCGACACCCTCCAGGTCACCAACGACACCCCCCTTGAGGACGACACGCCGTTCATCATCCCCAGCACCGACTGGGACAAGGCTGTCGGCATCGTCGACACCCACCCCAAGTTCGGGGCCACCTCGTGGGCACCAAGGGGGGCAGGGGCCACATCTTCCACGCGCACGTGCCAAGACTGCGAAGCAGGTCAACACAGCCTACGCGCACTGGATCGCCGCGATGGAGATCGCATTCCTGGAAATGCACAACGCCCCCACCGAGGAGAGGGCCAAGTACCAGGGCAAGGCACAAGGCTACAAGACCGTGCGCCAGATCAGGAAGGCGACGCCAAGGCGCACCTACCTCCAGGACCCCGAGGCGGGATGGTGGCAGCATTTCAGCACGCTACTCATCCGCTACACCGCCCTGGTCACCAACGACAAGGACACCCACGCCCAGGGACAGACCAGGAAGAGCATCCAGGCGAAGCTCAACCAGCTCGACAGCAGCGACTCCCACCAGGACCACGTTGGCTCCAAGGTCGACCCCACAGAGGTGAACGAGTGGAAGCTGCAGGTCGCCCTGCCGGACTTCTCCGACGAAGGGGACCTCCACCACACCTGCGCCACCACTGAGCGCTGGACCAACATCGCGATGGCCAGGGCGGCGGGCCGCGCCCGCGAGCGCCTGGCAGGAGCCCCCTGGCAAGCTTCACCGCCTTGCGGCGGGCCCGAGCCCCCCGAAGCTCGAGACCAAGCTCAACGGAGCCACCGTCGGCGACCCATGCACCGTTATGAACAAAGCAGCGGACGTCTGGCGGCAGATCTGGACCACCAGCGCTTACGATGAGAAGCAGATCATCCAGTCCTACCTCGAGGCCACGCGGCTTGCTCGGGAGGGCCCCCATCCGAGCCATCAAGCCGCAGCACATCCACGCCGTGGTCGGCGTTGCCGACCCAAGGAAGGCGCGCGGGGTCGACGACATCGGGCCCCTGGACATCCAGCGCCTGCCGCCCAAGGGCATCGAGAAGCTTGCTGCGATCTACAACGTCGTGGAGTCCAGCGGGCAGCGGCCGCAGCAGCTCTGCGCCACCACGGGAGCGATGGCCCCCGAGCCAGCGGGCGGGGGGCGCATCCCCGGCATGCCCCCCACAATCGCTAAGACTTGGAGAAAGCTCCGCGCTACCATCACCGACCAGTGGGCCGGTCAGCTCGGCGAGTTCTGGGACACGGCGATCAAGGGCACCGGCGCCCTACGCGCCGCCCTCGCGAGAGCTCCCCTTGACGAGGCGGCGGCGGCACTTGGCTTCCCCCGCGCCGCCCCCCTCATGGACGTCGAGAAGTTCTGCGATTCAATCAACTTCGCGAAGCTGCTCGACACGGCCACCAAAGGTCAACTTCCCTCCTGCCGTGGTGGCCTTGGAGGCGCGACTCTTCCTCGCGCCCAGGTGCCTGCGGATGCGCGGCCGGGTCAGCGATGCCATCGACCCGCAGCGCTCCATCGTCGCAGGCAGCGCCCACGGCGGGAAGTTAGCAACGGCGCGCTTTGGCCCCGCCCTGGCGAGGGCCCACCAGAACTACACCCACGCTGGACTCTGGACCTTCGTAGACGACACCGCCGCCAGAACCGAAGGGGAGCCCGAGCAGGTCGCCAAGGACCGCGCCGACGTTGGGGCGATCCCCTGCAACGGCACGGTCGAGGCGGAGCTCAAGGTGTCGCCGAAAACCACCGCCATCGCTTCCAGCCCAGCGGCGGCGCTCGACGCCCACGCCACCCTCAAGCGCGAGGGGCGCCCCATCAAGTCGGCCAACGCCCCCGCCGACTTAGGGCCGACACCGTCGGGGCGCGCAGGAGGGCGGAGGCGAAGGCCACCAAGAGGGCGCTCAAGGCGAAGCGGAGGACAGGCCGCATCATCGCCAAGATCCGCAGGCACGCCTCGCTCGCCGAGATCGCGAAGGGCCTCTGGACCACGGGCTCCAGACCGCAGGGGGCCTACAGGCCATCACGCCCCCCCCCCCCCCCGAGCGCCAACGCCCAGCAGCGGCGCCAAGCCGCCCAGGCGATCGCAGGCAAGGCCCCCGGCAGGTGCCTCACCACCACGCTCGCAGTGCCCCTCGGCGACAAGGACCCTGGCATCGAGCCCCGTGGGCAGACCATCCTGGAGTGGCTCTCCTTCAAGTTCGCCGACCCGAACCATCACAAGCGCGTCACCCACGCCTGGCGGCTCATCTTCGCGAAGACCATCGGCTACGGCAACAAGCGCTGGCGCAAGGTGGTCGGCCCCACCTCTGCCGTCCAGGCCATCCTCGTGGACGCAGGGTGGGACTGCCCGACTCCCCGCGAGTGGCCCCGCCACCCTCGCGAAGGTAAGCAGGCGCAGCAGACGTGGCTCCTTCCTCGCAAGGACTGCGGCGACTGGGAGCAGCGCCGCGATGAGATCGACCCTTCGCAATGGGGCTTCGGGTTCTGCCAGACCACCGAGACTGGCTATTGGAACGACGCCACAAAGCACCTCGACGGCGAGGGCCTCCAGCGAGGCGGGGCCGATGTACACGCAGCCACCAATGTGACGAATGGGTCCATGCGCAAGGGCCGGTTCGACCAGCGGGCCCTCAATATATGCGCGGTCGCGGGGGCGCAGTGGCCCAGGAAGAGGCTCACCAGTGCTGGCTACCAGGCAGACACGGCATGCCCGAGATGTGGTGCGCCATCCGAGACCCTGATGCACGGGGTCTGGCTATGCCCCTCCATCCGCGACCGCGAGGATTACCAGAAATCTGCCGCGCTCCTCCCCTCTGCCCTCGTTGGCGCAGGACGCCGCCCCAGCATGCTGGCGTCGTGGCCTAGCCGCCCGCGCGGACACGCACCCCGTCTTCGTTGATCTGGGCGGGGACGGTGGGCGGAGCTGGGTTGGGTGGGACTGGGAGGGGCGCATCGACTCGGACGGCCCCCTAACCTTGTGATGGAAGACGCCTCAGAGAGAGGCTTTCGTAGGAAAAACCATAAATTAGCTAAAAATTATACGAAAATTATGGTTTTTTTAGAAACATGGAATTCGGTTTTGAATACGTTTTGGATACTTCCAAATTGCAGAGACGATTTTGCCTATCCCACGGGATGTGCGGACCGATGTCATCATTGAAACTGAGCCACCCACCAGTACGCGAGAAACCCTTTGAAGACGCAGGGCCAAGCAACCAAAAATCATGTTCATCAAGCTGCTGCTGTCTCCTGCTTGCTTTCCTGTGCTGTCCTCTGCTCTGCCCCCACCCCCAGGAGGGCAGGAAGGGAAAGGCAGGAGGAGGGCAGCAGGGGAAGGGAAGAAGGGTCAGGGAGGGTAGGGGAAGGAAAGGAGGAGGAAGGGCAGGAGAGAAGAAGAGAGGAAGTCAGCAGGAGCAGAAACAGCAGCAACAGCAACAGCAGAAAGGGGCAGGAAGGTGAGAGGCAGCAGGAGCAGCACAAGGGAAGAGGGAGGAAGGAGACACGACTTCCAGGCGCCCCAGGAGTCAGGCTCTCCGGGCGCACAGGAGCACGAGGACTTGCATGCCTCGTGCTCGCGCAGAGGGGCGGCGAGCGGCTGTGGGGTTCCTCCCCCTCCTTTGGTGTTCCTCTTCCTCCTCCCTCCTCCCCCCCCCCTCCCTCGTCCTCCGCTCCTCCTCCTCCTCCTCCGTCCCTCCCTCCCTCCCCTCTTCTCCCCTCCCCCCCCCTCCCCCTCCTTCACCTCCTCCTCCTCCTCCACATCACCGCCGTCGCGGCTTCGAGCCGCGAAGCGCCGCCTACCTCGGCAGCTCGCCGCGCTCCCGCGCGTGCTCCGCCACGGAGGCGATGGTGGCGTGGACCGCCTCCTTGTCCACCTGGGCGGCCGCCAGCCTCTTGAACTCTGCGTTCACCACGCGCCTGATGCGCACGGCGCTCCTCATCGTCTCCTCGTCCTCCAGGTGGTGCAGCAGCGCACCCTCGACCTGGTGCACCGCCGCCGCATCGCAGGTGTACTTGTGCACCGCCGAGAGGGCCTCAGGAACGGCCACGCCGTAGAAGTTGCGATCGTCGTGCAGGTGCTGCACGCCTGCTCTGAAAGAACCCACCGCGTGATCGAAACGATCTCCGTCGATCACGAAAAGCTTGTCGTCGGCCTTGGCCTGCAACTCAGTCCACGTTGCAGTGCTGGCCATGCCCCTGCGCCACGGCAGGTCGCCGTCGCCGTTTGGCGTGCCCATCAAGGCCACCAGCTTCTCGTAGCACGACCGCGCCTGGCCGACAGCGTCGCTGTTGTCGTGCTCACGCTGCGCCTTGACCAGGGCGCGGGCGTTCTTGACGACCAGCGCCACCCTGTCCTGGAGTGTTCCTGGCACTGGCGCCTGCCCGTCGATGGAATCAGACGCGAGCACCAAGGCCGTCAACAAGGCGCGGTCGTGAGCAGGCTTGGAGCGGATGGCAGGCGTGCTGCCCGTGGCGAGGAATGCCTTCTGCTCAGCCAGCGCTCTCGAGGTCAATCCCAGGATGCGCACCGTGTCGCTGAGCTGGTCAACCTTGCAGCACCACGACTCGACGCTGGCCCACAACCGCTGCGCCGTGGAGCACACGGCACCGAACGAGTCATCATCATCCACGGCGGCCAGCTGCGCGAGAGACGCCAGAAACATCTCCTCGATCTCGCTGCCGAATTCGTCTGTCGCCCGCGCCTCGGCGGGAGGGCGCTCCTCCTCCTCCTCATCCCCCCACTCCGTCTCGTTTTCCTCCTGCTCCTCCTCCCTCTTCTCCTCGTCCTCTCCCCCTGGGTGTGCCTTCTCCCTTCCTCCTCCCCCCCTTCCTCTCCCTCTTCTCCATCCTTTTTTTTTGTTGATGTTTTTGTTATCGACCTAAGGGCGCGATAAGAAAACCAGCACCATTGGGCAACGCGAAGTACGGCCACCCAGCGATTGCTTCAAGAACACTGAGACTGCCGCCGCGCAGGCATATGTGCATACCCAGGGATGACAGCCTACGCATGCCGAGAAACCTACAACAACTCTCGCACCACCGCCAAAAGAGAAAATGTACTCAAACACAGAATTCGTCGGCTCACGGCCGCCCAGGAGAGGAGAGAGTGACCTGCGAGCTGCGAGTTGCGAGGTTGGCGGCCGCGTCTCTGCCGCGGGCGCCCCAGGGCGCGGGCGCGCTATGAAGCGCAGCCCGCGGCGTCACTGGTAGTGGGCGCCGTTGCAGTTGCGGTAGACGAGCCAGGCTGCGTCAGGATGGCGCCGCCGAATGTCTATTTGTAGTGCGCGAAAAAAAGTCTGCCCGCCAGAGGGGACAGCGACAAGCAGCACACTTGCATGCGTGATCATCCTCGGATGCTTCACCGATGTCCCAGACACTGCATTGCATCACTGGCTTTGTCAACCACGCCTTGAAAAGTCCGCAACCCCGAGACGGCCCAGAAACTGCATTGCAAGGAATTGCCTTGCATCACATATGTGTCAATCACGCCTTGAAACGCCAGCCACCCCGAGACGCCCTAGGAACTGCATTACACGGAACTGCATTGCATCACTGGTTGTGCAATCACACCTTGAAAAGCAAGCCACTCCGAGAGGGCCTAGAAACTGCATTGCACAGGAGGATGAGGGCGAGGAAACGAAGTAAGAAGAGGAGGAGGAGGGATAGGAGGGGGAGGAGGAGGAGAAGGAGGAGGAGGAGGAGGAGGAGGAGGGACGGAGGAGGAGGATAGAGGAGGAGGTAGGAGGAAGGAGGAGGGAGGAGGAGGGAGAGGGAGGAGGAGGAGGAGGAGGGGGAGGAGAAAGAGGAGGAGGCATTTTCATGAGGCATCAACCAACATCCGACAAGCAGAGCCCAAACGCCAGGAGCCCCGCGTGTTGCCACGCGGAAGCGGCACAATGGTCCCAAACGACACCGTTTAAGGGGGCTGCCGCAAGAAACACCGAACAAACTCGAAACGTAATGCCCGTAACACAATCACGGTGGGTGCATTACCGAGAAACGTGTGGGCAAACACAGCGCCAGGTGAACTTCGCCACGTTGAGTGCGTGATCAGAGAAAGGCGTCAACCACAAGCTTGACGGTCTTACCAAATCTGGGCCTACGGGCCCATGACAATCGCTTGGTGGAAGGCCAGGCATACAGCCCATGGCGTAACGGATCATTATCACAGGTATTACTGGGTGCCAGGCAAGTGCCATTCATTTTGACAGTGGTGTTGGAGGCTACAGGCCCCGAGCTGAGAGTGCATGGTTGGTTCGTTGCGGCCTCTTGTTGCTGCTCCTCCTCCTCATTCTTCCTCCTCCTTCCTCCTCCTACCGCCTCCTCCTTCCCTCTCCTTCCTCCTCCTCCTTCCTCCTGTTCTTCCTCCTCCTACTGCTGCTCAGTCTTCCGCCTCCTCCTTCCTCCGTCTCCTCCTCCTCCTCTGTCTCACCCCTCCCTCCCTCCTCCTCCTCCCTCGCCCTCGTCGTCGCCATCTCAAGCCTTGGCGAAGGCCTGCGGCACGAGCGCCACCACCTTCGCCGCCTCCTCCCAGTGGCCGTGGGGCAGCACGGCCTCCGAGCTCTGCAGCTTGAACTGCCTCAAGAGCGCCATCGCCTGCTCGAGCACCGCACCGTTGTGGAAGGTGTCCCGCAAGCCCTCGGCCGTTGCCTTGAACTCCTCGAGCGCGGCCTTGTTCGAATGGAAGCACGTCATCATGAGGCCGATCTGCTCCAGCATGATCTCTGCCGAGGCCTTCTGCTTCGAAGGAGTCCCCATAGCTTCGGCACGAACCTGCATGTCACCAAAGCTGAACTTGGACAACAGCCAATTCTCGATGGAGTCGGCGTATGGGCGCCACACGCTCGCATCGAGATCGCCCTTCATATGGACAAGCTCCTGCAACATGGCATGGGGATCGAGCTGCGTGCTGTTCTGGTGAACGATCTGCTGCGTCCGAAGGTGGATCGTATCGCCCCACTTCTCGAGGCCAACGATGTTATCCATGAACCGCTTGTACTGTTTGTTGTACCACTCGTTGCCCTTCAGCGCTGCGAAGACGAGCCCAGGCATGGAGTGTTTCATGCCTCGCTGCTTGGCCGCCTCCGCCAAACGAGAAACAGAAGACTTGCCAGCAACCTTGATGTGATCTATGATGCAGCACAACGCTTTGCAGATCGTGAGGCAAGTACTGAACATCTCATCCACCTCAGGGCTGATTGAAACATCTGCATCGTCAATCCTATCATCGAACCACTGGATGGCGTACAGTGCGAACTTCTCTGCATCGGACTTTTTGGGCTCACCTGCCTCGATAAGCTTCAAGAGGTACCGAACGATCAGCTTATCGGAGAAAAGTCTGGCCTTCTCCTCCTGGCTCATGGCGATGGCGCTGAGCGTCGGCCGCATGGGATCGAAGGTCAGCTCATGAGGGCTCAGCGGGTTCATGATGCAGAAGAACTTATCAACGTCAAAGTCAGGCTTGTCCACGAGGTCGGAGACCGCGCGCTCGAGGAGGGCCCTCTGGAATCTCTCGGGAAACTCCACATCACGAAGCTTCGAAAGGCATGCGTCCAACTCCGAGCGGTCGACCGTCGCGATCTGAAGGTGTTTGATCTGCTGAGCTGCCGCGTACTGCTCCTCGTGGTCCTCCCAGATCTTCAGCTCGACCGTGGCCCCCATCTTGCGAAGCTTTTCCTTGAGCACGTCCGCCCCGCCCATCGAACGACCAGTGTTGCTCTGCATGCAGTCGGCAATGCTGGTGGCATTCATCTTCGCCTGGACGAGCGCCATGGCCTCAGATGCCACTGGGGAACCTGCCGTCTGCTGCACACTGCCCGAGTCGGAAGCAGCGCCAATCGGCCCCCTCGGACCTGACCGAACTGAAGCTGCAGCCAACGTAGTTGCTCCAGAACGTCGGCCCCTGCCACCTCCCTTGGAACTTCGCTTCGGAGCTGCGGTTGGAGTAGATGTCAGAAGTGGCACTGCAGTCCGCGCGCCTCCATCGACCGACTTCTGCCCGTCATCATCATCACTTGGTTCTGCAACATGATCAGCCAGATCGGGACCCTTCAACGCTACCTTCTGACGGATGTCGTTCATTGAAGCCGCGTTCTGGTAGGGACTGCAATCCATGAACTCGTCGAGCTTGACCTTTGTGAAGATGGTCTGGGCCTGACTGGAGTGCAACTGGTTGTCAGCCATTTGCTTGTACTGCTGACGCTGCTTGAACGTAGTCGTGAAGACCTCGTAGAGCACGTCGGGCTCCGACTCGTCCTCCACGCACACACCCTTGAACTTCCCACCCTTCCCGTCGTCGAGGTCCCTGATCACCTTGCCGCACTGCTGAGGCGCTTTGCCGAACACCTCCGTGAACCGCTTGACCGTGAGACCCTTGAGGCGCCTGAACGCCCGCACGCCATGGACGCAATCGATGGTCACATCCTCAGCGAAAAAGTTCTTCTCCTCGAGCCCCAACTTCACGCGCAAGGCAGCCTCGACCTGCTTGTTAAACTCAGGGTCGGTCCTGAGCTGATCCTTGAACTCGGCCAGCGTCATCCATCCGAAGGCAAGGGCGTGAACGTTGAGATGATTCTGGCACATCTCAGTGTTCCCTGCAACAGGCTTAGCACAGGCCCCATTGTCGCCAACACAAGTCTGGACCTCCTTTGCGTTGGCCCTCGACCTCTTCGAAGCGCGAACCTCAGCAGGCTGCTCGCTGGAACCCTTCTTGGCCATGGGGAAAAACAACTGCGCGCCGCACACTTGGAAAGCACCAACAACCTTTGGAGGTTTCAGCCACCAACAAGCTCTGCACACAAGTTGCGTAGATCCCCAAACAGTGAACTTTCCAGTCTGTCTGTCGGTCCTCCTCCTCCCTCCTCCCCCCTCTTTCCTCATCCTCCCTCCTCCCTCCTCGACTCAAGAGGCTTCTTTGATGGCCCTTATGGGGAGAAGAAGCGTTTGGGGGGGGGGCAGATCTCCCAGGCAGAAACATACCAACTTGAGGCCGGATTGCCACACTCATTCTCGGCAAATCGGGCTCTTTCGAAAACCAAGCCAGGGATGCGGGGTGGACGTTCTCATGAGAAAGGCCGTGTGTCACACGTGTGCGGTTGCAACCGAACGCTTGTTGTTGTAATGTTGACATGCTTGCTTGCAGTGATGCGCGCGTGCGATCTTTAAGTACCGCTGTGTTTGTATGTACATTGCCTTGCGTGCTCATTGATCGCCCCCCTAGCCCGTAAGAAATCAACAGCGGTGGGACCCCTACTCGATCTTATTCGGATGAAGCCTTTGGCAAACCCGCTGGCAACCTCAGGAGGTGGGAGGGAAAGACGGAAGTCTCGCTCAAGAATGTTGAGTACACATCTCAAGATGTTGGGCAAATGTGCTGGAAGGCAGATGCGTCACATCGGGATAGCAATGGACACCAATCATATTCTCAAGAACTGCGAAAGGAAGCGCCGCCACATTCGAATGTCAATGCCAAGCAATCAAAGACACGGTTGAAAGAAAGACCTCGCAACATTGAAATCGATCTGATTGAAACCGTCTCACGGTCAAGCTGAACGCATGAACCTCTCAATCATAAAGGTATGTGTTGTGACATATGCATGTGTACACGGGCGCGTGACCGACAGACATCAGAGAGACGCCCCAAGACTCCTAAGGCTTAAGCCCCAAATCGCCCAAAGACGCCCAAGGCTCCTGAGAACCCAATGACGCCTCAGGCCCTAGACACCCATGAATGCCTAAGGCCCCAAGACACACTTTCCCTTTGGACCACCGTGTCTGACGTGAGGTTTGGCATCAGAGCATCCTAGAGTTAAACTCTTTATTCGTAATGCACGGACTCATGTGTACACCCTTTCCTTTACATCATTGATCCTCATCGTTACGGCGGTCACGGTCGCACATGTTAAGAGCAGCGAGGCACACCGACACATACATGCCATAAGGCCCCATCAAAGCCTAAAGAAACAGAAGTCCACAGAGTGCCTACAGACATCCAATATCCCTAGAAACCCAAACACGCTCTAAATCCCCAGACGCCACAAGAGACCTCAGGCCCCAAAGCACCCACAGACGCCTCAGAACCCAGCGACTTCTAATGAAGGCCTCGACCAATACCACTGGAGGCCCCGAGAGCATGCGAAGGCACAATGGACACGGTCAAAGAGAAAGCAACATGTCCAATGCATCACCGCCGATGCGAACACAGTTCACTCAGCTTGCGAGCAGCACCGTTCGAAGCTCGCAGGCGCTCCTCTAGAAGGATCGTCCAAAAGAACACGCTGAAGCTGAAACCTCGGCAGTCTCTGCTGCCCGAAACTTCGGAAACCTCGAGGGCCTTCACCCCTGCAAGTTTCAAGGACGAATCCACATCTTCCCTCCCCATCTTGGTCATCAGGACCGACACCAGAAACGAAAATCTATGAGATGGCATGCTAAACCCTCCCCCAATCGATGTTGCACAAACGAGCTTAAACATTTGAACCCTGGGACACCGCTGCTGGGGCTGAGATCTCAGCCAGGATAGTTGACGGCTCTGTCAGCTGCTGGTGACCAAAAGGGTCGACCTCATCCTCAAACATTTTGGTATCCTCCTGCCACGGCGGGAGGTCGTCTGGAGCAGCTGGTGGAAGCTGCGGTTGACGGTCACGGCACCCACGGCGAGTGCGATCTCTCTGCTCACGCGGCTGCACAGGATCCAGCGCCAAGGGCCGCTTGACACGCTTCACGATCATCGCCTTGGGCTGCTGAGCAGGAGGCCTTGCTGGTTCGGCTGGAGGCTCGGCTGCTGCAGGAGGCTCTGGAGGCTGTGCAGCAGCAGGCGCTGCTGCTAGTTCGGCTGGTGGTGGACTGTCGTCGCCGCTGATGTCGATTGGCGCTTCGGGCAACATGATCTGCGTCCCAGCACTACTGCGCAACTTCAGCAACCACGGCGTCGGCGGCAGTACTACACTTGACGAGGCTGCCTCGCTGGTCGTCGGAGCAGCCTCCTCCTGGACGGCGCAGGCGGCAGGGGCAGCCTCCTCCAGGGCCGCACAGCTGGCAGAGGCGACCTGCTGAGGTTGTTGGTGCCACTCTGGAGGCATCTTCCACTGGCTGTTGATCCTCTCTGGCGAATCAGCGGGAGTAGCCGCCTCAAGCTCTGGCGGCGTAGGCAATTCTTCCGCCGGAATCGGCACGCACTCAGCCTGAACGCCGCTGCGGCTCTCAGGATTCCCTTCGGGCGGCGCCGCCTCCTTTTGATCCCCAAAGATGTGCAGCCTCAGTGGGAGGGTCACATCGACTTTCTTGTTGTACCACATCGGCAAATCTGGATCCTTGATGATTACACTGAGCCGCCCATGAACATCAGCCTTTAAGGCCATGGCGTTGAGCTGAAGAACCAAAAAATGGGGTGCCAGACGATGTCTTGCGTCCTCTAGAGAAAAAACAGCAACGTCACGGAACATAAGAAGATGTGTATCTGAACTCTCACGGCACAAGTCTGAATGAGCAAAATCAAAGACGCAAGGGCTGAACCCAGATATCCTTAAGACACCCCCAATGCCTAGAGCACCAAGAAGCCCAAACCGCCAAAGACTACAAGACCATAAGCCACAAACACCCAAAATACTTATAAGGCCCCTAGACCAAGTCAAGACCCCGAATACCCCCAAACACGCAAAGAGGCCGAAGGGCCCTAGACGCTCACCCAAAGACGCCTAAAGCCCCAGACGCCCCAAACATGCCAAAGCACTCAGAATACCCACAGCAGTTTACAGCATCCTAGAGCACGACCGCTTGCTTGCATTGCCCGAGAACCACCAGACACGCCTAAGGCCCCTAGACATCCAATGACGCCGAAAGCCCACAGGCACCAACTGACGCCTGAGACACCGCAACATGCGCGAGTTAACTTACTGCGCATGAACCAAATCGTCCTGCCCCGCGCGGGGGGCACGAGGCGCATTGACAACCGATTGTGGCACCAGGGGCGATGCCCTGACTATGCTACACCGATGTCTGATGTCACGCCCTCGCCACGTTGAAATTAACTGACATGCAAGTCACTCACGCCGCTGACCACCCCTTATTCAAAGGACCTCGAGCAAATCGCCTGACCGTGCGCCAAGCGACTTGCCCTAGGTGCGGACGTCAGGGCCACATGCGCACAACCCCTACCTGATAAACCATGGCTACAGACCATGCCATCCCATGTCCTGCCAACGTCTACCCGCCATGCCCTAACAGACCCACCCCCGCGCCGACCTTGCCTCAGCCAACCCTGCCCCCTTCCGACGCATCCCTTATCACTTCACTGTGCCCGCCCATGCGCGATCCCGCGGCGCCAACGCCAACCCCTGCACGCCCCGCGGGCACCCCAGACGCCGCCCGCTGTTCTACGCCGACCGCGGCACCAACCAGCCCGACCATTCCTCTCGCTTCGGTCGGGTCGGGCCCAATCGCACAATCAGCAAGCTCGCACGCGCGCGCAAAACTAGCGACGCGCCCATCCTCGCACCAGGCGCCCGCGTTCCACCCCTGCAAACCAGCTGTCACGCGGCGCAGACCCCTGCGTCTTGGCGCATCACGTGGGCAAACCATGCGCTTCAACCGAGACATCATCCATTGCCTCTCGCGCGCATGGGCGCGCCGCGCAGCATATTCGGCTTGCGCGGGATGCGAACGTGGCGCCAGTTAGAAAGACGAGCGTTCCCTGCGCGTGCCCAACGAGCCAGCCGCCCAACGTGATTTAGAACCACGCGGCAGCGCCAATGCATTGGAGCGAACCATGGAATGACTGCGGCTGCGGCGGGCAACGAGCAATGCTAGGTGGAGAGGGCGCCAGCGGTACAGGGCAGAAAGGGCGCGATATCGAAGAACAGGGAAGCCGCTTGGGCGCGGCGTCCAAAAGCATATCCTAGGAGGGCCAGCGCAGGAACGCACGTTTCAAAATCCGAAGGGCCGCCGCTCGCGACAATGGGCCCGAGTCCCAAGCGATTCGCCCGCGGTTCAAGGCGCGACGTATCTTGGACGGCATGACTTCCTCGATTCTCCGCACCACCGCTTCCGCAATGCGCCGCCGACCGCCGCCATCGCCCTCGGCAGCCCCTATCCCGCCAACCGCAGCCCGCGCAAACTCACCTCGCAGCCCCGCAGCCTCCGCCGCGCCGCCCGCCCGACAGCCCCCCGTGTCAACTTGCTCAGCCCAACCTGATCGCAGCCACCGCGCACCCGCGCGACGCAATCCTTGCCACGTGCCGCCCGATACCACCACCGACATTACGCATGTACCGCGGGCCTCAGCGGACCCTCCGCCACCCCGCCACCCTGCCCAAACCGAACCTCTTCAACCGCGCAGCCCATGAGACCGCCCGCGCGACCATGCTCGCGCAAACACCGCCGCCACCGCCACCGCCGCGCGCGCCCTCCTCCCCGCTTCGATGGCGCGCGGTGCAGCTCATTCCATTCCGATGCCATCGACAGCCACCGCCGCCTGTCCGCATGCCCAAAGCCCCATCCAGCCAACGCCAGCCGCCACGCACGCGCGCGCTAGCGCGCGCTACTTCGCCACAGCGATCCAACGGGCGCCCTTTCCTCACGCCCGAGCCCCGAGCAGCCCCAGGCGCGCCCGACAATTGCCCCTGCACGCCAAGCGCGCGCGCGCCCCATCGCAGGCAGCCGCGGCAACGACGGCCAGCATGGGCGGACGGTCGCGCAAGTGGCGGAGAGGCGGGCGCGGGAAACCAGATGCAGAGGTTGGGTTGCGCGCAGAGGGCATTCCGAACGGCGGTGCTGACCAAAGGCCGAACGCCACAGAGGCAGCAGCGGTGGCGCGAAGCCGTCCGCTTGGAGGTGGGTAGAACGGAAGTCAGACGGCGCGGAATGTCGCCTTGGCGCAGCGCCGCGCATCACCAGTGACATGAGTTGATTGCGCTGCGCAATTGAAGCGAACGACATTCAGAAACGAAGGCGCCCTAGACAACGCCCCCCCCCCACGGGAATTGCGCATCCGATTCCAAGGGCAACGATGGCGCTTGCCGCCGAGGGCGCCAGCGCGCGCGCTGCGCAGATTTGACGCGCTGGTTGCACGCCCTCTGAGCCAAGGGCAGCCAGCGCCTTAAAGCCAGCCCGATGATGCGACTTCATCCTGCGAGCGGTCGCTGTAAGGCAAGTGAGCGCGACGAAGTCGAGCGGGGCGCTCAGCGCAAAGCCACTTCCGAAGAAGCCGCGTACCGCCCGACTTCCGTCGTAGAAAGTTTGCGCGCGGACCCCAGCGGCAACGGCCGCGGCACGTGCGCCAAATACAATGGCACGCACCGCAGCCGTAGAAGCGGCGACACAACGCACTGGGGGGAGGGCGCGCACGGGCGAGGGCCTTGGCGGAGACGAACCCTCGAGGACACGAGGTTTACGTAGCGGCAACGCAGCAGTGGACGGGCGCCCCCCACAGAAAACACGGTGCGCACGGTCTGTATATGCATCAAAAAATAAACTGCGGCGGAGGAAGGAAATTTGACACCCTGGGGTAGATTGCAAAAATCCAGGACGATTGTTCTACATGTTACTGATGCCGCCACACGCAGCAGATTGCCACCAAACGTGCTTACCCACCTTCGCTGTACAATCCCACCAGCCCTTTAGGGCGTAGGTGGTCTAGAGCGTTTCCTCTGCCAACCCCCCTTCTTTCCCTTCGGGGAGGGGTTTACCCCCCCCCTTACCCCTCCCCACTGACCTGGACGAGGCGTCCCGCGAGGTGTCAGGGACGCCCAAGATGGCTCAAGACGGCTCCAAGAGCGAAAAAGCGAGAAAGCACAAAACATTGATTTTCCTTAGGTTTTGGAAGGATTTTGGCCTCTTGGGGGGGCCCAAGAGGCGCTTCGAGGCACTCTAGAGGGGCAACCCTAATTGGAGCTCCCCCCTTCTTTGATAGATCTCCTCCAAGATGGCCCCAAGAGCGCCCCGAAGGCCCCAAGAGCGCCCCAAGAGCGCCCCAAGAGGGCCCCAAGAGACCCCAAGAGGCCCCCAAGAAGCCTCTAAGAGGCTGTCAAGAGACCCCCAAGAGGCCCCAAGAGAGTTCAAGATGGCCCAAGACGGCTCCAAGAGCGAAAATGCGAGAAAGCAAACAACATTGATTTTCCTTAGGTTTTGGAAGGATTTTGGCCTCTTGGGGGGCCCAAGAGGCGACTCGAGGCACTCTAGAGGGGCAACGCTAATTGGGGACCCCCTCTTCTTTGATCGATCTCCTCCAAGATGGCCCCAAGAGCGCCCCGAAGGCTCCCAAGAGCGCCCCAAGAGCGCCCCAAGAGCGCCCCAAGAGGCCCCAAGAGGCGCCCAAGAGGCCTCCAAAAGGCTCCCAAGAGACCTCCAAGAGGCCCAAGAGGCTCCCAAGACGGCCCAAGACGGCTCCAAGAGCGAAAAGGCGAGAAAACACAAAACATTGATTTTACCTAGGTTTTGGAAAGATTTTGGCCTCAAGAAGGGCCCAAGAAGCGATTCGAGGCACTCTAGAGGGGCAGCGCTAATTGAGGACCCCCCCTTCTTTGATAGATCTCCTCCAAGATGGCCCCAAGAGCGCCTCGAAAGCTCCCAAGAGCGCCCCAAGAGCGCCCCAAGAGAGCCCCAAGAGGCCCCAAGAGGCCCCCAAGAGGCCTCCAAGAGGCCCCCAAGAGACCCCCAAGAGGCCACAAGAGGCTCCCCGAGATACGCAAGAGGCCCCCGGGACCGCCAAGAGGCTCCAAAGACGGCCCAAGAGGCCCCCAAGCTCGCCATTGTCCTCCTCCTCCTCCTCTTTTTCTTCCTCCTCCCTCCTCCCCCTCCCCCTCCTCCTCCTCCTCCTCCTCCTCCTCCTTTTCCTTTTCCTCCTTCTCGTCCTCCTCGTCCTCGCAGTCCTCCATCTCCTCCTCCTTATCTTCCTCCTCCTCCTCCTCCTCCTGCTCCTCCTCCTGCTCCTCCTCCTGCTCCTCCTCTTCCTCCTCCTACTCCGACGACGACGGCTCCTCCTACATCCTCCCCCTCTTGGGGTATATGGCGGCTCACCCCGCCCTCTGTTCTTCTGCATGCTCCCCCGCTTCCCTCATAACCTCCACTCCCCTGGGACTCATTTCTGGACGGGCTGGTGGGGATACGCGAAGCGTCTAGAATTTTTGTACAATTCGATGTCGGGGGCTTTCTACCTTATTTTCACCCGTACAATTGGTCGTACAATTTTAACGCAATTATTGTACAATTTACGTTTGAATTACGTTTAAATTACGTTTGAATTACGTTTTCATTACCTCCTTGAATAAGCCTCCGAATGTCGATACGGTTCGGATTACGGAGGTGAATTGACCTCGGGCGTCGGTTCGCAATGTGAATGCGTTGCGTCGGGCCCTCGCGTCAGCGCATCGCTTCGACTTGGACGCGCTGGCGCCCCCATAGTGGGCCGTCGACGCGATCCGCAACATCGCGCCGCACTGGTAGCAGTTCAATGTTGGCGCGGAAGCCCATCGGCTAGATGAATCACCGCGCGCTCGGGGGCGCAGAATGGCGGCACGCCCGCCAGCGATCGAACGCGAAACCGCGGCGCAGCCGCGCGCTGCCGCGGGCGCCCGCCCGCGCGATCGTGACCTGAGAAGCAGGCAGGTGCAAAGGCGCGGCTGCAACCGTTACGCGTAGACGGAGCATCGAGACGGGCGGGCCGCCATGGCCGCCGCGACCAAAGTTGGGTCGGAGGCGGGAGTGCGCAGCGCGCCAAAAGCTTCTGCGTTTCACGTCGCGGCGAAGCAGCGCGAACTGGGCGGTGCGGGGCGGGCGCGAGGAGAACATCTTCAACGGCGGCGCGCCCGCCCCGCGGCGCGCAACGCGCCCAAATCGTCCCGATAGAATCCAACGGGCATCTCGCCGCGTAGAGGTGCGGCCCAGAAGTGCGCCGCGCATTGTGGACCTACTTCGCAAGAGTGGTCGGAACATAATTGCTTCGCGCATTACAATTCGGATCAAACGCCGCCTTCTTGATGCACCAATGCTCACGTATGCCATGGTTAGCGGGCTCGCGCCATATGCAACTCACCGCGGCAGCGCGTCGCATGCCGACATGTTCATGCGCACGAAAGAGAAATACACGCCAACGCGCGCTGTAAATCACACCGGTATGTTCGCCCCACTAGGGCGCTGCAACTAACGATCTTGGTAGAAAAAGCAAAAGCTGCCGAAACTGCATGGGGCGCGGGAGAGGACGAGTGAGAGTTATTCGCGCGCGTCGCGGCGCCATCCACGCGAGCGCGCCCTAGAGCGCCCCGTGGCTCTTGCAAGCGCCGCCACGAAACCGCGCTAATCCGTGCAAGCGCTACCAAAAACAACATTGTCGTTGTCGATGAAGAACTAGAACCCACGCGCGCGATGGCGCGCGCCATGCAGAGCGCTGGTTCAGGCGGGCGCTGCCGACGTTTCGTCAAATGGCGGCGGCGCGCCTGCTAACGCCGCGCAGCTCTGTAAATGAAAACAGCAATGCAAAGGGAGACGCGGCGGGCAATGTTTCCCGCTGGCATCGCGATGTCGCCGCGCCGACGACCGTCGCGGCTGCGTTTGGTTTCCAGTGCCCAAAGGTGGACATACTACACGAATCGGCGTTCGCATCTGGTCCAGCCGCGCGCGCGCAACGCGCGCGGGTGACAGCGTCCGTTGCGGCGCGCATGCCGAAAACCAAATGTGAGACTCGCCTTTCAAGGCGGAAGCACGGAGGCATGCAACGACACTCACGAAGCTGCTCGCCCCTGCCTTGGCAGCGCGCGATGAACGGACGCCCGCGCGGAACGCGATGCTATAATTGACTTAGGAAACAAGCAGACGTTTCAAGACGGATTCACAACCCGAATCGCAGCCCAAGTTCGCGCTTGCTGGCGCCGTAAAATCATTTTCAACCAGCCGCCCGATGCCACCGAACCGCCTTGCGCACGACACAATCACGAACGCAACGCTGGCGGTAATGCCGCTGCAGTCGGGAATTGCGCCGCTGCCACTGAAATAGCAGCCGCCGCGCTTAGCGATCGCAGTATGCAAAGGTCACAACAGGATGCGTTCGTCTTGTTCGATGGCGACATCAGCCGACGTCTCTGCGATTCAGTTAGTTACCGTTCGCAACGGCGAAACAACATTTTCCGCGCAGCGGAACTCGCAGCCCCACGGGCGCCAACGATGCGAGCATCTGCGCGCATTGCGGCGCCCGCTGCGGGCGGGGGGGTGGCAACCTGAAGCCATTTTCAAAAACAGCAGCCGCGGCGCGCACGAGCACAATGCGAATGGTGCATTACTAATGCCGACGACAACGCTACCCAGAATGACACTGTTACCCATTGGGCCTACAAGAAACACGTGCCGTTCGTCGCGCAACTAATGGCGGATGCCGCCACGACAACGGCGGGGGGAACAGCGACGCTAGCGCGTGGCCAGCGATGCCAGCGGGCGCAGCGGGGCACGCAGCGCAGCGCCAGTTGTGTCACCGCAGACGAAAAACCCGACGATCAGAGTCTTCGCGCTAGGCCCGCAATGTGAATCACGCCGCCCAGGAGATCGGATTCCGATAACACGCGTCGCGCGCGTGGATGGGATCGCGCTGGCGCGTCGCCCGCAAGCGCCAGCGCGGTCGCACAACGTCTCTCAGTGCCAGGTTCGTTATACTCGCCTTCCTGTTTACCAGCATTCATTACCCCATCTTGGGTAAAGTCGAATGTGTGGGCGGCTACCACTACGACAGCGACTACTACTGCGACTTTTGCGATTACTGCTGTTACGACGACAACTAGAGTTATGCTTACCATCACTACTGCAATGTGTAACATTAGTAACAAGTAGTTCTGTCATACCACGACCACGGCAGCTACTGATGTCAATACCTTCGGTCGTTACCATTCGCATCATCAATAGCACCACTGCGGCAACTGCGATTACTACGACGACCCATAACATTACACTTGCGACCGTATTACTTATATGTTTTACTACTGCTGCTACTACGACGTCTACTACCAAGACTACTTCTACGACTACTGTTGCCACTATTGCTACTAATGGTGCAATGTAGCCGTGCTGGACCACTGCTTCAGCGCTGTCTTAGCGTTCAACGAGCGACGCGAGGCGGGCCATTCGAAATGCTTACTGTGGTTGCAACACCGTAGGAGCAATTGCTCGGGTAACGCTGACATAGTTTGCTTCGGATGGGCACGTCGCTTGTGCGATTGTGCTCGCACCCCTCCTTCAACGAGCATGTGCAGTATTCTTCGTGCCGCTGGTACCCTCCGAAGCGGCGCTCCAACAGTTGTCATGTTCTCTGCGTACAACGTGGCAAGCACGATTATAGACATGATCGTTGCCGCGCGCTGCTTTAACTTACACGCGTGGCTCGTTTAGGAAAGGACATATTAACGCTATAACGACAGCGTCGCGCTGTCGCCACGCGCACAGTCCCCCAATTGCCAAATCAACCAAACAAAAAACGTTACGTTTCAAAGGTGACCACGTCGCCAAACAGCATGCCATTCGGCGCCCAAGGGCCGTTACGTTAACGGCGCGGCCCGCGATGTGACAGCCTTTGCGTTGCTCACAACCCCAACGTGGACCTCCAGAAACCGACGGCCCCGCAAGGGGGTTATGTTTGAAACGGCACAGCAAGAAACACAACGGAAGCCCTAACATATGCCCTTTCGACACACAGAGACCACACCTGTGATCCAGATGCGATCAGAAACTGCGCTGTTGTGCCCTCGCGGGGGCCTTGCAGGACTTCCACAGCTCCAAGTGTTGCCGCTGGGAGCAGAACAAGCGACGGAGTTGGGCGGAACACGGAGGCTGGATGAGGGTCTACAGGCTGAGAAGGATGACAACGATGAAATCGGGTAGGAAACGCCGACTGAGGATCGAAGGAACGAAACGGGCAGGGGGGGAGGGAAGGAGAAAAACACTGATTGATACAACAACAAACTACCGTGAATATCAGGATCGGGGCTGTAGTGTCTACATCAAGACATAAACCGCGGCACCTCATTGCCCGCAGAGAAAACCTGGAAAGAGTGGCGGAACGTGCCGCAGACATCCTTTGAGCACTGCCCGAACGGGTGGCGGAAATTGCCGCAGGCATTATTTAAGCACGCCCTGCGCCAAAATGAGGAAGTCTAGAGCGGGAGACAAGTAGCGGAGAAGCAGAGGGAAAACGAGGAGGAGGAAGAAGCAGCGGATGATTGATAAAACCGTAGGTGCATGATGCTGAATGATGATGATGAAGATGATGGTAACCATGCCCACTTCCAGTGCTCAAACGGGCTCGGGGCCCTCTCCGTCGCGCAGCGGCCGCTCCTCCCTGAGCAGGGCCTCAGCGTCAGGCAACTGCTCTAATGACTGGCGCGCCGCCGCGCGCTCCGCAAACGCGGGCTGGCAGGCGTGCAGGTGCAGCGCTTTCGTAGGGAAAGCTGGGCACCTACACTGGGCGAGCCAAGCGGCAATGAAACCCAATGGCCTGCCCTGGGCCGCTCTACGCCCAGGGCGCGCAGTGCGCGTGATCTGGCATCTGCCGTGCTCCTCGCGGTTGCCACAGTAACCGTAGAAATCTTGAGACGATGCATAAAAAACAATGAAACCGCCAGGCACATGCACCGTTGGATTCGCCATGTGCCGCGGCCCAACAGGCCCGCGAGGGCCTTCTCCGCCGCCGCCACCGCCACCAGGCGGGGGATCCTCCGGCGGCGGAGGAGGAGGCGGCGGCAGCGGCGGCGGCGGAGGCGGAGGCGGATCGCCTCCGCTCCCGTCATTATGATTCCCCCCGCCGTTGCCACTGCCATCGACCATGTCAGCAGGGTCGCCGTCGTCGCTGGTCGGGCTGTCGTCGGACTCCTCCTGCTGCGGCGATGATCCGCTGTCGCGGTCGGACGCCAGGTCGGGGTCGCGGTCGGATTCGCCATTTGGTTCGGCGCCACGCAGGTCGCCATCGGAAACGTCGGAGCTGTCGTCGGGCGGGCGCTGCCCCCAGGATGCACGATTCGAAGCGCCACCCGACCGTGGTGGCCAGATCGTGCGCAGCAGCGCGCCATGCAGCGGAACCACTGTGATGCAGTTAGGAGCGACGGAGGCTACTGGGCGCATGTCGGGTTTCATGACGAAATAAGCCACCATCCATTTGAAAGAACGATCCACCCGATTCATGGCCTGGACATCGTTCTGGAACTCTGCGCGAGGGCGCAGCGTGATTTCCTGCCCAGGAGCAACAACGCAGTCTGCATTAAAGGCCACGCATGAACCGTCCATGATATGAAACATTGCTTTGTGAGGCGAAATCTGTTGCTTGGCAATGTGGCACCACCAATGGCTGACCACTTTCGGCTGCCCCTCGGCAGGGTCTGAGACGAGGGAAGTGGCAACGAACACGGCGAATACTCTGGCGTCGACAACCATCTGGCGAGCTACAGGGCGAAGCGAAGGACTGAACTCTTTGCCCCAAGCCTTTTTGCGATAATTTTCCCGCATGTTCCACCACCCCAAGCCGTCACCTCTGCACAAGCACATGCCATATATTGAACACACGGGCTTCTTGTCGCGATCTGGAAGAGGCTCCCTTCCATCACCGCGGCTCACCACTTCGTGCATGCGTGACCACTCGCGCAAGATAGCCTCGTGAACGCTCCTGCCCAGAGGCGTGAAGTTGCTGAGGGCAGTAATCTCCTTCGCCTTTTCAAGCAAGGCAACGGGGCTGAACTCCCAATGCGTGAACAGTTCCGACAAGGCAGGCGTTGGTATAACGTCCGAGGCAGGCATGTCGGAGTCTGCAAAGCCAGGAAACCGCGAGCTGATGACGTCCAGTTGGCTGTTCATATACTCCTCGAGCCGCTCGGTGCGGGCAGTTCTCGCTGCCGTCTCAGACTTCTTAGCAGCCCTGGCCGTCGCCATCGTCTGTGTGACGGCTGTCCAAGAAGATAACTCCAGTTCCGCCCCTGGCACAAACCTCACGAGTTGTCCAGAGGCTCCTGCGCCAACGCTGCCATCGAGGAGCGATGCAGCTTGCGCGGCTTCCTTGAGTTCAGCGCGGTGCCGCTGCCTCTTAGTGGGCCCAAAGGGGTTGTCGACGCCGTGGAGGCGATACCGAGCGGTTGCGTCCTTCCCTTTCTCCAGGAGATCTGCGTACCGATCAGGCTCCTCGGCTCGAATGCGCTTGAGCTCAGCGTGCAGTTCACCCATCGACTTTGCAGGGCCAGGGAGCTTGAGCTGCTCGCTGAAGAATGCCCTCTGGACGCCACCAGTCTTGCGCACCTTTCGCGGCCGCGCTGCCGCGCCAGACCCACGAACCCTCTGAGGAAGAAGCCCGCGTGAACCGCATGGCCGAGATACCTTCAACCGCCTCCGAAAGCCTTGGATGAGGCGGCAAGCGCTGATGAGCTCATGTCGTGGGACGTGTGTCTGCACAGAAAGGCCATGGAGCCATCGGCGCAGCGATGCGTGGGTTGCCTCAACAGGTGCTTGATCGCACAACGTCAAGAGAAGAACAGTTAACAGCTCGACTGCCATGCCAGTCGACGTCAAGTCATCCCCATGGCGATCAAGGAAATCAGCACTCCAGGAGTCCTTCATGCCGCGGCAATCGGACTTGACCTGGGGCTGCTAAAGCTAGCGTGCACAAAAAATGTGATGATGTGGAGTGGAGGAGGTGAGAACGTCTTAAGGGAGTGTGTGTGTGTGTGTGTGTGTGTGGGGGGGGGGGAGTAGAAGTAGGACCCAACCCTTCTCCTTCCTCTCCTCCTCCAGAATACCCTCCTCCATTCTCCATCCCCTCGTCGTCATCCTCTCGGATCTCCTCAACCTCTCCTCTCATGCCTCCTCCGTCGTTCCTATCTCCTCCCATTCTCCTATGGTTCAAGCCAGTGTTTCAAGTGATTGTTAAGTCCCTCGGACCTCTTCCGCCAAAGTCAGGTCATCGAATAGCCTGACCATCTTGTAGGGATACCCCTGGTGGTGGTCAACCAGGTAGTGCTGCACCTCAGCAGCGGCACGAGACACAAGACTGAAGCAAGTCTGTTGAACATCTGCTCGACGGTAACCGTTCGGCACTGCTTCCCATGCTTCCTGGGAGAACAACAAATTCGAAAGTGAAAGTATGCAGCGTTCCTCGTACACGTTCTGCGCTGCAAGGAGCATTCGGTAGTCTCGCTGGCGAATGTCACTGAAGCCCTCTGACTTGGATCTGCCAAAGTGCTTCTCCCGTTCCAAGAACTCCCAACCCTTGCCCGACAACGTTAAAAGATCTTTGAGTAGCACACGGAAAGGTTCCATCGTGACCCGCAAGGCGACTACGATAGCATGAGGCGAGTCGTGCAACAACCATCTCGCAGCAACCTCCCTCTGGTGGTTATTCTCCTTCTCGAATTTGTGCTCAGCATTGGCGGCATGCCGTTGATCCTCCACCACGTCTTTCTGATCCTCAGGCTCGCCCGCGACGCCGACGACGGGCTGTGCGTCTGGGATGGCTGGGGCCCCGATCTCAGCTCCACCAGCTGCAGGTAGCAAAGATTTCGGAACAGCACCCCTATTCATGATGATAGCAAATCTGAGAAACGCAGGCATGCCGATGCCATGAACTCCATCTAGGATACCAAGAGCATCTAGAGTCAAATCAGCACCAGTCCACCTAGATCTTGGAAATACTTTGGGGGCAGATCCACATAAAGCCTTCACGAAATATGATAGAAACCAGTGTCGCACTTCCTTCTCCTCTCTCGGAGCCCCCATGGTCCAGTGCTCAACAACATCAACATTCTCCCAGTTGCCATTCGCAAGAAACGAAATTACAGCCCTGCGTCCGAGGTTGTGCTTCCCACTGCAGAAGCAATCAAGTACAGCACGCTGGTGCACGCGATACCAAGGAGGGGGCACACCATCAATAATACGTAAACGCTCATCAATGATATCTCGGACGACTTGTCGAAATACCCTCATCGCACCAGGCTGATTGAGAGCAAGACTCCAATTGACAATGGAAGAAACATCAGCATCACGAAGTTTAGCAACGTTCTTGTTACTATTAGCCCACCTGTGAGTATGACATGTGGCATGCAACGTGGGGTACCCATTCAATATCGAAATACACTCCTCAGCTTTTCCAACTGCAGAGTCACCATCAGTGCAAGATAGTCGGATGATCCGCTGAAATCCGCAGCCGCGCCCTCCGGCACGGAATCGGTTGTTCTCTGGTCGTCAGACTTCCCCTCCCAGACCAATGATTTGCCCAGCAGCAGCCCCAGCAACCCTTCAGGAGTCCCAGCAGGCCCACGCCGTATCTCATCGCTGCTCCCTGAATGAATGCTCTGGTACCCAGAAGCCCTCCACCAACCTTGAAAACGCATTTCGCCCAAGGAGGGGAGTGCACCAAAACCACCCAGCCCCAGAGCCCCCCCCCCCGAGACTCCCTCCAGCGCTGGGAAACCGCAAGAGGCCACGCGAGATTCCCAGGAGGCCCCCAGACGCCCACATATACCTTCAATACCCTAAAAGAACCGAACAGATCCCGAAACAGTTCCAGGAGGCATCCGCCATAGCTTCAGAAGCACCTCGAGAGACCCCCAGGCGACATGCCACAGAACACCCGAACTCACTTTCCTTCCACGCTGGCACGGTAGATGGATTTGCCGAAGGCAGTGATATAGATTCTGACATGGGCCTAAGTCGGGCTCCGTTCGAGAAAGTGCTTCCACATAATCTTCTGCAGACGTCGACGCCAAAGCCTGCACTGGGGCGAAAACATCGAACGTCACCAACACATACTCTCCAGAACGCATGTGGAATAATGCTGAGACCCGCCACTCTGATTGAAGCAACTTCGCAGGCACCGAATCGTACGATTCCATTCTCAAAAGATCAGCCAAGAACTTCGGGATATCGGAGAAATCCGCAGACGTCTCGACAAGTGGCCCAGATTTAGATGACGTGTTGGAGTCCTTGACGTTGATTCTCATCGGAGTCTCATCGTAACGAACCTGCTTCACCAGAAGAACGGGCTGACCACCATCTCGCACCACAGATGTTACCATCTTTTCAAGAAGTGACGTGTGCATATACTTCTGCAGAGCGAGGCCAGCGGCAGCCAGCTGAATACGTCGAACAGACGGTTGATGTCTCTCCACTCCAATCTTGTTGGCAAGAGCAACTGAGCTCATGAGAAACTGTTCACCATAAAATATATCATCTCCCTGAGCCACAACATCACCGACAAGTTTTTTAGGATTGCAAGTCGCACGAAGACCAACACCGATCTGATGAGTAAGATTGTCAACTGGTGCTGCAACGACTATCGCAAGATCATCTGCCAGAACATCATCATGTGAAACGGGACGGCTGGCAACAGCATCTTCAGCAACACCACCGATACCAGCACTGACGTCGCCATCGCGATCGAGATCTGCGTCTGCTGGCTCTGGCGTCGGGAACCCCAGAAGACAGCCACCATAATCGATGAGACCATCATCGGCGTGCTCTTCACCGCTTGGCGCCTCAACGAGCGGCGCATCCAGGTCGGCATCGGGGCTAGAATCAGAAACATCACCGAAAGACGCGTGACTAGACCAGGACCGTCGAACACTGCCTCCAGCCGAGGAAGCCCACGACGCCCTCTGACCGCACAACGGCGCCGATGCTGCGCCCCAAGATTGTATCCGTGCATTCTGCTCCGAGCGAGCTGCATCTGACTTGTGGCCCCAGGATTTTCTCATCGTCCATGCGCGTCTGCACGGCCGAGAATACCGCGTGTCGCACTCGAGGCGGATAGCAGCGGCAACAGCCGCCAAGTGGAGAAGAATCAGAACCCTCATCCAATCCACTGAGAATGATATGGAGGCGGCGAACCGCGAAATAATATGGAACGCGCACGGTGCGCGAACACTGGGAAAAAACTGGAATCGAGATTATCGAAGAAGCCAGCTGGCTTGATCCACAACGGCCGCGGACGCACAGCCGCAGAACGACGAAACCCGTAGATGTGAACAAATCGACATCGGAGCCCGCGTTTGAGCTATATTTGGGCACGTGATGCACACCATGACATGTCACGCCCGTGCGTGTCCGAGCTGGATTTCAAGACCTGGACGAGAGGATTTCGGGGCCGCGGACGACGGCGAGAGGAAACAGATCACCACACCCCTGTCAATCTAACACGAGCTGACGAGCGAACCGTGGCGAGGCGCCCCCAGTCGCCCTTTGCCCCCGTGGCAACGCTGGCGGCGCGGTTCCCTTTCTGAGGGCCGACACAGTAGCAGGATTGCCACGGAAACAATCGGACCAGGAACGCCAAACGCCAGGGAAACCCGATTGCCTTCTAGCGGGGCGGAGCGGGGGGCGACGGGCGCTACCCTGGGAAATTGTGACAAAATCAAGAAGGCCCCCCATACCTTGCTTCTGTGCACATGAGAACATTTGCCAGGCCCTGTCGTGTTAGCTAACCAAGGCCACCCTGATTATGTTGCCTTATCTTCCTCTTCCTGTTCCTCTTCCTCCATTTCCTCCTCCTCCGCCTTGCAGAATTTAAAAACAAACGACAAAACAAAATCGCACCCCCCTCAGCAACCCAAAATCTGCACCCTTGCCCTTGTGGCCGAATGATTCGATACTGACTGAGGGAGCACGCGCGCCGCAGAATGGTCACAGCCAAGTGTCTCCTCCCGCGCGCCCACCGCCACCACAAAAAACTGACCCCGCCACGCGCTCGCCCAGCCCAACCCCCCAGCACCTCCCGCAGACCACCAACCCATGGAAAGAGTTCCCCCCCCCCCCCCCCCTACGCGCACGCGCGATGCCAAACGCGCACGCGCGCGCAAGCCCGCGCGCGCACTCAACCGCCACGTGCAACAACAGCACTTGCACGCACCACCACCACAACGCGAGCCCCCCCACGACCGCCAAACCGATCCCACCGCCACCCACAAACGCACGCCATCCCGCACAAACAGCGCGCGCCGATCGCGCCCCCCCCCCCCCCGCCCGACCACCACCCCACGCGACCCTGCCACGCCGCGAGCCCCCCACATCCCGACTTCGAGCGGAGCCAGGCGCTTGAAGACAAGAGCGCAGAACGCGCGGTTGAAGGACCCATGTCTAGTGGGAACGCGCAGGCCCCGCAAACAGAGGAACCATGGCCCTCGACCGCGCAGGGCAACGTGAGGCATTGCCGATTCCACATTGGATGGAGGGTCCTGAACTTTTCAACACAAGCGCGCACTTCGTTCGTGCGCAAGGTGCCCAGGCGAACGCCTGCTGGGCACGGGGGCGACGTCGAAGGCCCATCGCAAATTGCGAGAGCGTTGGCCGCAAGGTTCAGGGCAAACATGAAGCTGCGAACCCAAGACGGTGCCAGGTCGACTGCAGGCGACGCAGCCGAACCGCAAGCGTTGTCCCTAAACCGACGAGGATGTTAAAGGCATCGCGCGGATAATGCCACAATGGCAGCGGGCGCGACTTCAACGCGCGCGTTGATCCTGCAGGGCCCTGCGCGCCGATGTGTGAGCGCATAGGAAAGTAGCTGCAGCGAGTGCCGTCTACTGTGTCGACCATTCGCTTATTGGCAGGAGGAGGGCGAGTTCTCGCAGCCAGTTGGCGTACATTGCATCAGCGACGAGCGCGTTGCTACCTCGCGTCGGAATCGCGCGGCCCCTATTCAATCTGTCGAAACATTTCATTTCTGCAAATGGACCTACTAAACGGCATCTCGTTTCCGCGGCTGACCATTTCTCGCGGAAGGGTTTGTAGCCGAACGTCCCGAACAAGGTCTTACCCCCTCGCGTTCATGCGGTGGTCGCGCGAGCAGAGCAATCTTGGCTCTCGCAATTTCGAAAATCGCGTAGACATTTTTTGTACAATTTGATGTTTTCATGAGTTCACATTTTTTTCGTATTTGTTTCATATTTTTTTCATAATTCGGCGATTCCTACCTGAACCCCTCCTCTCTGAGGCGTCTTCCATCACAACCCTAACCCTGTATGGAGGCTGATCGGGAGGACAGGGTGGGCGCCGCCGTGGTCGCCAGGAAGCGCCATTTCGGGGAGTGGGTCCCCTGGGGTGGCGTCCAGTCGGGCCCCGGCGGCCCTCTTCAAACTGCTCCGCGCGCTGAGCTCCCGACCTCCGCGCTGGCTCTCGAGCATTCCTTTGGCGACCTCCGCTACGCCACCGATAACATGCCGCTCCTAGATGGGCGGAGGTCGAGCCGCCACCTGCACCCTCGCGGCGCCAACCTAGACCTATGGCAGCGCACAGGCAACGCTGCAAGGCATCGCGGTCCTGGCTCTGTCGCGGTGGTATGGGTGCCCTCTCACAGCGAGGACGCCCAGAACGTGTCCACCGACCCTGCCCGCGTTGCCCGCACGCTATAGGCCATGCATGCGCCGACGCCTGGGCTGGAGTTGCCGCCCAGCGCGCTTGGGAGGCAGCCCTCCTGGGCGCAGCCCCGCCGACAGACCTGCACGACACCCAGTGTGCCCTGATCCGCCGCCGCGCGCGCCGCGCGCTTGCTGACACACTGGCGGTGGACCCCTGGGTCGCGGAGCGACCCTCGCAGGCCAGAGGCCCGCGGCTCACTCTGCGACAGAGTGCCCTCCAGTCCAGTAGCCACTCCTTCGAGCTCTATGCGAGCAAATACAGGTGCTCGTCCTTCGGGCTCACTGCCAACAAGCGAGCCGTGCGCCAAGCATGCGCCACACAATGCCAGCCTGCCGCCCCCTGCCTGTCGCCAGCGAGCAGGTCGTCCCAGTACAGGGGACGGCCACTGTCTGCGGCCGACCGCTGCATGACACCCACAAGCTCCACGTCATGCAGAAGTGTTGCCTGTATTTCTGTCGGGAGTGCGGCAAGACAGCGACCGAAGACCCTCGCCATCTTGCCGCCCCGTGCAATGGCATTACACGTAAGGACAAGGAGAACCTTGCCAATCTTGATAAAGGCTTGTTGCTTGTTCACCCGCGCCCGTGCGGGGAGCAATGGCCTTACTCCATACGTTCGAGCGGCGGCACACGGCATGGCCGTGGACGAAGCGGTCGCCGCCGCTGCGCTTGCCGCTCCTGCCGCCAGCGCTGTATAGGCTGAGCTAATTCTTTTTCGAGTTGGCACGCTCCGCACCTCGGTGTGAGCGGCCGCGCTGGGCGCGTCGGCCTTCTCTTTTCCTTGGAGTGGCGACCCACGGCTAGGCCGTGGACGTCGCCGTCGCCGCTCCTGCGCTTGCCACTCTGGCCGCCAGCGCGTTGTAGCCAGTGCCCAACTTTGCACGAACCGCACCTGGGTGCGCATCATCGCAATCTCCGCAATCTCCTCCTCCTGCTCCTCCTCCTCCTCCTCCTCCTCTTCCTCCACTCCCTCCTCCGCCCCCCTACCCTGGCCTCGTCCTCCTCCTCCTCCACCCGTCCTCCTCTTCCTCCTCCTCCTCCTCCTCATCCTTTTCTTCCTCCTCCTCCTCCTTTTGCTCCTCGTCCTCATCCTCCTCCTCCTCCTCCTCCCCCTCCTCCACGTCCTCCTCCTCCTCCTCGTCCTCCTTTTCCTCCTCCGCCTCCTCCTCATCCCCCTGCTCGTCCTCCTCGTCCTCGTCCTCCTCCCCCTCGTCCTCCTCCTCTTCTTCCTTGTCCTCCTCGATCATCAATCCTCCTCATTCTCCTCGTTTCCCTCCTCCTCCTCCTCCTTTTCCTCCTCCTCCTCGACCATCGTTCTCGTCCTGAGCTCCCTGAGAAGGGCAGCGCCGACCTCGAGCTCCATCTTCTCCCGGAACATCCTCGCGGGCCACGCGGGTCGGGCGCGCGCGAGCAAGCGCCGGAGCGAACCCACGGGGTCCCGACGTGAGGGCGAGGGACGCTGCAGGAACGAGTTTATCCCCCTACTCCTGCTCCCACTTCAACTCTTCCTTCGTCCTCCTCCACCTCCTCCTCCTGCTCCTTCTTCTCCTATCCATCTCCTCCTGCTCCTGGTCCTAGTTGTCCTCTTTCTCCTCCTCCTACTTGTCCTCTTTCTCCTCCTGCTCCTCCTCCTTGTTCCTCCCTCCCCCTCCTCATCCTCCTCCTCCCCTCCTCATCCCTCCCCACTACGTAACCTTGAAGAGGGGGGGGGCTTGTGGGCGAGGGGTGGGGGCTAGTGGGTCGGATTATCTCTCTCCTCGGTCGTCGTCGGCCTCGAAAGTCTTCAATCGCCGCGCCTGCGAGCTGTTGCTGACTGACCTGCGCGAGAAACTGTTCGTCAGACCACCTTCGATTGTTTGAGCGATCGCGGCTCGCGCGCGCGCTTGCTGATGCTGCGGGTGACACACACACAAACACACACACACACACACACACACACACACACACATATATATATATATAGCATGGCAAAAAAGGGGGCAGTCAGGAAGGGGGACTACAGAAAGGAGGTCCTCCTCCTACTCCTCCGCCCCCTTCTACCCGTACTCCCTCCTACTCGCAAGTGGGTCGGGCTCTACCCTTAGTCGCCGTGGTCCTCAAAACGTCTGCAAACGGCGCAGCGGCGAGCTGCTGCTGACTGACCTGAGCGAGGAACGTTTCGTCAGGCCATCTTCGATTGTTTGAACGATCGCGGCTCGCGCGCACGCGCTTGCTGACGCTGCGGGTGAGGCGCACCCCCCAAGCTTTGCGAAGCAAAACGGGGGCGGGGGGCAGTCCGAAAGGGGCGCTGCAAGAACAAGGTCACCCTGCTACTCCTCCACCCCCTTCTACTCGTCCTTCCTGCTCCTCCTCCTCCTCCTCCTCCTCCTCCTCCTCCTCCTCCTCCTCCTCCTCATCATCATCCTTCTCATCCTCTTTATCCTCCAGCCTCCACGTCCTCCTTGACGAAAGGATCGAATTAAACATTTAGCTCTCGCCTCAGCGCCGCGCACATACGTCTCACAATTGTCAGACTTACTCGGATTGAGGTCGGTTCCTTCTCAAACTGCGGCTCTCGCCTGGGCGCCGCGTACATCCCTCTCTAGCCTGAGCGCGTCGCGCAATCCTCTTAGAAAGCTCCGGCCAATTACACGGATGGAGGGCGGTCGCTTTCCGAGTGAATCTCTCGCCTGATCGCCGCGCACATTCGTCCTAAAAGGTTCCAACAATTACACATGTATAAAGCGCCGATTTCAAAGTGCGGTTATCGCCTTAGCGCCGAAGGCATTCGTCTCAGAAGCTTCCGATGGAGAGCATCACCTTTCCTAAATCCGCCGACCCTGTCGGCATGTGTGAGGGGCTTGTCCGTTCGAGTCGTCGTCTCCGTCATTCGTTAGTCGTCGTCTCTGTCGTACCCTTTCCTGCGGTCCCCATTTCACTAGGCCCGTCGCCACAGTCGAAAGTGAGCCTGGTAGCTCAAATATGGCATATAGCCTGGCAAATTGCGTCCATCGCTCTGCTGTGAAGGTACAGTATGAGGGGTGGACGGATAAGATGGGATAAGATCGATGTAATGATCTTTCCAGCACATAGCGAACACTCGCGGTGTCCGGGCAAATAGGGCGCGCGTGCCTTGGGCCAAAGGCAACGGCGCGCGAGCTATGCTCCCGATACTGTAACATCTCCCAAAGAGCTACCCTTAAAGTCGGGAAGGGAGGAGACGGAGAGCATAGTCGCACGCAGAGATCGCGCGCACGACTGTTTGCAAAAAAAAGAAAACAGTGCGTACAGTCTGGTCAAACACCAGACTGTAAGGCGAGTTTCCTCGCAAAGTATTTCACGCAAATACAGGACAGCCCCTTCAAACAATGAAGGGCTATCGGCTCAGTTAGAGGTAAGCCAAAATTAGGCCATACCTCACCAAGCAAATGTGTATTAAGGCAAAGAGCCTGAGTTGTACGAAGCCGGCTCGTTGCCAGGCGTGAAATATAAGGCTCGTTTCCGAGCAACTAGAGGGGCGCCTTTATAGTAGGCGCCCGTGCTGGCAAACTGGACCGCGAGGGCAACAAGGACAGACTAAAATTGATTAGACTTAGGTTTGTCTCTGTCCTCGGGACCCCGAAAGGGAACAAATTGCTTCACGTCATACTTAAATGACTGAGTGCCTGACATCACTTCCAGAAGCAGCTCCCGATCGATGCTTCCCTTTGTATGCCCATCTGCGGTCATATCCCTAGTATCACACCATTGCACATTATGTACTATACCTATATCCATGAGCTCACGTATCCAGCTGATATGTCCAAGCAGAATCCGTTCTGTAGGTATTTTGAGATCCCTGCTTGATGAAGATTTGCAGACGGACTCGGCGTCTATGGTGAGAGAGACTTTGATAGCAAGGCCTCCAACTTCACGCATGTCTCGTAGTTGTCGTGGAGTCAAAGCCCCTGCCTTAAGCTCGCGGAGAGTAATGAGCGTAGGGTAACACTCATCAAGGTTATGTGCGGCTGCAAGTGCCTCCGCAGCATAACTGGACCTCACCTGTAATCGGTGTGATTTGCATAGTCCGTCACAGAGGTGAACGACGGACTTGCCTTGGGGCGAGTTTCCTCGCCGTAGTACGTTGGCCCCGCGTATGCCGTAGCCCTTGGTCTCGTCATCCTCCTCCCCGGTAAGCTTCCGATACCCCGAATCGCTATGGATGTCAACTTCATTCGTCGGCTTCATCCGAGGGAAGGTGATGCGTTTCGGACTGCTGATCAGCTTTCGCGTCACAGCATTCAAACGTCTGACTTGCAAATTGGTGGGCTCTTGAATTTTCTGAAGAGAGACCACATATACCATAAGCCAGATTTGGGTAAGAAGGGCATAGGCGAGGGCTCCTCGCAGGCTGACGAACATGTCGGTAATGAGTTTCGTGGCTTTGGCGTCGGCCGCCGCTCCTGTAAGTTCTGGGTGTGTGATAGGACGTAGTTGTTTAATATACTCGTCCTGGTCCATGATCACATCTCCCTGATCATTCTTAGTGTAGCGAACGGCGCAGTTCGTACATGTGCGCTTGTTGAGCTTGCATTTGCCAACTACCTTTTCGACACGTTGTACATAGTCGTCTATATTTTTCTCTAGACCTGTCATGTTAATACCATCGACATGTTTTGCCGTCAGAAGGTCTTGGCTGAATTCAAATTCAGGATCGTAGCTGGTCGGTGTAAGTCCTACAGCTCGTGTGGTCGTACGAAGTTTGAGAGAGAACGCTCTTGGAGCGTCCTTAGTACCCGTTCCTGGTTTGAGGCATCTAAGACAGCGTCGACTTTCGTCGTGGGATGAGAAGCCGGGTAAGGTACGAAGTACCTGAGCGCTTCCTGGTGGAAGAGTAAAGCAAACCATGCGAGTTTCCTCGCCGGTGGCATGGGCAAGTTCCTCATAGGTCAAACCTTTTAGGAACGCCTTATCGATATCCATGGATGCTAAGATCCACTCTGGATGACATGCCGCTTCACTTGCCAGGAGTCGTTGGGACTGCCTTCGGGCGGTTCCCGAGAATGTTTCCACATCAAAAGCCTCAGTATCCATAAAATCCACGAAAGACCAGTCTGAGACGATTGGTTTTAACGTTCCCGGTACCCATCTTTACGAACTTCCACTTGTATACGTATCTGGATGTCATGATGTTGGAAGCTTTGGATAAATCGTACATCTCAAAGCATCGGTTATCAATCCAGATTTTGAGCTCAGTATATAAGGCTTCACTAACCTCCTTTGGATGTGCTGCTATGTCGGCTTTGGTCAGTAGATCATCTTCTTTGACAACCACAGCACGTTTAGCAGCAGAGGATACATCTACTCTCATCGTTGCGACCATATCGGTATCGAGCTGTGCAAGTTGAGTCTGATCCAACACTATTGACATTTCCGATGTAAAGCATAGTTCAACGTAAGGACCGTATTCATCACTGTCTAGAGAGTAGCTCTCGTCGGTTGTGTTTGAACAAAGAGATACTAGACAGGACTCACATGGTTTCGGCTCGTCTCCGAGCATATCTGATGATGTAATATCATCTTCGTCCACAAATGCTGAAACCAAAACACATTGGTCGGGCAGCATAGTTGTTGGGACGCAATAAAGATAATCATCGGTAATCGTCGTGGGATGAAGGTCCATACGTAGCTCGTCGTACCACTCTTCCAGCATCATGGCTTCGATATTGTGTTCCTCATTTTCCTCATAGATTGTCGACAGACGGCCTTCGCTCGGCGATGAAGCATCTGGTGTGTCTGGAGAAGGCCTGTTTCCAGGCGACTCGTGTTCTCCAGACGTGTTGCTTGGATGCTGATATTTAGCCAAATCGTCGTGAAATCCTAAGGAAGGGACACGTGAAGTCAAGCATTGAATAAGTCTGGAGTGAGTGCTACCAGTGATCTGAGAAATGTTTAAGCCAGTGCCCACACATTCGTAATAGTGGAACGCCGGGCTGATGTCGTTGTCATAGTGGATCAGCGTAGACCCGGTGGCGTACTTTACTGCAGGTAGGCTTGACACACTCTTAGCCAATCGAACTGCTACTACATGTTCTACTCGGAAGTAATTTCGTACGAGATACTGTAGTGCTAAGTGTACGCGCGGGTGAAACTTGCTGTCGTCTGACAGATTAAGGTTTCCCTTGTAATCGGGGATATACCCGAAAACTTTGGCAGGTTTCCCTGCGCTGAGGTGTGCCACATAAGCAAGGACGGTTTGCATGGCCATATTATCCATGCCAAGTTCCCGTGTGAGGAGACATTCGATGTATAGTGTGTGACGAGCATCAGGATACATCACAATTACCTCACGAGATCCTGCCTTGACAACAATATGTCCTCTTTCAGGCACATTTCGGATCACCGGGAATGGGCCATTCCAGCCTCCATGGTCGTCCTTGGTGGCAGTAGGTCGGTGGTAGTCGACCAAATCCCCTGATGAGTAGAGGCGAGCACCATCAGGAGTCGTCTTAGCCCTAAGAGCCCGATTTGTCTTGGCCACAGCAGTAGCCTGAGTTATAGCTTCTAGGCTGACTTCCCTTACACGACGTTCTCGTTCGTGTCCTGAAGTCTCGGGTCCCTTGGGAAAGTCAAGGGTATCGAGATCAGGAAGGAAGGAGGGCTGACGTCCTGTGTGTGCCTGATATGGCGATACTCCGTTATAAAACGTAAACGCATTAGTAACGAAGATGCCTTCCGCCAATACTCTAGTGAATACAACAGGGATGTTGTGTCTATTCAACTCTTCCTCAATCATGTGGAGGACGCCTCTGAGAATGCCGTTTCGTGACTCAATTGAAGTCGCGTGTTGGCCAGGTGCTCGGATACGAAGTCCCGTGCCCTTGTTGGCCATCATGGTTTTAGCGGCATCGTTATTCAGGGCGCCTTCTCCGTCTGAGTATAAAACTTTGAAGGGTCCGTGATAGGCAATCCAGCAATCGTGGTAGGCGTCGATGATAGCGTCACGTTCTCTGTCGGAAATTCCTAGGCCTGCTGCCAGGCGAATACAACGATCCATAATATGAAATATGGTCCGTTTCTTGTAAAACATGAGGTCAATTTCCCCTTCATCGAGCCAGTTACCAGGAAGGCTCACCGATGGTAGTGTTGAGTTTCCTGGACGTTCCCATGCTCTACATTCCCGACAGGTATCGCAGACTTCCTTAATCATGTTCAGTCGAACGTTATCAAGCCCCACCTTTTCGAGGATTAGCCTCACCTTTGGCTCCTTCGCATGATACCATCGCAGATGCAGTTTTCGGAGTTCCTTTTTCACGACATGAGGTTCGTGACTACGGAGACTCTGTAGACTGTGTTGGATGTCGAATCTCGTCCAGTCGGGTAGTCGTGGAGCCCCAGAGCCGGTGGAGGCAAGAGGGTTCCTTGTAGCTCTCCGTAGTTGGTCCCCTGTGTTAACTGCGTCTGGAGGTGGTGGTACGCCTTGTAGACGGCCGCGGCGGGCCGCTACCTGTGGCACTTCGCTAGAAGACGCAGAAGGCGTGTTTCCACGCTCGGGGGCGTCTCGTAGCATGTCGTAGCTGCTGGCACCGGATGTCGGATCGACGTTGCCGAAGGATCGCGGTCGCGGTGGCCTGGCGTGCGCGCCTTGACGGCCACCTGAAGCTGAAGCTTGGCCCTCACCAGGTTTAGGTAAGGGTTTCCACCAAGCTGGCACGGTTTTGCCTTCGGGGTCGTGGTCGTCTGGTAATTAAAATGGTTCAGCAAAACGACATTTACCAGGTTCGGTATCGAGGTGGTTCTTAACACCCTTGCTTCTCGTAAGATCCCTCTGACATGCTGGACATGGCCAATATACAGAGATGGAATCATGATATTTACACTGCGTAGGGTCTCTGTTATGGCTGGGACTGTCCTATCGGACGTTGTCGATGCATGCCGGGCAAGTAGCCACCTTTGGGATGATACGATCACCGATGCGTCTCACACCTTCGCCTGGTTCAGCTTGATCGGGAAGGTCTGTAAGATAAGCATGTGCGGTGCTTATAGGCGCGTTTCCGCGCGTGGTGTCAATGGCTTTCGCCAGATATACAGCTTCCACGAAGGCAGACTGCAGTCGTCGGGTGTATTTTTGTGCCAGTGAAAGCTCGGTATTGCACGGTTGTGCGTGCACATGCTGACCGTTACACTTGAGTCGCTCAAAGGGTTTAAGAATTGTCTCGTCGTTGCTGGTGATATTTGTCGGCTTCTTAATATAGTCACCAGTCGTGTCTTTAAGTCCCGTAGCGCATTGGTCAATGCGCACGGTTGTAATGTGTGGTCGGTTGGCAAGCTTCTTCCATGGAGAAATATCATCTACCCATGTTCCTGTAGGTTGTTCGCGTATAAACCACCTCCGAGAGTCATCTTGGGTTACAGCAATTTTACCACAATAAGTTATGTGTGGTAAGTCTTCTTTATGGTGCTGTTCCCAAGTGTTGTAGTTGACTTTGTAGTTGTAGTAGGATGGTGGTCCTGTGGTGCGACAGCTGGGTTGCAGTATGGCAACTCGTACGTAGCATATAGCAAAGTAATGGTCTATAACTTGCTGTACCGAGGGGTCTCCCAGGTCGACAGATGTAGTCTTGTCCAAGTTGCCGCCTGAGGAAAGTCCCCTTGAGAAGGCAAGCTCTGAGATGCCACCCTCACCGCCACAAAGCTCCAACATATCCACGCAGTTGTTATGACCATAGCATAGTGTAGCAACTATGCTGTATATGTTAGCGTGTGTGTCGGGCATAGATGTGGGGAGGGTAAGGAACAGGTCATCGTCCTCGTCGGAGCTTATCAGCTCAACAGGGACGTCAGTACTCCAGGTTGCCATAAGATCCTGTCCGAGTCCTGACAAGTCGTCGCCGCAATCATCGTTTCCGTCTTCAACGTGCTTTTTAATGCGGCGAGGCTTGATGCCTGCTTCCTTTTCGGCTTTGAGCCTCTCCTTCTGTTTTATACGCGATTCAGTGGGTAAAGCTTGCTCGTCTTGTTCGTCGGTCTGTGTACTCATTGTCGTGGTTGAATGGGTACATGCGTCAATCGCCAGAGTCGGGAGGGGGAGAGAACAGTCATCTATGATGACGCGTCGATGTTTCTGTGGTGATTGAGTCGGCTCGTTTCCGAGCAAGACCGGTTCCTCGGGTTGCCAATACAACCGAGTACTGATGCTGGCAACCCCTGCAGGTAATGGTGCATGCCAATCATATCCTGTTGGTTGATCGATAACTGAGATATCCTGAATAACCGCATTGGTATCCAGGTTGATTGTTACACGTCGGATGACTTCAGACCATTTTGGTCCTCCCTTATTAGTCGTCACGTAGTGACGGGTGTTATGGTCTGTACGTGTATACGTATTTAGGTATACGGGCACGTTTCCGTGCGTGGTGGTGCTCCCCAGGATGTTGTCGTTCAAGTGACGAATGAGTGTAGTACGTGTCTGAGCTCGCCATTCAGCATGCCGTACTGTATGGCCGTACCAATCCAACACATGTTGTGGTATTGCCTGCTTACAGGTACATGCCCACAGCTTCGAGCTAATCGGTATTGATGATGCTACCTGCATATAAGTACCGCTTGGTGTACTGTCTTGCATATTCAACCGAATACCGAAATGACACAAACGCATCCGTATTACTGACAACTTTAGATCTTCCAGAGTATCACGTACTGGAGATAACGTCCAAACATATCCTGGGGGACCGAATATTATGATCTTCATGCGGAGTTTCTTGGCTTTTATCAATAGGTTCTGGATACGTGACCAATGTGGGGCCACTCTCTTTCCTGGAGTTCTTACGTACCAGTCACCCGGAGTACTGATCCATATGAGAGTGTAATCTCCACTGATCACCGCACCTAGGTAGTTTGTGCCCACGCTTGTCATAAGTTCGTTGTGGGAAATACGATCACAAATATAACCTCGTGTGCGGAGGTCGGCACATGCCTCCCTCGTATCTTCAATGACAAAAGCCCTCTTACTAAGGCAGGTTACCCCGCTGTCCTTGTTACCCCCCGGCTTTTCAGCCAACAGGCAAGACGACGAGGGGGCGACGTCGCCCTGCCATCTTCAAGATGAAGAAGATGTGCCTACAATATCTGCCAGCATCTGGGCTTCCCTCAGATGCTGGAGCTCAGCACTGCAGCGCGCCGTGGCCTCAGAGGCGGATTGCTCCGCAAATGCTGTCAGCATCGATGGATTATCCATCAGCTGTTTCAGCACGCCCTTGGACCTAGCGTTGCTGACCGTATGCAATTCACGGTTAGTGTATCCCATCACTATCTTACGGCGGGACTGTACAGCGTCCACGGGTACACTACCACCATGCAGGGCCAGTGTCCTGGCAACAAAACAATCGAACGTCTCGAGATCGTCGATGTTGTCGCCTCGCATGGTGGCCTTGGCGAGCGTCTCCATCAACCCCTGGGGCAGGTTTCCCTGCAATTGCTTGCGCTCCTGCGCCGGGGTCGGCTCGCCTGTCAGCACTGTCTGGAAGGACGTGCTGCTTGAGCTCGAGGCGGGTTGCCCCGCAGCTCCAAAACAATCACACCTGATCGACAGATGCCCTGACGGCAACTTTGTCGTCGGCATGATTTTGGAGCCTTCTGGGAGCTCCATTTTGACCTGCCCCTTACCAGGGAATATCAGCTTCTCCTGGCCTCGTTCAAGCACGATGATCGTGCGTTTGTCCTGCATACTATCGAGACCTAGGATGGCTGGCAGGTCCTTGCCACAGCCTGACACAATGTTCGTCTTGTATGAATCGAGTTGGGCCGACCCCTGGTACTCGCAGGCAATACTGAATGTGCCTACGGTATCCGCTGGGGCCGACCCTTCTCCCACTCCGTTGATATTCAAACGAGAGCGGGGCTCGAACGTACAAGTACGGCCATGTGCCTCGGCAGCCTGGACGAACTTACGGCTCGTGTTCTCGCCCATGATGTTGATCTTCGAACCGACGTCGATGAGTATGGAATTTCCACCATCATCCAAGAACGTCTTACTCGGCTGCTTGATGTGCACAGTTTCTGAAGTGTCGGCTGTGTCGGTAGGCGGGTTTCCCCGCGGCACAGTCGTACTCCCTGGCGGGTTACCCCGCATGACACTGGCATGCGACTCGCTCTCGGCCATGCGTGCCAGGTCGATGTACTGGAAGTACGACACGTGCTGGGCGTGATCGCCACGCTCCTCCCGCCAGTTGGCATACTCATCACGTATGCTCATATACTGCTCGCGGGTCGTGCGCCTTATCAACGTTAGGTACGAGTGAAGGGCGATGTCTTGCAGCCCCTCGTTCGTGATGTGATCCCGGTACCGCAGCCACTCCTCGAACTCCTCGTTCGTCGCTGAGATATTGACGGCCCTGGCTGCTGTTGCTGCTGACGCCACTGAGGATTCTGATAAGTCTAGCGACGGACTATCAGTTTCAGGATTGTTGGCATCCAGCATAAATGTTGTGTGCGTATTATCCATCTGATTCTGGAAATGTCGTACACGCAATTCACGCAGCTGATCAGGGTCCAGTGACATCTCAGCCTCGCCTCCACTCTGGGGAGACATCTGAGGAGTATCATGCAGGTTTCCCTGCTGAGGCGCCGTCATCGGGATAAGCTGATCAAAATATCCCGTTTCCATAGGCGGCCTTACCTCTTCAGGCAGGTATCCCTGCTGTTGTGACGGAGCTGTCTGCATAGCTAGCATCCTAGACGTCATCTCCTCCACCATGCTCCTCAGCTCCCGCAGCTCTCTCGCTGACTGCTCAGGAGTCTGACTAAAGGAGCCGGTGCATGGGAAGGATGATGCTATAATGCCAGGTGCTCGACAGATAGCACACGGTGGCTGCTGGGGATCTCCCTCACGCTGATTTGTAGCGTGGCCCACCACATTAGAATTCCAGCATCCCTCGTGGAATAAGTGATTGCACCTCAGGCGGTAAACACTATCCCTGGGCTGAAATTCTTCGAGGCATACCGCACAGGTATCTTCCATCCCAGTAAAGACCTCTACGTCTGCTGCCCTGGGATATACCCGCCGCTGCCTCTCCAGTACCGTCTCGGAGGGCATGAAGGCCGATGGGGGTGTCCCCGTTGGATTCAGCACCTCCTGCACTTCAACATTTGGCATGGAAGTGGTAGGAGTCACGGCGGGCGAGTTTCCTCGCAAAGGTGAGCCCCTGTTCCTCACCGCATCAAGTGCAGCTGCACGTGACTGATCCCGTACGCTTTGCACCGCCTGCCTTCTCCTGAAGCATGCCTGCTGAGTGTGGTGCGTCTGCCTGATGTAGTCAGGCACGCCCCTACTGCCAGACGATATTGAATGGGCAGTGGGCTGGACAACCACCTCTGGTGATGTCGGTGAAGGCATGAAGGCCATGTGCGGGCACATGGAATGGTCACTGCAGCGCACATTAGTGAGGTTATGCATCTGATCCGCCAATTCACGAACAAATTTGTTCGGAACCCTTGACCCATCAGGGTATAATGGCGGGTTCATCTGCGCTGGTGGTGGCCTCTGGCCCTGAAACATGCTCGGATGGGCATTGAACGCCGGGATAAAGGCTCGTTGCCGAGCAGGATCCCGTGGGTTGAGACCCTCAGGCTCCCAGGACCAGGCTGGCCTCCACCTCTGCCCACTTGGGTGAGGCAGATTATGGCTCTGCACCTGCTGCACCGCGGCCGCCACTCTTGAGCGATAGTCGTCAGGTACACCCGCCCTGTGGTGGCTTGGTGTGCCAGGCAGGTTTCCCTGCTGACTCGTTGGCGTGCCGGGCGGCATCATGTTTAGGAGGGCTGTGCTGTGTTCAGCCCTAGCCGCAGCTATCATCTCCATGAGAGTGCCGTTTGTGGCAGGGCGGACAGGTGTCCCGAATGGGGATTGTGCCGGTGGTGTGCATGATGGAGTCATGCCCCTTGGAGTGTGCATGCTCTGAGTAGGGCTTCCATGCATTGGTTCAAACCGAGCAGGTCCGCTTGTAGGCAGGTTTCCCTGCATGGCCTGACGATTTCTCGTAGCCATAGCGGGCATTGCTCCCTGGCCTGCGGCCCAGGGATCCTGCTGGTATAACCTGTCCGCCAGCTGTTCTACCTGGTCAGGGTTCAGCGCGGCTGCGATCTGATCCAGGTCCGAAGGTACTGATGGCCTGCCAAGACACGGCACTAGGCCCTTGGCTTGGGGCACGGCTTGGAGCCGCGCTCCCGGCCTCACTCTCGGTAATCATGAAGATCCGATAGATCTCAGGCTGGTTTCCCAGCTGGGTAGGGCTGTAGTGGTCCCCAACTTCCCTGTGGAGGTAACCCATAGGGGGGTCAACGCCCCCTTGGTCTCGGGACCACTGGTACTTAACGCTGGAAGTACCAACGTCAGCCCACCTGTCAGGAGCAGACATCGTTGCGACAGAGACTCGCGCATGGCGGCTCCCCAGATACTCTGGATTACGCCATTGCCTTCCTGTGGACAGGTCCTCTACATGAGAGATGTAATACGGTTCAATGATACCGTTATCTCCCTCGGACAAGAGGACTCCGTTATCGGACCAACAGAACTTCATACCATCTTGTATGGCCTTACGCCAATCTACGAAGATGATGATGTCTGAGTCTGGGTCCCACCCACTGTTCACGGCACGGCGGCGAACCGTCGGCACGAAGTGAATGCGCGACCGGCCTGTCCCCTTTTTCTTCGTGTTATGCTCAGGTCTACAGGACAGGCCGTGCCACATAATCCCTTCGAAGGCGTGCCATCGAGTGCCATGCATAGCAACATCGGGGCATGGGGCCGGTCTCCCGGCAGGTTGGTCGCACAGCACAATGTAGCTGTACAGCGACCATGGGACTTTCAATTCCCATGAATGCCCCTGAGAGGCGCGGACGAAGATAGCGGGCTCTCCGGAGTCCCGCATCAACACCTTGAACTGTAGGCGCTGTTTTTCTTCTCCGTCTGGTTCACGGACATGAACAACTGCCATCATGATGGCTGCTAGTTGGTCAACCGAGCGCCTACATAGATGCTCGTTGATGATCTTGGCCTCGTCATATCTTGGATTATACCCAGCGTGTCTTGATTGACCTGTGTTCCACGGATAACGGTCCACGAGTTCCACTAGGTTAACCCAACCATCATGATCATCGAAAGATTCCAAGCGCCACACAGGATTGTGTTGCTTGTCTGGCGCATGTCTGCATATCCTGCTGAGAGCTTTGCTCAGCTGTTTGAGAATATCATTGGATGTGGGAAGGATTCCAGCTTTCCTGCATTCCTTCATGAATGTCTCATCCACCGAGCGTATCGGTGGGAGCTTCCGAAGCGCAAGTCTATCCCTGATCACATTTGGAGCCCCACTAGTGAAGGACGTGTCACCTGGGTGGTGCAGCTGAACCACTGGCGGGTTTCCCCGCATCGGAACCTCTGTTGCTGAAGAGGCTGCGGCTCCAGAAGAGGAGGAAGCTGCGGCGGCAGCGCCTGGCGGGTTTCCCCGCGGAGATGCGCGACTGGCGCTGCCCCTGATCTTCGGCACCCAGGTACCCCTCGACATAGCACCTTCATCGGACCTCCTGGAACGAGCCGCCACAGGCGAAGCTGGCGCAGGTGCATACCCACTGCGCTCGAAAGCTGCCGCCTTTTTCGCAATGGAGCTGCTGCGACTAGGCGGGCGTCTTCGTTCCTCCATAGGGTCCTGAGGTTGCTGCTTGGGCACAGACGCTTGTGTAGGAGTTGCGCCAATCGGCGGCCTCGGAGTTTCAGTTCGAGGCACCTCCATCTGCACGTCTGGCCCAGGGTCCTGAGGGCTCGTCTTCGGTTTCGGCACCGAGGACGGCTTAGGTGTCGGGGGTTCACTCTTGGCCTTCGAAGTTAGTGGGAGTGGGGGCCTCGTAGCCCTCTTCATGTAGATCTTACTAGAATCCTCCAACATCTTGCGAGTTGCCTCGCGAGTGCGGTCTTCTGCTGTCCGCATACGCTCCTCGTCCTCCGCCACACGTTGAGCCTTTTTCTCATCCTTGATTGTCGGTTCTGGTTGTTGGGACTGGCTAGAGACGCCAGGCGAGTTTCCTCGCATACTAGGAAGACTAAAGAGCGCGTCTTTCTCTTCCTGGGTCATGGCTACCAGTCCCCTTGGAACCGGGGTAGGCATCTCTTCCTCTTTCGGATCCAAGTGGCTCAAGATCCCGAGACGACGATTCACTTCTGCAATCTCTTCCTGTGTCATCGGGATAAGTTGCGGATGGCCCTCTTTATGCGGGGTTTTGCCCCTGTTGGGGCTCAGGCCTTCGTTGTTGCCAACGGGGCATCCTGGCCTGTGGTTCTGGAACGGCTGGGAACAAGGTCCGCATGCTGCGTGAGGCCTATACTGCTTGCGCGCCGCGATAATATCTCGCAACTGAGTCCGCGCTTCTTGAATTTCAGGGCGGCGGATATTTGTTGCAAGCTGATAGCCTCCGCGGATGGCCTCGCCATCACTGTCCCTATAGGCAGGGCTGCCCTTGCCGAAGGCCGAGTGTTCCCCTTTTCGGCGTCTTGGGTCGTTGTACGGAAGTAGCTGGCCACCTCTCCTGAGAGCGTGTTCTTTTGGGCCAGCCTGCCTCCACTCACGAGGAAGTCGAGCCTGTGGATGTGGCTCTTCTCTGACGCGCGTATGGGAACGAGATCTTCTGGTGTTCTCATCAGAGGAAGCTGCCGAAGCAGCAGGAGCGGCACCCGGTGGAGGTGCCTGAGGAGGCTCCTGTGCGATCCCAGATGGATCGTCCGATGGAGGCAGGTCTCCCTGCTGGGTGGAGCTCGGCGCAAATGGCGCTTGTGCCGATGGTGATGATGATTCAGACTCGTCAGGATCGAAGTCAACCTCTTCCTCACCATTCACGTCCATCATGAGGATGGTGACGTCATCCTCATCTAACCCGCAACCATCGCCTTCTACTTCTTCTGATGTCGAACTACCGATGATGATGGCCATTGGCGTATCTGGTACAGGCAGGTTTCCCTGCATAGCCGGCGTCTGTGCGTCGCTCGGCTGTCCCGGAGTAGGAGGCACTGTTGTCGGCTCAGGCTCGTTGCCGAGCACAGGCTGCCCAGCAATGTTGCGCATGGCCGTATGGTTTGGCCTCATTCCCACCGCCTGGAGACCCCATCCTGGCGGAGGAAGATCATGACCGCGCATAGCAATAGCCATTTCTAGAGCATTACGCCATCTACCACGGGAGTATATCAAGTGTCTCTGCACGTCCTGAGGATGAACGCTGTCAATGAGAGTCAGAGCTGCCAACAACAGCTCTGAGCTACCGCAAGCATCCGTATCCTGTTCTGTCATAATGTCAGCTTCGATATGTTCTTGACTCTCAGGATAACCAGTAACAAGTATCTCATGCATCCTCATGAGGGTATGCAAAAGGGTGCGTGGTCCATATTCGCCTGGAGCAAGCGAACCAGGAGGTATGAACGGAGTATCTGGTTCGCCTGCAATGAAGGCCTGAACAAATGCCTGAGACTCCATTTCAATTAAGTCTTCAGTGGTCTGGGGATATTCTCCCATCAAAGACGGCCTGTTTCCAGGCGGGATTTCGGGCGGAGGTTCGAGGTTCCGTTGAACCTCGGAAGGCGAAGCCTCTATAGTGGTGTCCTCGTCGTCGCTCTCGTAGGCCATGATGTTGCCTGCGTTCCCGAACATCCAGTCGAAGAAAGAAAGAGGCTGGTTTCCCAGCGTACCGTGGTCCACGGGAGTGAGCTCGTTACTGCCCATAACGAACCGGCGGACGTACTCGAGGTAGTACGCGTACAATCCATGACCATACGCCTCGAGCTCGTCGACGTTGTCCATGCCAACAACCCAAGTGAAAAATATCTGCTCCATAGCCTCAAAGTCCTGGAGGCTCAGATACTCAATGGATGGTTCACTTGAGCCAAAATGGACTTCGGTCGATCTGCCCTTTCCATTTCCCTTCACTGGGCAATCTCGCACAAGATGATCGGAACTACCACATTCATGGCATTTGAGAACCTGGCCGTCTCTACCTCGCGGGTTTCCCCGCCTTCCTTTGCCTTTTCCTGAGGTCTCTCTACGGCCCTTACCACGGCCTTTTCCCCCAAAGAATATCTCATCACGTTGTTCATCTGAGAGCCTCTGGAGAAATGCCGCGATACCTCGTCCGTTCAACCTCCGACGACCTCGCTTGCCTTCACCCTTTCCTTTAAAACTTCTACGTATCCTCCTTCTAACACGACGCGCTGGTTTTCGTGTGAACCTCCTCCACCTTCGTTTAGCCTGTTGTACTAACCAGAACAAATGCTCAGCACGCTGATTGTCGTTATCCATATTCATAATATCTGACCAATCTAAAGCTTCAACACCATCTGATGATATAGTGTCTGTATCGGTGCCGGAGTCGAAATCCTCGTCTCCCAAGTAGGTGGATGCACCGTCGGTTAGGGGGTTTGATTCCCCCCATAAAGAACGGTGTGGTTGTGGTTCTCTAGAAGGAGGGCTGGTTGCCCAGCTTGGTTGTGATCGATCCCCTGCTAATAACGCAGTGGATTCACCTGGGTCATCGGCCCATATGTTTGAGGGCCCGTTTCCAGGCTGGGCTTCAGTAGTCAAGGTAGTGTAGAAATTTCCACTACCAGATCCCCTTCCCCTTCCAAACACAGATCCTATGTTACCAGGAGACCGTTCGGATAGGTGGCCTATCGAACGCATCCTCTCCAGCAACTCATCATACTGTTGTTGTGTTCGGGGCATTTGGTGATTGAGTGGCTGTAAGAGTTGCATGGCTCGCTGGTTGCCGACGCCTAAGGCGCGGAATAGGATAGTGGTTAGCAGTTGGAAGATGGGAAGGTCGAATCCCACCGACTGCGCCTCAAGTCGGGCCATTTCGAATCGGGTAAGGGTGACATCGATTCGTTCCCCGTGAGGCACGTGGAAGTCGATGAGTTGTGTGCCGGAAGTGAGCTGTCGCTCATCTTCCAGGCGTTCGAACTTCATGCTTAGGAGGAACATGATGTAGGTCACTGGGTCTGTGTGGACCCCATCGATGTCAGCACCATAGTTTATAATGTCAGGCGGTACCCTCATGGCGAGTGTCCTCGCTAGGCCACCTAGGCCGCGTTGTATTGCGGCCGCTTGGGCCTGTGGCGTCATACGTCCGCTTGTAACGTTGAGCCATGCGTTGACCTCGTAGATGTACTCACGAAAAGGTACATTACCTTGAGGGTCCCAATATGGGCCATGTGTTTGCCCATCGGTGCTGTTTTCTCCACGACGCATGCGTCCGATTGCTGCCCCCAGCGCGAACCATATAATAGCGAAAACGACTAGCCCGAGAATGTGTAACGAAGGACGGTTATGATGCGCGCTGTCGCGCTGGGGTAGCGCCTTGTCGAGTCTTCGAGGCGCCCTGTCTGGCGGGTCCCCCCGCCCCTGCTTCAAGCATTGCGCTGTTAGCTCGTTGCCGAGCGGTTGGTGGTAACGCAATGATGAAGCGTATATGGTACCAGTCTGGTCGTCTAGACGTCGTACCTCTCGTGTTGCTTCTTGCTCTTGGATAGATCCTCGTAAACGTACTGGGAGTGGTGGCGCAGGGTGGTAGGTAGTCACGAAGATCGTGCCGAAGAATATGAGGCTAAGAAGAGCAAGAGCTGACCACGCGAGAGTGCGGCCAGCTCCGCTACCAAGTCGAAAGTGAGCCTGGTAGCTCAAATATGGCATATAGCCTGGCAAATTGCGTCCATCGCTCTGCTGTGAAGGTACAGTATGAGGGGTGGACGGATAAGATAGGATAAGATCGATGTAATGATCTTTCCAGCACATAGCGAACACTCGCGGTGTCCGGGTAAATAGGGCGCGCGTGCCTTGGGCCAAAGGCAACGGCGCGCGAACTATGCTCCCGATATTGTAACATCTCCCAAAGAGCTACCCTTAAAGTGCCACTCCCCCCATGTTTCCTGCGCCCTCCTCCTCAAGCGGGCCAGCCAAAGCGAAATTGAGCAACGTCGTAATTCAGTCGAAAGGAAGCCCCTTCCCTTTGATCCCTCCCCCGTTGGGGCGGGGGGGATCCCGGGGGGTGTCGCTTCCCTGATACTCTTGCGGGAGGTCGCCACCCAATGCGACTCCCCCCAGGGGATCCCGGGTCTCCCAAAAAAGCTCCGGGACGGGCCAAGAGTGCCCGAAGAGGCTCCCAAGGCGGTCCAAGAGGGCCCCACCCTTCAAGAGTCTCCCAACACGCCACCAAAATGCCCACCAGAGGTCTCCGAACGCGTTCCGAAGAGACCCCGACAAGCATCCCCTCCTTTCCTCCTTTCCATGCTCCTCACCCTCTTCCTCCTGTTCCTCTGCCTCGTCTTCATCGTCCTCCACCTGCTCATTGCTCTCCTCGACCCCCTCCTGCCCCAACTCCCCCTCCTCATCCTCCTCCGCAAGCTCTTCCCCTTTTCCTCCTCCTCCCGCTCCTGCTCCAGCGCGTCATCCTGCTCCTCCTCCTCCAGCTCCTCCTGCTTTTCCTCGTCGTCCTCGTCACCCCCCTCCTTCGCATCCTCCTCCTCATCACTCTCATCCTCCTGATCATTGTCCTCATCATGTTCCCCCCCATTCCCCCGCTGGCGCTTCCCCCGGTGTTCCGCAACACTACCTCCACCAATTCCTCCCAATCCTCCTTTTGCTCCTGCTCCTGCTCCTGCTCCTCCTGATCATCCTCCTCCTCCTTTTCCTTCTCCGCCTCCCCTCCTGCTACTTCTACTGCCCACCCTCCTCCTGTTGCTGCTCCTGCTCCTCCTGCTCCTCCTGCTCCTGTTTCACCAAGTTCACCAACAACACGAACCCCGCGGTGCAAGACCCGAGGCAAAAAAAGGAAGATTGGGTCAAGGGCAGCGCGATGCGCCTGGCCCGCGCCGAGGAAAGTTACCTCCCGCGCTGGACCAAGATACGCCGACCAAACAGCGCCCTCGAGCTGGGGCCCTTGCCCGCGAGGAGCAAGGCAAGGGACTTCTCCGCCCCCGAATTGAGGGGGTGCTGATTACAATTGTCCTTCAAGTAGCGTGAGCGGGCAACCCCGAACGCCGCGCATCTTCGACACCACGCCACCGTCCCCGAAGGTCCAGAACCCATCCAGAGAACGTGTGACGGGTGCGCCGTCGCAGCAATAGCGGGGATGCCAGGGCAGGGGAAGGCTGCCAGAGCTATCGTGTGTCCGTTGGGGTTGGCAACTAATTCCAGCTGAGGGGCATCTCGGGGGGCCTTCAGAGCCCTGGCACTTCCCCTGCAGCGCTCGACATCTTTGAGGCCCCCCCGAGACAGCTCTCCCAACATCAACCCAAGAAACTTCCCTACCGGCTTAATTCCTTCCATCCTGGAGCTGCGCCAGCTGCGGCGCAAGTCAGGCTGCTCTCGCAGCAAGGTCCCTTCCTTAGCAAGACGATCCGCCTCCTCGTTGCCTTTCCAAGCATAGAATGGGCACCCCCGGGCAGACGCCTGGCTCCAGGACAGATGAGACGTGATCTTAAAAAGCTGGATCTGACTTCAGCCTATATCCCGAGCTTTGGTCAAGACATTCTCCCAAACCTCCGCAAGCGCCAAACGCGACGCGTCGTGGTCTAGGCCAAAGCTCCACATGTCTATCAGCAAATCAGAATCCGCCCAAACTTCCAGAGGCCCCACATCCGCATTGAGCAGGGCCAGATACAGCGCCAACAGCTCTCCCCCAAGACAAGTCTGCAGGGGGCGCGGAAGGGGGCCGCACATACTACCTAGGAGCTGGCCAGTCGGAGTCATCGAAACAGCGGGCCATCCAGCTCGAGGGCACCACGGACGAGCGGGGTCAAGAGCGGAACCGCCAAATCAGATCACGTCGACCAGCTGGCCGGACCTCGGGAAAACACGTTACCTCCACGGCTCCTGCACCAGGTGTCCTGGACAGAACCTGATAGGTGACGCCATGAGGCCCTAGTGTAAAACAGGCGCCACTCGGCCGAGACAGCACGGGCTTCAGCTCGGACAAACCGTTCGAACCCCAGGTTTTGCCTGAACCCGTGCGCGGCAGGGCAAGTTGGTGCTTGGAGCTCCACGGGTGCCGGCACAACTTACACTCCGTGGAGATCGATCGGCGGTCCAGGTAGAGATCCACCCGGCTAGCCATACCACCCGACGCCACAGCAGCAAGGAGAGAGGCCTCCAGGGCCCATCCGCCCCAGGCGGTGGTTGTGCTGGCGGTCCGCTTCCTCATCTCATACTGGACGAGCGCGTTTCCACGACTCGCGTAGCAACTGCTTGCAAATGGCCTGGATCCGCTGCCAGAGGCGCGGATTCTCGGCACACCTCAAGGAGCGGTTCCAGGTGCGGGCACAGGGGCGCATCACTAGCACCTAGCGCCTCGCCTTGGAGGCTCAGACCCCGAAGAAGAGCATCCTTGGCCCCCGCATCCACCAGAGCCTTGACCGCCCTGGAGCCGTAATCCCGCAGGTCAACCACGAGCCCAGTAGACGTCTCCCAACGGTCCCAACGGAGCGGGGTCCAGCCAAGCCTGCGAAGCGTAGCCAGCATAGCCCCTGTGGGCCTGTTAACCTGCTGCCAGGCGGGCCCTCCTTCCTTACTTAGCGACACGAACACCGAAGCCAAGTCACTCTCGGAAGCCCACCTGTGTCTGACAGCTGCCGCCCAGGAGGCAAACGGAGCAGAGCCAGAGACGAAGGTGGGATCGGACAAGGGCGTGGGCGACACCATGAAGCCGATGGTCCGACTCCTGCCCTTGGCCTCCCCGAAGAACGACTCCCCGACCGAGGCGCGCAACTGCTTGAGGATACGGTCCAACGCTCCCACGACCGAGGCGCCGCATAGCCCTGCAGCGTTGGCCCCTGCACGGACAATCCTGGTCAACTTGGCAAAAGAGGAGCGAAGCCCACGGAACCTATGAGCCCTCTTGCGGAGCCTGCTCACTCTGGGCCGCTGCGCGGGGTTCCTGCGGGACCTCCCCAGGGAGAAATCGACGCCGAGATTCCTGGCCACCGAGGCCCCCGAGAAGCCCCACTGCTTGGGACTCCGAACCGTGTTCAACACAACAGACTGATGCGTGGACACAATTTTTCCCTTGGCCCCGGCTAAGACCAAATCCAGCGACTCCAACGATCTGCAGGCATATCCCACGACAGACGGGAGGTGCGCCGTCACGAACTGAACTGCGCCACGGATTCCAAACGCGATGTCGACGACGACGTTGAACACGCGTGCATGCGAAAATCTGTGCACCACACTATCAAGCGTCGTCATCAGCAGCAGCTTGAGCAACGTCGTAGCAAACCCACACTCTGCAACAATCGTCTGGAGCACGATGAGAGGGGAGAAAGCAACTTGGCCCACCACGAGCAGACGAGGGCACCTGCAAAGACAAATCAAGAGCCTCAGAACATGTAAGAAAAAATTCCAAGCCTGAACTGCGTCGATCACCCTGCCGTGCATCGCGTGTTCGTAGGCCCTCGATAAATCGACCCCCCCCCCCGAGCACGCGCCTGTAGCCCGCGCAAGTTCTGCAGTGAAGGCCTGGTCCCAGACCCCGCGTTCACAGGACATGCCCGAGCATCCACACAGGTAACCTCGCTTATGCGACAACCCCCAATCACGACCGACCGAGCAGCACGCGCCCACACTCCCATGAACGCAGCCAGCAACCTGATGGGTCTGGAGCCGCCCTCAGGCTTCTCCAACACAGCAATCATGACGAGGGAGACCTGGGAGGGAGCGCGACCCGCGCCAAGCACCCAATGACACAAGAGCCCAAGGACGGTGAGGCAGCGGTCCGAAAGCCAGGAAAGATCTCGCGGATTCAACTGGTCGACCCCCGCTGCCGCGCGCTCCTTGGGCGACCTGGCGACCCTGCGGATGGCATGAGCAGCAAAGGGCGGGATGCTAGCAGCATCGTGCGGGTCGATGCATTCACCCCTCAGCATCTCGGCAATGGACACAGCAGGGCCATCGGTGGTCGTCGAGCCCTCGCTGCAGGAAGCGTCCTCTGCGGCGGCAGGCACTCCCCATATCTGACCCAACTCCTGCTGCAAGGCGCCCACCTGAGCTCCTAACCCCAGCGGGGCCCCCTCGGGGCCAACGGCCGATGGGGTGCCAACCAACGGGAATCCTCGCGAAGCGGCGAGCCTCCCCGCCCCCCCCCCCCCCCCCCACCCCCTGTCACAAGCATCCGACACCCACTTCCTCCACGCCGAGCCACGGGCCCTGGCGAAGGCCTGCTCCAATACCGATGCAACGCAGGCGGCCTCACTCGAGCAAGCTTCCAACTGATCCACGGACAAAGCCAGAATGCCCTCGAAGGTGGGGCACCATCCAGTCCAGAAACCAGGGTCTTCATCGGGCGGAATACTGAACACAATCCTGGAGATCAAACCCATGCAGCGCCGTGGGAAACGGCCTTCCTCGCGGCGCACAACATAAGCCAGCTCCAGGAACCTGACCGAAACCTTCCTCCATCCTCTAGCCTTGACGCAAGACAGAGCATGCGGCCCTCCACTGGTCTGGAGTTCAGGCACGATCTTCATCTTCCACCTTCTGCCTCGACCTCGATACCTGCATTCACCTGGCCCCCGTAAGCCGTGAGCAGCAATCAACTCCGCCGCCGCGAGATCAAAGAACATGCCACTCACTCTGCCCAACTCCTGCTGCCCACTGCCCCCTGGCCCCACCGCCCCCCCCCCCCCCCCCCCCGCGCCACCGCCCCCGCCCCGCCCCCGCCCAATCGTAGGATCATGTCTTCTATGGGGCTCCAGTCAGGCGGCCCTGGCAGGGGGGGCGCAGGGGCCTCCAAAGAGAACCTCCTGGGGCCTGACAGCACGGGGTGCACGGTTCGGACCAGGCGAGATTTCAACTTGAGCGCGACAGGGCAGCGCGGGGCGATGGCGGCGTCATGGACTACATCGACTAAGACAATGGACGGCGCCATCCCAGAAGACACAACAAAATAATCCAGCCCCCTCCATGTCTTACCCATTTCTGCAAGCAGCTTCTCCTGGCGATGCAATATGACCTCCCAGCCTACCCTCCCAACCGAACTGGCAGAATTGGGCAGGGGGGCAGTTCCAGTCTCCTCCAATGATACACGGCAAACGGAGGGCATGGAGCACTTCTCCCAGACGAAACAGAATCTGCGATCCAATATCCTCGAGAGGGTCACCGGTCGGGAGATAAACCGAACAAAAAAAAACTGACACCATACTGCTGATCCAGGACATCGTGACCCTCGGCGCCAGGGAAGAGGAGGTCCTTCCCACGGCGCCTGAGACATACCCACATGCTTGGGCACCGCAATCCCCACTCCAGAAGACAGCCCCCCCGCCTCAGTGGGTCTACTAGGACTGAGTTTGGTCGACCATGCCCAACGCCTCAGTTTCGCCTCACACTCCTCCCTGGCAGGGGGGATCACCCCTATCTCCTGAACAAGGACAGCGGCCGCGCCTGCGGCCTCGTTCCCGAAAAACTTCTGACCGTTGCACCAATCCCTGCTGTTGGCTGTCAGCACGTTAACTATCTCATCCTTCTCGAACTCATCTGCATCTGCCGCCGCGGCTGCGGCGGGCCCCCCGCCTCCCGCGGCGCGGTCAAAGCCGCTGCTGGGGGCCTTGAGCGGCCACTCCACCCGCGGACCTCTCTCCTGCTGGTGCTGCTGCTGCTGCTGCTGCTGTTGCTGCTGCTGCCGTGGCGCTGCCTCCTCCTGTCGCCTCTGCCCCCCTACCCCACTTGCCCCCAGCCTTACCCGCGCCCTTTCGAAGCAGCGGCGCAGGCCGCCCGAAAGAGCTCCTCCGTGGACTTTGGGGCCCCAGGGTCAGGGGCAGAGGCAGGGGGGCCAGCTGCTGCTGAGGCTGGTGGTGCTGCTGCGGCTTGGGCTGCTGCTGCTGCTGGTTCTGAGGAGACCCCAGGATCAGCACCGACACCAGGCGCACCCTCACCCCCAGCCGCACTGCCCTCATCAGCGCGGCGTTTCTTTGCTGCGAGACGTGCTTCGAGCCCCTTCTGCTGGGCCACAGCTGATCTGGCTTGCTCACGGAACACCCCGAACGCCTGGACTGCAGCCTCCTTGAAGGCCGAAGCGAGCTGTTCCTTCCTCCTCGCTGCCTCCTCCCTCTCCTCCTGAGACGGTTCCCAACCCACGTCCTCAAGCCCAAAATGGCCACCATCATCCAGCTGAACCCCCTCAAGAGAACCATCCATAAGTTGTTCCAGGGACAGGGTCGGCTTGACTGGCTGCTGGGGCTGGGGCCACGGCTGGGGCTGAACTGTGGAGGCGAGCTCACGCAACGCTGTGGCATAGTTAGCTCTAGCTGTCTCCAGGGCCAGGGACGCTGCTGCACTGTCTGCCTTAGCCTGGTCCAGGGCGGCCTGGAGGTTACTGGCCTTGAGCACAGACTTGTCCAATGCTGCCTGACACCTCTCCATCTCCTGCGTCGCCGGCCCCCACTGCAACTTGGGCGGGGGGTCGAAGGCGCGAAGCTTGTCCTTGTACTTAGCTGCTGCCTCGAAGTCAGAATTGGCCTCAAGGAACTGTATGACTGACTGGATCTCCTCTTTGCTAGGACTCCCCTGAGTTCCTGGAGTCGAGGAGGGCGAAGACCAATTCCAAGGAGCCGGCACACGACCAGGACCAGGAGGAGTGGACTGAGAGCCACCCCACACCCCCTTGGCACCCGCCTGGACTGGCTGCACACTCCCAGGGCCTGACCACTGACGGCCGCAGTGCTTGCACCACGTCCACCATTACTTGTTCGATTTGCACCCGCAGCCTCCACACGCCCAGTGCCCGACACGAGAGCCATGCGCTGGCATCACCGCGCGCCCCCGCGCACCGACCGAAGGGATGAGGTCGTGGCCCCCCGCACAGCGCACTAGGCACCTTGAGCCAAAATGGCTACGGACCCGCTCCTCCTGCTCCTCCTCCTCCTCCTCCTCCTCCTCCTCGTCCTCCTCGTCCTCCTCCTCCTCCTCCTCCTCCTTCTCCTCCTTCTCATCCTCCTCATCCTACTCTTCTTCCTCCTCCTGCTCTTCCTCCTTCTCCTCCTCCTTCTCCTTTTCCTCCTGCTGCCCCTCCTCCTCCCCCCATCCACATCCTCCGTCTTTTCGGGCTTCTCCGACTCCCATTATCCTCGTCCTCCTACTGCTCATTCCCCCCCCGTCCTCCCCCTTCCCCTGCTCCCCCTCCTGATGCTCCTCTCCTCCTCCTCCTCCTCCCTCCTCCTCCTCCCTCCTCCTCCTCCCCCTCCTCCTCCTGCTCTTCGTCCTCCTCCTCCTCCTCCTCCTCCTCCTCCTGCTGCTGCTGCTCCACCGCATCCTGCGCCGCATCCTCCGCTGCTCCTCCTCCTCCTCCTCTCCTCCTCCTCCTCCTCCTCCCTCTCCTCCTCCTCCCTCCTGCACCTCCTCCTCCTCCTCCTCCTCCTCCTCCTCCTCCTCCTCCTCCTCCTCCTCCTCCTCCTCCTCCTCTCTCGTCCTCCTCCCTCCTCCTCCTCCTCCTCCTCCTCCTGCTGCTGCTCCACCGCATCCTGCGCCGCATCCTCCGCCTGCTCCTCCTCCTCCTCCTCCTCCTCCTCCTCCTCCTCCTCCTCCTCCTCCTCCTCGTCCTCGTCCTCGTCCTCGTTGTTTAGGGTCGGCGGCACCGGCCGCAAGACCTTCACGATATGCAGTGGTACGCGGACCGCAGGGGAGGTACCCGATTACACCCCATCCCCCTACCTCCGCGCAGCCATCTTCAGGGACGAGTTGTGTTGCGCGTGCCAGCGCAAGCTTTCGCCCCCTGTCAGGGCCCGCCCCTCGAGGCCGGGCCGCATGGCTACCGCGATGGCCCCTTGGGTCGACAATGCTAGGAACCCGGATTACGCGGCCTCCTACGAGTTCGAGTTGCACTCGCTCCTCGAGGCGGTCGCCTACGACCCCACGTCCCAGGACCAGGGGACCTACCTCGCCGAGGTCCTCGAGTCCACGCAGACCGTTACGGGGGCCGTCTGGCTCCGTCTCCGGGTACTCGCGTGCTCGGACACTGAGTACGGCAGGTTCGTGTCGTGCCGACCCCAGCGTTGGTTTTTGACACCGCAGGGATCGTTCAACCTTGAACGATCGGCCGCTGCCGCAACGTCCGATCGTTCAACCTCGACCGATTCTGGGTCGCCCGCGGCGTTCAACCTTGAACGCCCGCGCTGGGGTCGCCGCCGGTCGACACGACGCGAACCTACCGTACTTCAAGTGGCTGGCCGGCGGGGGCTCCGACAACCCCGGGTGGCACCACTTCTGCATTAAAGCACCGTCCGCGGGTGCAAAAGGAAAAGTGGGCCGGCGGCCGGAAGGAGGACGTGGCTCGCATCCGTTCGTGGAGGCCTGTCACCGTGGTCGACTTGACGAATGGCCGCCTCCAATGGGTTGATGTGTTCGAACGTACCACACATCGTGCACGGGGAAAAAAGAGAGAACGCAAGGGCAAATCATATAGAATAGCGCATGCTTTTTTATTATGTATAAGAGATGAATCATATATTATATACATTGGCAATGGGAATCCATTGGCAATGGGTCACCAAGGGGGTCACCCGAGAACAAGACCCAGACCTAGGGGGTCACCAAGGGGGTCACCAAGGGGGTCACCAAGGGGGTCACCAAGGGGGTCCCCAAGAATCCTCCTCCTCCTCCTCCTCCTCCTCCTCCTCCTCCTCCTCCTCCTCCTCCTCCTCCCCCTCCTCCTCCTCCTCCTCCTCCTCCTCCTCCTCCTCCAGATCTACCTGGACAGCTTGGCCCGCGACGGGGGGCCCGACGGCCAGAAGGCCGCGCGCCCGGCCTCAGGACCGCCCCAGGCGCCGCAGCTCTTCGGTGGAGTCGCTGGTGAGGCGGACCGGCAGACGCCACTGCAGAAGGGCCTCAAGATCGGGAAATCCCCGACGAGGTCGTCAAAAAAATGACGAGGCCGAGCCTGCATTTTGACGAGGCCTCCCGCTGCAGACATCCCACGAAACTCCTCCTCGTCAAAATCCGAGGCGCGGTCGTCAAAAAACGATGGCGAACCCGAGTCCTGGCAAACCCGGGCCTTACGCTCCCCCGATTTTTTGTTCAAAGATTTTTGGATTATTTTGCGCATCATGCTCGAACGCGCGATTCTGAATAAATTCAGAAGGATGTGGGAAATGGTAGACTTTCTACCAAAAGTTTTGGAGAATGGAAGGTCGGGGGAGTCGCTGGTGAGGCGGACCGGCAGACGCCACTGCAGGAGGGCCTCGAAGACCTCGCTGAGGACTTGAGGGGAGGGGCTGGGGCCGCGGCGGCCCGTGCCGGGCAGGCGAGGGGAGGCGGAGGAGAGGATCGAGAGAGGGATGTGCGGCCGAGGCGGCAGCGCAGGAAGCCGTTCGGGCTGGAGGTCCCGGCGCCCCGGGCGTCCCCGCGCGGCCCCTGGCAGGAGCCCCAGCTGACCCGGAGCCCGGGAAGGAGGACGATCGGGAACGTGCGAGGCGGCGGAGTCGCCGTGGGCGCAGCCGATCCCGGTCGCTCAAGAAGGCCGCGAAGCGGCGGAAGGACAGAAGCAGGCGGAGGCGGCGTTCTTCTGGGAGCTCGGCGTCCAGCAGTGCGAGCTCGACGGCCTCGTCGAGTGTTCCCTGGGCCTCCGCGTCGACGAGCCGCTCGAGCCATCAGCGGCTTCTGGCTTTCGCCAGGGACCACGCGGGGCGTCTGGGCGCCCGGGTCCTCCAGGACATGGAGGGAGAGGTCGCGCGCGACGGGGAGGCGAACGAGGGGGGCACTTCAACCCGGACCCCAGCCGTAGCCAGGTCCTACTATCTGCGTGTGCTCAAGACTACCTGCCCCAACATGCCGATTCGGACCGCCAGGGAGATGAAGACACTATGCTTCGCCCTGGACTGTCTTGCGAAGTCGGGCGCCGCCGAGGCCGCGGACATCCTCGGCCAGAGGCTCATGGCTTGCGAGAAGGCGCTGGCCGACGGGGGGTCGTGGCCGAAGGCGCAGTGCTGCGAGCTGGTCCCCCAGGACGCGGGCACCCTCATGACGCCGCAGATGGAAAACATGGCCTCCAAGGAGGTCGAGTTTCAACAGAGGCTCTCCAGAGGCAGCTCGAGCGGCAAAGGCGGGAGCTCGAGCGCCAAAGGCTGGTGCGAATCTTCCGGGGGCAAGGGCCAGGCTGGCCAGAACTGGCACGAGTACACGGGGAAGGACAAGGACAAGGGCAAGCAGAAGGGAGACAAGGGCGACAGGACCTGGAAGGGCGGCAAGGACGGGAAGGGGGGCAAGGAGTGGAAATGAGGGAGGACCGTCGGAACGGCGGCTCTGGCCTTCCTCGGGATAACTCTTTCGAGGAGCCTCTCGAAGCAACCACCTGGCAGAGAGCGCTCGGAGAGGGCCTCCGGCAGGCTGCGACCACCGGGGCCGCCCTGGGAGCCCTCCGAGGGCGTCTCCAGTTTCTCCCATCTCGGCTGGGCCGCTTCTGCAAGAGTCTGCTGGATGCGCCGAGCTGGCACCTCTCGGGCACCTCGTCCATGGGAGGGTCTCGGGACCTTTTCCCTATAAATCCCAGCCTTGCGGCCGCTCGCGCGGCCGGCCTCGCGAAGCAGAGGAGCAATTCTCTTCACGGCAGCTGCATTTCAGACGTCGTGGAATTGATGGTGATTGCCTTGAATGTCTTAGCTTCCGCCGGTTGGGGCGAGGTCCCAGTTGCCGGGCAGATTGGCACGTAGCTCGACAAGGCTCAGTTGCGGGTCGTCGCGCACCTCTTCGAGGCAGCTGAGCAGTTCTGCGGTTGGGACGGCCCGCCGAAAGACTTCGACGCTCTCGTCGGCGAGCTTCAGAGCTGCAAGGTGGATTACCAGGGAATTGTTGTATCCCGGCTCAGGCCCCTCGAAGCTGAGCGGGTCTTTCCGGCGTGGCCCGCGGAAGGGAAGGCAGCGGTCGTTCCCGTCATCTCCCTCCTCCACGGGGAGCTGTGGGAGGACCTCAGGACCCCCGGAGGTGCCTGAGCCCGCAGGAGGAGTGGCCGCCGACCCCTCCGCAGTCGAAGGTCCATGCCACCGACTCCCAGTGGTACCAGATCGTGCAGGGCGGGCTCAAGAGGGGCATCTTTGTCCCCTGCCCGGAGAGCGAGATTTTCACAGATGGCGCTGGGCGACGTGTGTTGGCTGGCGCGATGGGCGTTGACAAGCCCAAAGTGGTGGACGGCGTGACCACCACCCTCTTGAGGTTCATTTCCATCTTGTGCCCCATCAACTCGTACATGAGGCGCCTCCGCGTGCCAGTGACACTTTACCGTACCTGGGGCATATGGTCACCCTGGAACTGGAGGAGGGCGAGGTCCTCGTTGACGACGGGCAGGACCAAGAGGGATGTTTTAACATGTTCCAGATGCCCTTGGCATGGCGCGGGTATGTTTGCTTCTCGAAGCCTGTTCCTGCCTCTGTCGCGGGAGGTGATCCGAACCAGCTAATGCACGTCAGCATCATTACGGTGCCGATGGGGTGGGTAGGCGCCGTCGACCTCATGCAGGCTGTCATCAGGGAGCTCGTGTTCGTCCAGGCGGGCGTGAACCCGAGTACCGAGGTCAGGAAGCACGAGGTCTTCCCAGAAGGCCCAACCTACTCTCTCCTCTGCTTGGACGGCTTCGACTACCTCCAGAAGGTCCAAAAAGACGGCTTCGAACGTGGGGGAGAGGCCGGAGAGTTGCGGAGCCACTCGGTTCAGGGAGGTGTGCGTGCGACTTGGCATCCCCCTCAACGAGGAGGAACGCTTGGTTCGGAGCCTCGACTCTGGGGTGCTCGGGGGGGTGCTCTTGGGCGAGCGGGGTTGGCTCAGCCTTTTGGCCCAAGCAGATGCACAAGTTCATTTGGACAAGGGGGGGAGGAGGAGGAGGAGGAGGAGGAGGAGGAGGAGGAGGAGGAGGAGGAGGAGGAGGAGGAGGAGGAGGGAGGGAGGGAGGAGGAGGAGGGAGAGGGAGGAGGGAGGAGGAGGAGGGGAGGAGGAGGAGGGGAGGAGGGAGGAGGGAGGAGGGAGGAGGGGAAGGAGGAGGAGGGAGGAGAGAGGAGAGGAGGAGGAGGAGGAGGAGGAGGAGGAGGGGCGTGCCTCGCCTCCGTGCCTGCTTGGTCCCGGGCGGCGCTCCCGCACTTCATCGGGCTCGCCGGGTTCGCCGCCCAGTTCTCAGGCGGGTGCCGCTCGCAGCCTTCCCAGGAGAGCTACCGGGAGACTCCTCGCTTGGAGCGCGGGCCGGCGCCGCCCTCGGAGGTAGTCTTGGACGAGGTCCTCCTCATGGTGATGCTCCTCCCCCTCGCCTACTCGAATTTGCGAGCCCCCGTCCGACAGGGGCTGAGCTGCACGGACGCGTCAGAGGAGGGTGGCGCAGCTTGCGAGGCCTCTGCCTTCACGCAGGCCGTGGACCAGAAGAGTTCGGACACCATCTGCAGCCACTTCGCCAACCTCGTCGAGGAGTCTGGCCGGCCGGCAGGGTCGACCACCTGCTGCAGCGTCTGCGGTGCAGCTCTCGCGCATACCAGCCTGGAGAGGGCCCCCTGCCCCGCAGGCTACGGCGCGCTGGCCTGCGGGACCAGCTGCATGCTAGCGCACAGGCGTGAGCGACGCTGCACTTTCGGGGATCGGCGCCTCCCAGCTTTTGCTGAAGGGTTCTGGGGTCCCCAGGCGTCCCTCTCCTGGGTAGTGGCCCGCGCTGGGGTCGAGATTTCACGTCCTCTCGACAAGGTGCTACCGCCGTACCCGGACGTGACCCTGCCGTGCGGGAAGGCGTTCATCGCCGAGGAGTTCGACCACGAGGCCGTGGTGGTTTGGGAGCATTGGCGGCCAGGCAGGGCCAATAAGGTTGTCCACATCGCTCTCGGCCGGCTGCGCTGGAGAGCGCAGAATGGCGGATTCGCCGTCATTGCGCACCCGCGCAGGAGCTGGATATGGAACCTCCCCGCGGCCATGCATCTTCAGAGCCTCCGCGGGGTGTACTTCACAGTGGTGTGGGCTCACCACCACGGCGCCGTTACGGCGACGGAGATCGGCCTCCTCCACAACTCTGGTCTGCTCCACGCGAAGCTCCACGCGCCAGGCAAGCAGTGGGAGGTGGCACAGGCAGCTGTGGCCGCGTCCACTCTCGGCAGCGCGGCTACCAGAGACTGTATGGGCACCATGTTCCGCGCCTACGCCGAGGTGGTCGCCGAGGAGCTCCTGCTAGTACAGGCCGGGACGATGCCTGCTGATTCTAGCGCGCGGCCACAGTGGCTTACGCAAGAGCTGCTCTTGGCAACGCGGCGGCTTTCGTCCGCCAACATCTCCCTCCTAGCCGTCCAGCGGATTTTGAAGATTATTGGGATTAATTATGAGGCCTGGGGAGGAGGAGCTTCATTTGCGAGGGCTTCTGCGGCTCGTCGACTACCGAGGTTCGGACGTGCGCTTGGACACAGGCGTCTGCTCGGAGTCCGGGCAAGATATCCCTTACCCAACTTTCTGCTGGCGGTGGTCGTGCACAATGTCTTACAAATGGCGCTCGACGCACCACATCAACATTCTCGAATTCACCAGCGTCCTCAATTACTTCCGCAAGAAATGTCGTTCTGCATGTTATCATGGGTTTCGGTATCTTCACATCGTAGACAGCCGCGTGACGGCTGGAGTGCTAGCAAAAGGGCGCCCCTCCAGCAAACGTCTGAACCGGCCTTGTCGGAGGCTGGCTGCCTATTTGCTTGCTGCGGATGGTTATGTCCTCGTCCTCCTCCTCCTCCTCCTCCTCCTCCTCGTCCTCCTCCTCCTCCTCCTCCTCCTCCCCCCTTATGGACGATTTCTCGATGGATGGCTGCGGATCGCGGCAGCCGTCTGTACGCGAGAGACGACGGGGAAGAGTAGCACGAACAAGCGGCCGAGGCCGCCGCAGGGGAGCCACCTGAAGTACGTTGGCATCGGCAGCAAGACGTTATTGAGATACCGGACCCAAGTTGCACGATTGTTCCGCTATTTGCAGGCGCTCGAGAAGCCACTCCCGAGCACGATCGAGGAGCTGGACTTAGAGCTCAGCGAGTACATCAACCACTTGTGGCTGGATGGGGACAGTCATGGGTATGCGGGGGCGCTCGTCTCTGGCCTGCACCGGTTTGTACCACGACTTCGGGCCATACTCGCAACCTCCAGGCAGTATTTGCGTAATTGGGAGCGTACGTTAGTGAGGAAGCGGGCGTTCCCGCTTCCACGGAACTTTGTGATCGCCCTCGCTGGTGTTGCATATGCCTACCAGCGTCCTGACCTCAGCGCCGTCTTACTTACAGGCTTTCTGTGCATGCTGCGGACAATGGAGGCTGTTACTTTGCAGGTGCGCCAAATTGCTTTCTTCCCGAATTTGGAAAAGCCATCATCTCATTGCCCGACTCCAAAGCTAGCCACAGGAAAAATATAACGGAGCAGGTCACCGTAGAGGACCCGCTCGTGTTCGCCAGCCTGGCATTTGCCTGCCGAGGAAAACGGCCGGAAGATGCAGTATACGATGAGGTGCCTCGCAGGTTTTCTGGGGAGTTGCAGTGGCTTGCCCAAGCGTTGGGTATTTTCCGCGCTGACCTCACGCCTTATACGCTCAGACGTGGGGGGGCTACTTTCCACTACCTCCGGCACGGCAATCTATCTCAAACGACCTCCCTTGGGCGTTGGGAGAATGAGAAAACCTGCAAGATTTACGCCCAGCAGGGGGCAGTACACCTCGCGGAGTGGAGCACGAACGAAGCGCAGCAGGCGCTCATTGACAGAGCAACGTCCATTTGTGCCGGGGTTCTGCAAGAGAAGAGGGCTGAAAGCAAGCCGGTCGTTGGTAGACCCTGCGAGTGCGGCCTCGTGAGGCCGGAGCCCTCTGTCCCTGCTGAGGGCAGTCTTTTGAGGCTGGAGGGCCAGGGGGTAGGGCCTTTTGAAGGGGCCCTGAGACACACAAATAAATACACACATAAATAAAAGGATGTCCCATATTTTCCTATATTTTCCGGGTTTTTGTCTTCCCCCCCCCACTTCCCATATTTTCAAATATTTTCTGGGAAATCGACGATTAGTTGTGTCTGTGTGTTTCTTTCCCTCCTGACCTCTGCCCGTCTCGCTCCTCCCATTGGCGCACCCCCGGGCCTCTGCCTGGGCTGGGGAGGGGGCGCTCCCCGCCATGGGCAGAGTGTAGGAAGGTGGTGTGGGGGGCGGTGCGCGGGCCCGACGGCTGCCGCAGGGCGGGGGCCTCGTACGCCGAGGCGGTGGCTTCAGAAGCTGCCCTGGGCCCGGCACGGCCGGGTCCCAGCCTTGGGAAGGGGGTGCGTGCGCCCCTCTCCCCCGGCCACTCCTCTCCCGAGACCGCGCGGGCGCTCGGCCAGGGAGCGCACCCGCAAGCGCGTGCCAGCTCGGCGCAAAACGGTCAGGAAGGGAGTGAGGGGAGGGGTGTGTATACATATATACATATATATATATATATATGTGTGTGTACACATGTATATTGGGAACGCGCTGCTCCTTC